>ML787678.1:607329-624301 GCA_009831015.1 Picea engelmannii | reverse complement strand
GATGGTCTTTGAAACTTCGGTCTCGTCTATCTTTATCTTTTTCTCGGTGGGAAATATTTGGGTGGATTTCTCGGTGGGACAACTTCGTCTTCATTATATATGGATGGAAAATTTGACGAGCATCGAAACCTTTTTTTAAAGAAACTTAAACGATGACAATAATTGACTATTTACCTTAATTATGAAAGCGACCTTGAATGGTTACGCTGATTGTTAATGAAGTCGAGTTTGAATTGCACTTATATTTAATTTTTGTAACATATTTACGCTTATTCCTTCTAAGCTAATTCATAAGCCAATCGTATGGTGTGATGTTGTTTTCCAAATGATTGGTCGCGTAGTAAAAATCCTTGTTGATAAAAAAATGTGAATACTATTAATCGTATTAAGCAATGTAAATGTACTATTAGGTTGGATATAAACCTAATGTAAAATTGGGATGATTAATTTTGAAGTTTTCTTTCTTTATTTTAATAATATATATATTATTTAACAACTTAATTATTAATATTAAGCATTTAATTATGGGATAGGGGTATACAATTTTATATGCTTTAAATATTATTAGTTATCATAATAAATGAAGAGTCTTGATTTCAGCTATTAACTTCTTTGCATGATAAAACATGTTCTTTAGTCATGAAAACGGGTGATTAAGGTGATTAACATGATAATGATTGATCTAGTTATGAATGCCCACTTTAGTTCTAGGTTTTTTACTGAGTTTAAGTTTTTTACCGAGTTTTGTTTTTTGATGTTTCGGTGTTGTCTCTTCTCCTTCTTTACCATGTGTTATTGGGGTGGGTGGAGCGTTGTCTCCTTCCACTTGTTTACCACGTCATGGATCATTTTCATCAAGGCTTTTTTTGGCAATGTTGGATAATTGAAATAACCCTACCATGGTAATGTGGGGTAACACTGCGGTGGTAATGTTGGCCTTTGAATCAACAAAATGCTAGCTTGTGGTGGTAATGCTAACTGTCACAATCCCACATGATGCCTATTAAGATCTTGCGATCATTTCAATCTTGAAGGTGTGCGACACTATGACAGTTCTTACTTGGTTTCTTGGGAACACCAAGAATACTTCGTCTGAACTATGCCTCTTCACCTAGAGCATACCCATACTCCATTCTAGGCTAGGCAATTCATAATCCTATTCTAGTGCAGATCTTGCACACTTAGACAATTGTTAATAGTTTAACACTTAGACATTTATAAACATATACCCAAGAACATAAGAAACCAAGAAAACAACTATGGAACAAACAAAAGACATACACATAAATAGTGTAGGTGACACAAACCATTCCTAAAACTCAACTATGTCTTTGTTATTGCGAAACGATTACAATATGAGTACTACTGGCTTAGTTTACAACTTGGATAGAGTCACACGACTCGCCTCATCTCATCAAGAAACTCATACATAGATTCGTCACACCAAGACTCTCTGTCGCAACTATCTCTGCAACCTCTTGTTGATGCAGGAGCATCTCTCCACGTCAGCCAGCCAACTAGCCAGCCACGCCAGCAAATTCAAATAGCACGCTAAAAGAGAGGCGCAACCTCATCTAAATTTGAATTCAATGTAATTTAAATGCTTAGGTTGTTGAGCTAGGAAGCCGTGCCTTTATGCAGGCGTAGAGTAGATCGACCTTTAATGTGCATAATGGCTGAGATCTAGATCCAATTCTAGACTAGATAGCCCATTCAATGTAATTGAATAGGGTAGGTGAATCTGGAGGGAAGCACTCGAAGAGCCCCCTCAGGTAAAAAATATTTCATATCTCATTTTGAGTAAGTTGTAATGGTTATAGAGTAGAGCCAGAAAGAGCTCGAGAACACCTTGTAATTACAGGCATTTGCTATTTAATATAAATAGAGCAGTTTCTCCTGCATGAATTATGTGTTATGTGGATGTCTGTGTGTGTTCTTTATGTATGTTGTAGATGTATGTTAGGCATTTCCAGGAGTTCTTGATTTCCAGGGTCGAAGGTCTTTGAGGCTTCACACCAGGAGGGTGTGACAGAACATTGCGGGTTCTGAGAGCTGTGCATGGAGGTTGCACTTCTGAACACTATGGGTTCAGACAAAGACGTGTTGTGGCACAGGAACTAGAATCAACAACTCAGGAGGAAGACCTCAAGGTTGTTGAACACCTTGGAGGCAAGGCTGTGTGGGAGAAGACACAGTTGCAGACAGAATGTCTGAGGATTTCTGTAGAGCTCTGCCAGGTGGGCATTGAGCAGGTACAAGAGGGCACAGAGGAAGAACTTTGCTATGAGTTCAGAAGAAACAGAATCACTGAGGATTCTGAGAGCTCTGCTAGGTGGGCATTGAGCGAGTGCATAGGTGCACAAGAGAAGAAGACAAAACTGCTGAATGTTCTGTGAAAGGAAAACTCTGCCAGGTGGGCATTGAGACTGTGTGCATGTAGGCACAAGAAGAAAAGAACTCTTTGAGTTTTGGAAGTGAGGAAGGGTCCACTGAGGGAACCTTCTCAGGGTTGTTGAACACCCAGAAAGACTCAGCAAGGGGTTGCTGGAGTGAAGAATAGGCCGAAAGGCATTTTATTCTCCATCTATGGGAGAAGGAGGAAACCAAAATCCCTCAAGGGGTCTGAGCGTTTGTAGAAGCTCAGAAGAGATAGCACCAGCGTGTGCATGAGAAGACTCTGCAAGAGTGCAGAAGTTGAAGAATCCTTCAAGGATTCGAAGATAAAAGCTCAGGAGTGACATCGTTTTTATACGCGCAGTTGAGAACTCAGAGTGAGGAGTTCGCAGAGGAGAAGCAAGACAAAGGTTAGAGCCTTTGAGAACTTGGAATTGCTCCAAGTGCGGGAAGAAAGTGCATGGAAGTTCAGGAGGAGCAACGACAACCGTCAGATCGACTGGGGAAAGAGATCTGGACCGTTGGTCATCACGTCCAAGAGAAGCTTAGAAGAAGCACGCAGAAGAGGAGATCTGAGCCGTCAGATCTGGAGCAATTTTACCGTCAGCCGTCAGATTGGATAGGAGCTACACGAGGTTTACCTTCGTGAACAGGAAGCGGAAAATCCCGACGAGGGCGTAGCCATCGGGATAGAAGTCATCGGGAAATCGGGATTCTCGAGGTGGAGAAAATCGAGACACTTCAAGTCTCGAAATGCCAGGAAGATCTTGACCGTCCGTTAGCGGAGACACCTGGCGGAGATAGAGGCATCGGGAGTCAGGATATTGGCATTCCCATGGACAGGAGATCGGGTAAGTCCACTTTGAAAACCCCAACACAAATCTGAGCCGTCCGTTTGGTGAGACAGGTGTCAGAAATCCTAAGAGAGTCGGTATATTGGCTATCGGGAAATCGGAGTTCCTGAGGTCGAAAGAGTCGGGACATCAGAAGTCTCAAAATCCCGAGAGGTGATCTGAGCCGTCCATTTGGAGAGGACGCATGACAGTAATTGAGCGCCATCAGGAAAAGTCCCTACAAGGGATCCGTCTATCGGTGTTTTGAGTCATCGAGATATCGGGGATCCTAGTGACAAGGTGTTTGTGCATTTTGGAATCACGAAGCCCAAAACCCCGAAAGGATGAAGGAGCCATTGTGGGCCATCTGTCAGCATATTGGGTAAGGAGGAAAGCTCCATTGTGTGGGGGCCAACTGTCAGCATAGTGGAGAGTCGGGATTCGAGGATTGGGAATTCCGTGAGCCAATGCATTGTGGCATTGAAAAGCTCAAAACCCTGACGAGGGGATAAGATGGAGGTCACGTGGATAATGGTCATATGGGCCAGAGTCTAGCCAGGAGGGCTAATGCGTGAAGAGCGTGTCAGGATTCGAGGGATCGCGAATCCTGAGGACGATTGTATTTGGACATTGGGAAGTCTGAAACCTCGACGAGGAGGTATGGCTGCAGTCATATAAGGGGAGGTCGTATGGACCCAAAGGTCTAGCCCAGGGGACTAGCGGAAGCTGACATCATATCGGGATATCGGGGATTTCGAGGACAAAATGTTTGTGCATTTCGACATTGCGATGCTCGAAACCCCGATGGGAGGCAAGGCTGCAGTCTTGTGAGATAGAGGTCACGTGGACCACGAGCTTAGCCTGGAGGGCTAGCGGGAA
Organism: Picea engelmannii; assembly: GCA_009831015.1. Lineage (NCBI taxonomy): Eukaryota > Viridiplantae > Streptophyta > Pinopsida > Pinales > Pinaceae > Picea > Picea engelmannii. The sequence goes on along the minus strand of ML787678.1, from coordinate 620,195 downwards.
CAAGATCTCATCGGGATTTTGAAGCCCAAAAACCCTGACGAAAGGAATATAAGGCTGCGGTCTTATGGAAAGTGGTCACATGGACCAGGGGGCATAGCTAGGAGGGGATAAGGTTGGAAGAGAGCTCATCAGAGTTCGAGTGTTCAAGAGTACAGGAACTCTGGACGACGGGGAACGCGAAACCCTGAAAACCTGAAATTAAGATTAGGGAAAGAGCACAGTCATATGTAGAGAGTCGTGTGGATGAAAATAAGGACCTTCTAATCGAGTTTTCACAGAGATTCCATTGGGAGTCCAAGGAGCTAATTCGGCTCGAAGGGGGGATTAGAGAGATTCTGTGAGCGAGTGTCGGAGGTAGCTCGCCACCTGCGTCAAGTGGTATCAGAGCTTGAATCTTGCTTGTATTTTTCAGGCAGGAAGAGGCAGGAAGAGGTAAAGAGCACTTTGATACACATCAAGTGGTATCAGAGCAGGAAATTCATTTGTATATTTCAGGTGAAAGAAGACAGAGTTGTTGAGGACTCTGTAAGGATTGTTTGCAGGTAGGCAGCAATCGAGAAGGCAGTCAGGGAGGACTGTAAGTGAAGCTGGAAACACTCGGGATGTAGAGTGACATCAGGTTTGCTAGGAAAGCAGGCAAAGATAGCACCATGGTTACTAAAGACCATAGGCATGCCGGGAGGAAGAAAAGCAAGGCAAAAAAGATTGCAGAAATGGATAAAGAAATGGATAAAGAGCTCTATGAATTAAAGGCAGACATAGAGAAGCTCGAACTGCGGATGCGACAGGATAGGAGGTCGAGATGGATGCGTGGATTGCCCATGAAGAAGGAAAAAGAAAAATGGCCAGTCAAGGAGTTGATGGTCAGAGGGCAGCGTAGGCTATTAAAAAGATGGTTGAGGCATGCTGAAAACCTCAAGGCCACAGAGGAAAAGATGATTGATGTCTGTGAACCAGAGATTGGGAGAAGTCTCGATGATTTTGAAAATGAATTGGGATCAGCTGAGGATCTGAAGGACTGCCAAGAGGGCAGAGAAGAAATTCCAGTTTTCCAGGTGGGCAACGAAATGAGATCGTTGCGGGGTCTCATGGACTGTCAGGAGGACAGCCAGGGAATTTCACATTGCCAGCTGGGCAATGAAATGAGGTTGCTGCGGGATCTCGAAGACTGCCATGAGGGCAGTGGAAGCATCTCAGATTGCCAGGTGGGCATAGATGAAAGTTCAAGACTGTTTGAAAGTCTCATGGACTCGGAGATGAGTTCAATTCAACAAGGGTTGCTGACGGAGATGGGATCGGTTGATCTCATAGTCTGCTAGGAGAGCAGCGGAAGCATCCCATTTGCCAGGTGGGCAGGGATGAGCAGGTGAATTTTGATCAGCCTGAGGAGTTGACAGAGCAGATGAGACTGTCTGAGAGTCTCATAAATTCAGAGGTGAGTTTGGATCAGCATGTGCAGCTGACCGAGGAGGAAGATATGAGAGATCTTTTGATGATTGGGGGAATTGAAGTATTCCTACCATTTACCCAAGAGGAGGCAGAAGTCTGTGTTGCAGATGGTGCAACAACAAAACAGTCAGCTGTGACTGTCAGGAAAGAAAAGAGATTGGAGCAGAATTTGGAAGCTGCCCAAGTAAAAGCAGAAGCAGACGAAGAAGAAAATGAGCGTTCTAAGGAATGGCTCAATAATTTTGGCCAGGGAGCTGAAAAGAAAGAAGTTGTAGCACTGAAGCTAGCAGCGAAGGAAGCCAAAGAGCGAGCATGCATAATTATCACTCCATGGGTGATGGAGCTAGAGATGCTGGAGGATTGGCTGAGCAATCCAGGGCCAGCAAGAGAACTGACAGAAGTTGAGTTGTCATGGAAGGTGAATGAACAACAAGACAGTCAAAGGGAGACTGCAGAGTTGAAGTCTGCAGCAGAGTGGCAACTTGAGGCCACAGATGAAGATGAAGAGGAAGGCATGGGAGATCATGATGATATGCCCATGTGCCAAAAATTTTTGTAGCTGAGGAGACTGCATGAATAGGAACAGCCATGGGAGCAGTTGGACGAAGTGATCGAAGAGATCATAGAGCCGATGATCCGGTCAGCAGAGACTGCCAGCATGGAGAGGCTGAGCATAAGAGAAGAAGAAGCAGCAGCAACAACAGAATGGAGCAAATGGGAAGCTCCAGATACTTGTTTGGGATCCAGGAGGATTAGCTGAGAGGGGAAGCTCATGATTTTGCAGCTGAGGAGTTTGATGCGGGAGCATCTCTCCACATCATCCAGCCAGCTAGCCAGCCACGCCAACAAATTCAAATCGCACGCTAAAAGAGAGGCGCAGCCTCATCTAAATTTGAATTCAATGTAATTTAAATTCTTAGGCTGTTGAGCCAGGAAGCCGTGCCTTTGTGTAGGCGTAGAGTAGATCGGCATTTAATGTGTGTAATGGCTGAGATCTAGATCCTATTCTGGACTAGACAACCCATTCAATGTAATTGAATATGGTAGGTGAATTTGGAGGGAAGCGCTCGAAGAGCCCCCTCAGGTAAAAGAGATTTCATATCTCATTTTGAGTAAGTTGTAATGGTTGTAGAGTAGAGCGAGAGAGAGCTCGAGAACACCTTGTAATTATAGACATTTTCCATTTAATACAAACAGAGCAGTTTTTCCTGCATGAGTTCTGTGTTATGTGGATGTCTGTGTGTTCTTTATGTATGTTGTAGATGTATGTTAGACATTTGCAGGAGTTCTTGATTTCCAGGGTTGAAGGTCTTTGAGGCTTCACACTAGGAGGGTGTGACAGAACGCTGCGGGTTCTGAGAGTCGTGCATGGAGGTTGCACTTTTGAACACTGCGAATTCAGACAAAGACGTGCTATGGCACAGGAACTGGAATCAACAACTCAGGAGGAATACCTCAAGGTTGTTGAACACCTTGGAGGCAAGGCTGTGTGAGAGAAGACACAGTTGCAGACAGAATCTCTGAGGAGTTTTGTAGAGCTCTGCCAGGTGGGCATTGAGCAGGTGCAAGAGGGCACAGAGGAAGAACTCTGCTGTGAGTTCAGAAGAAACAGAATCACTGAGGATTCTGAGAGCTCTGCCAGGTGGGAATTGAGCAAGTGCATAGGTGCACAGGAGAAGAAGACAGAACTGCTGAACGTTTTGTGAAAGGAAAACTCTGCCAGGTGGGCATTGAGACTGTGTGTAGGTAGGCACAAGAAGAAAATAACTCTTTGAGTTCTGGAAGCGAGGAAGGGTCCACTAAGGGAACCTTCTCAAGGTTGTTGAACACCCAAAAAGACTCAGCAAGGGGTTGTTGGAGTGAAGAATAGGCCGAAAGGCATTTTATTCTCCATCTATGGGAGAAGGAGGAAACCAAAATCCCTCAAGGGGTCTAAGCGTTTGTAGAAGCTCAGAAGAGATAGCACCAGCGTGTGCATGAGAAGACTTTGCAGGAGTGCAGAAGTTGAAGAATCCTTCAAGGATTCGAAGATAAAATCTTAGGAGGGACAACGTTTTTATACGAGTAGTTGAGAACTCAGAGTGAGGAGTTCGCAAAGGAGAAGGATGACAAAGGTTAGAGCCTTTGAGAACTTGGAATTCCTCCAAGTGCAGGAAGAAAGTGCGTGGAAGTTCAGGAGGAGCAACGACAGCTGTCAGATCGGCTGGGGAAAGAGATCTAGACCGTTGGTCATCACGTCCAGGAGAAGCTTAGGAGAAGCATGCAGAAGAGGAGATCTGAGCCATCAGATCTGGAGAAAATTTCCCATCAGCCGTCAGATTGGATAGGAGCTGCACGGGGTTTATCTTCGTGGACAGGAGGCGGAAAATCCCAACGAGGGCATAGCCATCGGGATAGTAGTCATCTTCTCAAAACGTCAGGAAGATCTGGACCGTCCGTTAGCGGAGATACGTGGCGGAGATCGAGGCATCGAGAGTCAGGATATTGGCATTCCCATGGATAGGAAATCGGGTAAGTCCACTTTGAAAACCCTGACACAAATCTGAGCCGTCCGTTTGGGGAGACAGGTGTCAGAAATCTGAAGAGAGTCGGTATATTGGCTATCGGGAAATTAGAGTTCCCGAGGTCGAAATAGTCAGGACATCAGAAGTTTCGAAATCCCGAGAGGTAATCTGAGCCGTCCATTTGGAGAGGACGCATGGCAGTAATAGAGCGCCATTGGGAAAAGTCCCGACAAGGGAGCCGTCTATCAGTGTTTTGAGTCATCGGGATATCGAGGATCTTGGTGACAAGGTGTTTGTGCATTTTGGAATCATGAAGCCCGAAACCCCGAAAGGAGGAAGGAGCCATTGTGGGCCAGCTGTCAGCATATCGGGTAAGGAGGAAAGCTCTGTTGTGTGGGGGCCAACTGTCAGCATAGCGGAGAGTCGGGATTCAAGGATCAGGAATTCCGTGAGCCAATGCATTGTGGCATTGAAAATTTGGAAACCCCGACGAGGGGATAAGACTGAGGTCATGGGGATAACGGTCATATGGGCTAGAGTCTAGCCAGGAGGGCTAACGCGTGAAGAGCGTGTTGGGATTCGAGGGATCGTGACTCCTGAGGACGATTGTATTTGGACATTGGGAAGTCCAAAACCTCGATGAGGAGGTATGGCTGCGGTTATATAAGGGGAGGTCGTATGGACCCAAATGTCTAGCCCAGGGGACTAGCGAAAGCTGACGTCATATCGGGATATCGGGGATTCTGAGGACAAATTGTTTGTGCATTTCAACATTGCGATGCTCGAAACCCCGATGGGAGGCAAGGCTGTGGTATTGTGAGATAGAGGTCATGTGGACCACGAGCTTAGCCTGGAGGGCTAGCGGGAACAAGAGCTCATCGGGATTTTGAAGCCCAAAAACCCCGACGGAAGGAATATAAGGCTACGGTCTTATGGAAAGTGGTCACATGGACCAGAGGGCATAGCCAAAAGGGGCTAAGGCTGGAAGAGAGCTCATCGGAGTTTGAGTTTTCAAGAGTACAGGAACTTTGGATGACAGGGATCGCGAAACCCCGAAAACCTGAAATTAAGATCAGGGAAAGAGTGCAGTCATATGTAGAGAGCCATGTGTATGAAAATAAGGACCTGTGGATCGGGTTTTCACAGAGATTCCATTGGGAGTCCAAGGAGATAATTCGGCTCGAAGAGGGTTTTAGAGCGATCCTGTGAGAAAGTGTCGAAGGTAGCTCGTGCCTGCGTCACTTGTGGTGCACCGTTGACTTCCCACGACCACAGACTTGCTATCCATTCGTTACCATAGACTTCACCAAGTTAACATAAATTTTGGTTCTTCCTCACACATGCCTCCAACAAACCTATGTTTCCATACTTCTCCAAAATATCCTAGAGTGTCCCACCCTTGGCTACTTGTATTCCATATTTGCAGCTCCACCTCCATTCTTCCTTACTTCAAAACTTTGCCTCAAACTTGTTCTCTCCAAATCTCTTGCCAAAATATTCCTTGGTTGTGCATCCTTCTTCTCTTATAGGGACTCCAAGGGTCACCAATGTGAAACATCATTTCCTTTGGGTGTATCACACCCCTTCTCGAACCAACACACTCAAATGACTGGTCACGCCCCTTCGTGGACTCGATGCATCCAAATGATCATGTGCACCCATCAACCATCATATCTCTTAGACCGACGCTTCCCATCCTTAGGCACGTGCTCCTTTTCTTGTGCTCTTCCCTGTGCCAATATTCGTGACTCCCCATGGGTGTGTCGATGGGGTCATCCAATGCCACTAGTGAACCCATGTTGCTGAGGGAAGATGATTCCACTCTTTGGGTATGCTCCGAAGTTGCCCTTCCCTTTTCCAAACACAATTGAAGTCTCCATTACTTGTTCCAAGGAAAGTAAGGTGTGTGCCTCCTTGGTGCCACATGTCACCATCATGCACCCAAGGTGCTCCTTCTCACACACACATGCCTTCGTACGCCCAATTGATCATATTCTCTCTATGTTCTCTTGCCTGAATTGTCCCCAAGTCTGCCCAAAGAGTGTGCACGCTTGATGGGAGTCATGGGAGACCTTACATCCTCCCCCACTCCAATTTGTTGCCATCCATGACAACATCCGTCAATCTCTATGACATGTTTTCCCCATCTCTAGATTTTGTCACCACTCAACGACTATTGTCTCCTCAATGACTCTCATCAAGGAAAAATCTCCCCAGGAAGTTCTTGACAGTGTGCTCAAGTGTTGAATTCTTTTGACCCGTGATGTCTTTGATACTTCGACTCTGTCGTTGTGTGTCATGTACATTGGATCCTCTCAAGTCCCGAACTAGTTGGATGATCAATCCAACTGTCATGTTCATCGCTAGAGAATGCACGCCTTGACATCCAACAAACCCTTTTATGTCTATCTCATCATCATCCTGTCCAACTCCTATTGGTATTGTTGAGTCACCCACTCCATCCCCAACATGTTCACCTCACTTAGTCGAACCTCTTTGATGATGGACAAGGTCCCACCCCTTGTCTCGGTCTTTCAAGTCACCTCCACAACCCATCCATCATTTCACAACTTCCCTGCTTGAGTCTTTTCAAGACACCTCCACTAGGCATCATCATTCATGTTTCTTTCTCCCAACAACATGTCTCAATCTTCTTTGTTTAGAAGGTAGAGTGTACCCAAAATACACCACCAAGGGTATTGAAATACATTGTGTCTGGCTTGCGCTTCTTCCATAAGTATTGCAAGAGCAATTGAATTTCATCCGGTGTGCATCCCAACTCTTCAAGTTGTTCTACAGTAAGTTGGAAGTCATATATCTCCATGACCTTCCTACAAAAGTCCACGATCATTGCAGGGTGTCGGTCTTTAACTCCTACCTCTTCCACATCTCTCTCCAAGTCTGGTTGAGTAAGTGCCTCCATACATTGTCTTGGCCCAACTCTTGAAGTTTTTTCAATGGATAAGTCTGGTACCTGATCATCCACAACATCCATAACCTTTTTTTGATAACTATTCACTTGGTCATGTTCCTCCCCTCCATGGAAAGTGAAGAGTCCAACTATCTCTTACACTCACATTCATGGTTTTGCGAGTTCCTCAATTGACCAACCTTCCCCATGGTTTTCTTCACTGAAGTCTTCATCACCATCAATTATTTCTCTTTTTTCCCCAGACTACTCATAGATTCTATGGTGTGGATGAATTCTTGTTGTTATGTCACGTTGCAAGGCTTATCTATGCTTCCAAAAACTTCTACCAACCTAATCACAAAAATCCTAGGTGTCCTCCCGAGCTTCCTCTTCATCATCAAGGGTGCGCTTGGTGTTCTGGACTCGTCCAAGAAGACTAAGTGACTTTCATGAATGAGTGGAGCTACTTTGGCAAGTTTGAGGAAGTACAAGCCCATGATCATTGCATGATCTTCCAATGGAGCTACAAACAGATCCATGTTTCCAAACCACTCCCTCACTCTCAATGGCGTTGAATGAATAATCCATATCATCGACATCACTGTCGACTTCAACACTTTACACATTCTAGTGTAGTTCTTAGTTTTGTGATGAAGATATTTTGTAGCTCGTTTACTCACAAAACCGTGGGTTTCCCCAGTGTCAACCAAGGCTTCCATCTTCAACCCACTTACTCTTTTGTTCACAAAGTAGAGTCCTTGAACTTATTCACTTTGTAAAAATTGTCCTTGATCTATTGTATTGAACTCTTGCATGCATTTCACCAACTTTTCCATGACTTCACTCATGTCCTTCGTCATCTTTTTCATTTGAACCATCTTTGCTAAGATTCATGACTCCTCCATTGTTGTTGTGAGTCTAGCCTCCTCTTCAACCAATGTGACACACCCACTACCTACAATCAAAATTTTTCATTGATTTCTCAACAATGAGAATCCCCGAGGCTCACAGTAGCGAAAGGCCAATCCCGATCTACAGGTCTTTATTTCCCTGTCATGGCCTCTTCTTCACGCGCCTCTGACATTTCCTCGATGATAGCTTCGGGTTTCGGAGTTTCCTGATCCCTGACAACAAAAGTCCCTGTCCTCTTGAACTCCCAATCTCCGATGAGCAATTTTACCGATACGCGTCCTTTACGTGTTAGCCCTCCTGGCTATGCTCTGGTCCATGTGACCGCTAATTCATAAGACCGCAGCCTTATACTCCTCATTGGGTTTTCGGACTTTTCAATGTCGAAGAACCCTCGTCCTCAGGATTCGCGATCCCTCAAATCCCGACGTAATCTTTATGCACTAGCTCTCCTGGCTAGGCTCCTGGCCCATACGACCGTTACCCCTGTGACTGCAGTCTTACCACTCATCGGGGTTTCGAGCTTTTAAGTGCTGCAATACATTGGCCCACGATATTCCCGATCTTTCAAATCCCGACACGCTCCAACTTCTGTTAGCTCTCCGGGCTAGACCTCTAGCCCACGTGACCACTATTCCACAATACCACAGCCTTGTCTCCCATCGGGGTTTCGAACATCGCAATGTCGAAATGCATAAACATTTTGTCCTCGGAATCCCTGATATCCCGATAGGACGTTAGTTTCTGCTAGTTCCCTGGGCCAGACCTTTTGGGTCCATACGACCTCCCTCTATATGACCGTCGTCCTACCACCTATCGGGGCTTCAAGGTTTCTAATGCTGAAAAACATTTGCCCACGGGGTTGCCAATCCCTCGAATCTTGATTCTCCGATAGGCGGATAGCTGGCCTCACGATGTCACTCTTCTCCTTGTCGGGGTTTCAGACTTCGCGATTCCGAAATGCCCAAACCTCTCGTCACTAGGATTCCCGATATCCCGATGACCAATATGCCGATAGACGACTTCTTGTCGGGACTTTCCTGATGGCTCTGATGGCTGCCGCGCATCCTCCTTTGATGGATGGTCCTAGTTAACTCTCAGGATTTTGTGACTTCTGATGTCCTAGACGCATCGTCCTTAGGACTCGCGAAATGCCGGATTTTGACTCCCTTCAGATCTTTGACACGCGTCCCAAGTGAATGGACGGTTCAGATTGCTCCTCGCGTTTTCGAGACTTCTGATGTCCCGACTTTCACGACCTCAGGAACTCCAATTTCCCGAATGCCAATGTCCCGATGTCTAGTGCCCAGATCTCCGGAACGGACAATCGCGTGACACGCATCCTCTCTTAGATGGATGACCTATATTGCTTCCGGGTAATTTTCCATGGAAATTCTCGATCTCATGTCATCGAGACTTTCGATTTCCCGATGTGTGAAACTCTGATGAGCCAACCCTCCTTTTGAGATTTTTCCTTCTATTCACGAGCTTAACCCTCACGCAACTTCTGCCAGATCCGGTGGCTGACGGGTATCTGCTCAAGATCTGACGGCTTAGATCTGTCCCACCTCGCGCATTCTTCCACTACTTCATGGGTGTGGAAAGATCAACGGTCCAAATGTTCTCATGGACCTTTGGGGGGGGGGTCTACGATCCTGATTTCATCGCTATGTATGGAGATAGAGAGAAAAAGGGGAAAGGTATGTAACGCCCTTGTTACTTTTGTCAATTTGACGGTTGTGAATGACCATGGGTCTTTCGACAGGATCTCATCCATCGATTTGTTACTTATTCTTACGCTGCTACTTCAAAATCTTAAGAGGGTCATTCCTCCTCGTACATGGTTATTAAGACTTGCACCTTCAAGTCCTTTTTCCAGGTTCTTGGTAAGCCTTTCCAAGGAAGGAATCTCTGTGAAGAGACCTATACTAGGGCATTCCCGGAGACAGATAAGGGTAAACAGCTTCCCGAGAATGGGCTGGAAGCCTAACTTAGTTCAACCTAGGCATAGTTAGATTCATTTATCAACGTAAGTCATGCATGTCTTCCTCTGCTATAAGCATATGTCCATTAATTCTTATCAAAACACTACACAGACATTCTTACACTGAAATCGTTCACAATTTCACAGTTCTATGAGCATATATATCAGTATATGAATTTCAAGATGCAATACGTAAAACACTTATTAGAAATAACACCAGAAGTGGGTGCAACTGCTTAGAGGGGTGCTCGTTTCCACCCAACCGTAGGCATAGCGACACCCAACGGATTTACCACTAGCCACCCCCGAGCTGAGACCACGATGCTCTGAGACTGCATCTCTCTGTCTGCCAGTGACCAAGAGCGAAGGTTGGAATCCTTCCTCTCTGCTATCACTCACTCTGTGTAATGCCAGAGTTCCCCTCGTGTCTGCCCCCCAATCGCTTCTACCTTACACCTTATCCTCTTGTGAGGTTGCGTGTGGCGCGATTATCCTCGCGTCTGGTCAGGCCCGATGGCTCTATGGATGGGCGGTTCACCATCCCATCCCTCACTAATCCATCCGCCTACCAGTCTACAAGACATTAATTTTGGGGCCAGCGAGCCGCTTTTGGTTCTCCGGGTCAGTGGAGTCCAAATACGGTGTTAATTCTCAGTGGCAGTTAACGCCACCTTTCCAGGTGCCTTCCACCGCCATCGTGGTCTCTTTTTCTGCACATCCCCTCTCAACAGTCCTACAATATAAATTCATAATGTTATTTACATTCATTGACCTTCTTCATAAGGTCCATTCACATCATACATTCACATTTTCATCATGCTTTAGCATGGTAATTCCTGTATTAGGATTAATTACAAATTTGGGGGAAACAGGGTGTTACAATTCCCTCCCCCTTAAAGGAACACCGTCCTCAGTGTTCTTTATCAAAACACATGTCATGCCTTTCTTATTTGACCACTTCAGAAGTCTTGATCTTCGTCATCTTCCTTCAATAATTCCTGAACAACAAGCACATTAATTCACAATTTTGTGCAAAAACATCTTACTGATGTTCAACTTTCAAAATAAAAGGAAATTTCATATTCTTAGCACAATACTTATCTGTGCAGTTCGTGGATTTGTATCCGCATGGTAATTTTGTTATCCATGCTCATCGTCCTCCCTGACGTACCCGTTGGATTCATAATTCCAATTCAATAGCTCACAAAAGCCATCATAATTTCATCTTTCTTTCCAAGGTTTTTTTTTTTTTTTTCTTTCTTCCCGCATGGGAAACTACCCACTGCGTGCATTACCCCAATAGTCTCAAAAAAATTATTAAGGTCTCCTCTTCCTTGTGGTCACTCACCCTCCAGGCCCAGGCTCAGGCATCCTCTTCACTATTATACAGTCCCTCGGGTGATCCATATTTCCCTGCCAAGGTTTTCTGGCATAGGAAGAATTTCAGAGGCTCGATCGAGTCTTACAGTCGAGGTGTCGCTCAGACTTGCTCTGTCGAGGCGTCCCTCTAGCTTGTGTTACCTCAAAAAAATACTTTGCAGGCGATCATGGCTTATCACAGGGTTTTCATGGCTCAGCAGTAGCCATGTTCATCACTTTCATCTTTGATGGCCTTCATCTGTTCCTTTCAAAACAAATCTTTACTTCTCACCTGTATCACAGGTACACAAGATTTCGTGAGACATCATCATAAATCCTACTTTCAGAATTTTATTGCAAACCTGTCACCCACAGATTTATCAAGTCTCATGATTTGTTTTCATATTTGTCCCGCTCAGGAACCAGACTCCTAATTATGGGGCTTTCCCTCCCATAACATTTTTGGTCAGCAGGAAATTGGCCTTCTTTATGGGCTTACGACATTGCCATATCCAAGACTCCTTCTTCCTGCATTCATTCCTCAGCTAATCAAGTTGTCAGTTCTTATGTACTTACATTTTATTGCACATTTACAACATCATCACAAAAATATTATAATTATGCATACTTTAATGATTAAATTACTTCCTCAAAAGGAAATACCATTCTTGCAGTTTGGCCCAGCAGGAAATCGGTCTTTCCTATGGGCTTACCTTACTACCATATCCATGACCCTCTGTTTCCTACAATTCATTCCTCAATCAGCCAAACAAATTTTTAGATTCTCCATGTACACACACACACACACACACACACACACACACACACACACACACACATATATATATATATATATATTCAAACGTAATTCAACATTTCAATGGGTTTTAACAACTGTGCCACTATCCTTGGCCACATTCATACTCAATACATTCTTGCATTGATTTCAAGTTTGTCACACTTGAGGACCGGTTCTTGGTCATGGGGTGTTGGGATTTAACCAATCCTCTCCTCATATAGTTTACTTGTTTTCATTCATTCTTTCAACAGAATCCATGCTTAAACTTAAAAGTACATATTAAACTTAAAAGTTTCGCATGAATGCGCCCTCGCATTATGCCTTCATTAATAACCAGAGTGCCCACATTCATGGCCACCCAAATTTGATTTTCTCTAACACCTATACCACGTGAGTAAAAATAAAATGTTGGAAGGTCCTCCTTTCTCAATGAGAAATCTATTGTTTGTCTTTTATGCAAATATGCATTTCTTGGAAGTAATTCCAAGCAACGTGCTATCCATGAGCACTTTTGTTTCCAATTGTTCCTTGATTGGTCCATGTGTTCATGACATATCAGTTCATGAATTATTATGAAGGTTACAATCGGTCTTTTAGTACCAGAGGTTCGTGCCTCCATTATTCAGGTCATCTTCCCCGAATCATACCCTACTCAGGTATCCAAGGCATACAACTGCCCTTTCAATTTTCAGGTATAGCATGCAATAATAAATATTTCGAAAGGGGTTCTTACCAAATCCCTTCATACCCTGTGCCACACAGGAACGAATACTTTTATACATGTTCTTGGCTGCTTGCACCCTTTCTTTGTCCTCTACCTTATCAGTAGTACTTTAGTGGGATTTCCACAGTCCCTTCAACAACCTTTCGACCGCAGCCTTTCCATGGCCACCCTCTGCTTGAGGTTGTTCATTATTGGCAACTGTCTTCCTCAATAGTTCCAATATTATT
>ML787678.1:587948-606610 GCA_009831015.1 Picea engelmannii | reverse complement strand
AACTTACATCTATGATGTACTTAACCACTTTCCTAATCCTAAGCCTTCATGTAGCTATCATAGTTATATTTCATAGCCTACATACATTTCCATTTTTAAAATTAGTCATCTCAGGATTTATTCACAGTCCTTCTCATTGTGATTTGCAAAGGCATAAAAATTTGCCTCTTATCGTGACAACAGAGAATCCTTGCTCGTTTACTCTTTCATTTAATTGCACTGGATTTTTCCTGGGGATATGGAGTACATTCCCTTTAAGCTATCCTTCAAGACAGACCCTTCACGACTCTTCAGAACGGAGTCAACCATGCATCCATGGTATTCATTCAATTTTGGCAAGTGTAAGTCTTGCCTCACGTTTCACTCATCAGGGCCATCATGTTGGGCCTTTAGTATACTTATACTCTTACATCATACATGTGCATTATTTGCACATTTTATATATCATTCATACCTTACTGGTATGAGTATCAGGCTTCTTAATAGGAAGCTCTTCGGTGCATTAAACTCATGCGCTACTCATTATACTGGCTTACACCCTCTCCTCACGCGACCACCGGTGGTGACCACGATCCAAATTTAAAAGGGCGCTTTGCATTTCGCGATTTCAGAATTCCCATTGCAAGGAATTATGTTTTCCCTGACTCCCGAAATCTGAAAACCCGAAAGACCAAGGCTAAAGTTTTCTTGGCTCTTTCATCTACATGACCCTTCACTCGGAATCTGGGGTCAACTCTCAAACACACGTCAGGATCTCATATTTCGGCGAATCCGTGGACAACGCTCCACCGTTTCCCAACTTCTAATCTATGCGGACCTGACAATCTGGATCCCATGGTCCAGATCTCTCTGGCAATCAACAGACCTGATCAAATCAGTGATTTACCTGGCGTGGCTTTGGGAATTCTATGCTTCCATTTTCCCATAGACGAAACCTCGAAGCTCTAGATCAACGGCTCTCGTTGATTCCAATCTAACAGATATTATTCCTCCTGGGCTTATGAGTGATAAGAGGTTATCAGCTTTATCTTCCTCGCTAATTAATTAGGTCTAACGGTCACCAACGACTCTCCAACTGACGGTGGTGATTATGTCGCGATTTCACATTTCACGACTTCGGGACTTCTATTATGGAGAACCTCGAATCCTTCGATCTCCAGAATTGTGAAATTCTGGTATCTCCTCGCAACTAACCATCGTGCTACTTCCCGAGATGGAACAACCTGAAACGTTTCAGTTCTTTCTGAATGGATCTTGACTCTATATCCCATCCAATCTTCAAAATTCTTTTCTGAAGGATTTCTCCTACTATATCTTCTGAGATTTTTAAGTTACTTACAGGGCTAATCTCATAGTCCTAACTCATACGGGTGCTACCCTCTCCTTATGGAAATGACCAACAAGGGTCACTCTTGGGAATTAGCAATAGTCTCAAAGGACTCCTCAAACAGGTTATCCTCATGGTCGATTCTAACTATTATAGGTCAGGTAAATCTGACCCTACGTATTTTCACCAGTCCTCTCAATCATGAGGAATTGTATGCTCAAGGTTTAGTCTCTTAATAATACAATGGTCATAACCTTCTAAGCATCCTACCCATCCTTACCAGATTTCCCAAATCATGATGGGGTTCTTCCTTTGGTTATTAATCCTTACCTAACCAGCCATCTTAATCACAAGAGACTCTACCTGCTTTAGTAAGTAGCCATCGTTATGCTAAAACAGAACAACTCAGTTCCTGTCCTTGTCTGGATCATGTAGCTTCCTAGCACAATTTATTCTACCTCTGTCATTCGCACTCAAATATTATCCATGATAACGATCAGTGCATCCCTACTCCTATAAGAGTAGTTTCCATTTTATCAAAAGGGTTATAGGAATTTCCAAGTTACAGTTTCATTCTGCAGTCCTTCTCCTTAAAGAGAAACACAGATAAAAATATCTTCTAACACGGCTCGTGCCTGAGCCCAAGTAGGCCAAGTGTTGTAACCATGCTCTAATACCACTTTGTGACACACCCACTACCTACAATCAAAATTTTTCGTTGATTTCTCAACAATGAGAATCCCCGAGGCTCACAGTAGCAAAAGGCCAATCCCGATCTACAGGTCTTTATTTTCCTGTCACGGCCTCTTCTTCATGCGCCTGTGACATTTCCTCGATGATAGATTTAGGTTTCAGAGTTTCGTGATCCCTGACGACAAAAGTCCCTGTCCTCTCGAACTCCCGATCTCTGATGAGCAATTTTACCGATACGCGTCCTTTACGCGTTAGCCCTCTTGGCGATGCTCTGGTCCATGTGACTGCTAATTCATAAGACCGCAGCCTTATCCTCCTCATCGGGTTTTCAGACTTTTCAATGGCGAAGAACCCTCGTCCTCAGGATTCGCGATCCCTCGAATCCCGACGTAATCTTTACGCACTAGCTCTCTTGGCTAGGCTCTTGGCCCATACGACCATTGCCCCCGTGACCACAGTCTTACCAATCATCGGGGTTTAGATCTTTTAAGTGCCGCAATACATTGGCCCACGGGATTCCCGATCTTTTAAATCCCGACACTCTCCAACTTCCGTTAGCTCTCCGGGCTAGATCTCTAGCCCACGTGACCACTATTCCACAAGACCGTAGCCTTGTCTCCCATCAGGGTTTCGAACATCACAATGTCGAAATGCATAAATTTTTTTTCCTCAGAATCCTCGATATCCCGATAGGACGTTAGTTTCTTCTAGTCCCCTGGGCCAGACCTTTTGGGTTCATATGACCTCCCTCTATATGACCATCATCCTACCACCTATCAGGGCTTCGGGGTTTCTAATGCTGAAAATTTTTTTCCCACGGGGTTGTCGATCCCTCGAATCCCAATTCTCTGATAGGCTGATAGCTGGCCCCACGATGGAACTCTTCTCCTTGTCGGGGTTTCAGACTTCGCGATTCTGAAATTCCCAAACCTCTCGTCACCAGGATTCCCGATATCCTGATGACCAATATGCCGATAGACGACTTCCTGTGGGGACTTTCCCGATGGCTCCGATGGCTGCCGCATGTCCTCCTTTGATGGATGATCCTGGTTAACTCTCAGGATTTTGTGACTTCTGATGTCCTGGATGCCTCATCCCTAGGACTCGCGAAATGCCGAAGTCCGACTCCCTTCAGATCTTTGACACGCGTCCCAAGTGAATGGACGGTTTAGATTACTCCTCACGTTTTCGAGACTTCTGATGTCCCGACTTTCACGACCTCAGGAACTCCAATTTCCCGAATGCCAACGTCCTGATGTCTAGTGCCTGGATCTCCAGAACGGACGATCATGTGACATGTGTCCTCTCTCAGATGGATGACCCAGATTGCTTCCGAGTAATTTCCCATGGAAATTCCCGATCTCATGTCATCGAGACTTCCAATTTCCCGATGTGTGAAACTCCAATGAGCCAACCCTCCTTTCGAGATTTTTCCTTCTATTCACGAGCTTAACCCTCCCGCAACTTTTTCAGATCCAGCAGCTGACGGTTATCTGCTCAAGATCTGACGGCTCAGATCTGTCCCACCTTGCGCATTCTTCCACTACTTCATGGGTGTGGAAAGATCAATGGTCCAAATGTTCTCATGGACCTTTGGGGGGGGGGGTCTACGATCCCGATTTCATCGCTATGTATGAAGATAGAGAGAAAAAGGGGCAAGGTATGTAACGCCCTTGTTACTTTCATCAATCTGACGGTCGTGAATGACCATGGGTTTTCCGACAGGATCTCATCCGTCAATTCATTACTTATTCTTACACTGCTACTTCGAAATTTTAAGAGGGTCATTCCTCCTCGAACAGGGTTATTAAGACTTGCACCTTCAAGACCTTTTTCCAGGTTCTTGGTAAACCTTTCCAAGGAGGGAATCTCTATGAAGATATCTATACCAGGGCATTCCCAGAGACAAATAAGGGTAAACAGCTTCCTGAGAACGGGCTGGCAGCCTAACTTAGTTCAACCTAGGTATATTAGATTCATTTATCAACGCAAGTCATGCATGGCTTCCTCTGCTATAAGCATATGTCTATTAATTCTTATCAAAACACTACACAGACATTCTTACATTGAAATTGTTCACAATTTCACAGTTCTATGAGCATATATATCAGTATATGAATTTCAAGATGCAATACGTAAAACAATTATCATAAATAACACTAGAAGTGGGTGCAACTGCTGAGAGGGGTGCTCGTTTCCACCCAACCGTAGGCGTAGCGACTCCCAATGGATTTACCACTAGCCACCCCCAAGCTGAGACCACGATGCTCTGAGACTGCGTCTCTCTGTCTGCCAGTGACCAGGAGCGAAGGTTGCAATCCTTCCTCTCTGCTATTACTCACTCTGCGTAATGCCAGAGTTCCCCTTGCATCTGCCCCCCAATCGCTTCTACCTTACGCCTTATCCTATTGTGAGGTTGCGTGTGGTGCGATTATCCTCACATCTAGGTAGGCCTGACGGCTCTACAGATGGGCGATTCACCATCCCATCCCTCATTAAGCCATCCACCTACCAGTCTGCGAGACATTAATTTCGGGGCCAGTGAGCCGCTTTTGGTTCTCCGGGATAGTGGAGTCCAAATACGGTGTTAATTCTTGGTGGAAGTTAACGCCACCTTTCCAGGTGCCTTCCACCGCCATCGTGGTCTCTTTTTTTGCACATCCCCTCTCAGCAGTCCTGCAATATAAATTCATAATGTTATTTGCATTCATCGACCTTCTTCATAAGGTCCATTCACATCATACATTCACATTTTCATCATGCTTTAGCATGGTAATTCCTGTATTAGGATTAATAAAAAATTTGGGGGAAACATGGTGTTACATCCAACATAGCTAACATTCCTTGCATTGGACAGTTCCACATAAAATGATTTTGAAAACAAAGGTAACACTCAATCAATCTTCCTCTCCTCATGAGTGGTTGGGATGATTATTTGTCATTGTGATGCCTGCATGTTTTATTCTCTTTTCCCATATCACTCCCAACATAGCCAATGCCAATGTCTTAGTCCCCTTCATCAATCCCTTCAATCTGTTGATCTTGGACTCCATCTTTGCATCAAATTCACCCATCCTCTCCAAATCCTCTCGGAGTTTCTTGAATCGTTGAGATACATTGTCCCTCTTGACCTTCCAATATTTATCACTTGCACCATCCATTTCACTGCCTGACCCACATCACTTGGATTTCTCAATATTTTTACAAAACTCCTCCACACTATCCTAAGTATGTAATGAGTCCTGAGGTCATTTACACATCCATGTGATCAACTCACCCTCACAAAATTTGATCATGGTATGTGTATGCACATAGGACTATTCTCAAACCACATGTGATAGAACAACCCACCTTGTCAAACCACTGACCAAGGTATGTCCCCAATATGCCTCTGTAGTCAACTCTACAACAAGTTTTTTGATGAGTCTTATGGTCATCCACCCTATCTAAGTTCTTCGTTCCACCATGATCGTTTCTCTTGTCTTGTACAAGGGGTGTGCCCAGGTCAACCTTCCATTGCAGCTATCAACCGAGACCTTTTTCATGAGCCTGATGCAAAGCTTCTATGATGAACCAATTCATCCAATCAAATTGTTCACCAAGTCTCCAAACGTTCCCACTGAACTATCTTCGCAATGAACTATATTTTCAACAAGTGACCCCCCAAAAAATCTATTATAACTATAGTAGTGGTGAAGATCCAAATATGCTTTGATACCACCTGTCATGACCCCACATGATACCTGTTGAGATCTTGCGGTCATTTTCCTCCTGAGGGTGTGCGAAACCATTACAGTTCTTACTTGGTTTCTTGGAAACACCAAGAATACTTCATTCAGACTATGCCTCTTCACCTAGAGCATACCCATACTCTATTCTACGGTATGGGCGAGCCACACTCCTACTCTAGTGCAAATCTTGTATACTTACAAAATTTTTGATAGTTTAGCACTTAGCCATTTATAAGTATACATCCAAGAACATGAAAAAACAAGAGAACAAATATGGAACAAATGAAAGATATACACAAAAATAGTGTGGGCGACAAGAACCACGCCAAAAACCTGACTAAGTCTTTGATATTGTGAAATAGTTACAATATGATGACTACCGAATCAGTTTCCATCTTGAGAAGAGTCACATGACTCACCTCACCTCACTAAGACACTCATCCAAAAATATGTCACACTAAGAGTACTCACTGTCGCAACCATCTCTGCAACCTTTTGTGGTGCACCTTAGACATGCCCACAACCACATACTTGATGTCCCTTTGTTACCACAGACTTCACTAAGTTAACACATATTTCGGTTCTACCTCACACATGCCTCCAATGAACCCGTGTTTCTAGAATTCCCCAAAATATACTAGAGTGTCCCACTCTCGGCTACTTGTCTTCCATCTTGGTATCTCTACCTCAGTTCTTCCTTTCCTCGGACTTGTTCTCTCCAAATATCTTTCCAAAATATTCCTTGTTTGTGCATCCTTGTGCTCTTATAGGGACTCAAAGGGTCACCAATGCAAAATGCCACGTCCTTTGGTTGTGTTTCACCCCTTCTTGAACCACCACACTCAAACAAATCATCATGCCCATTCATGGACTTGACACACCCATCAACCATCACATCTCTTGGACCAACGAAACCCATCCTTACACTAGCATATTTGGGTCATTTTGCGACAGCTGTTTCGATGCTCTTGTGATGTTATCTCATTGACATTGCGACGAATCAAGAGTTTTTGAAACATCGTTTTATGTCACGTGGAAATTGCGACAAACTTGAACAAGTGTCGCAAGAGCGAAAACATAGGCAATTGCGACAAAAAAATAAATATCGTCGCCAATACGACAATATAGGAAAACTATGTGAAACCAACATTTCGTCTCAATTGCGACGCCCATTGCGAAAACAACTTTCATGGTTTATATAGAAAAAATGTCGCAATAATTTAATAGGTCGTCGCACTGACGACAACAACTTTTTGTTGTTTACATGGAAAAACCGTCACATCAATTGAAGATGTCGTCGAGTGTGTGACGATAACTTTTCATTGTTTATATGACAAAACCATTGCATCAATTGAAGCTGTAGTCGCACGTGCAATGAAAACTTATCGTTTTCATATAGCAAAACTATCGCAACAATTGAAGTTGTCGTCGCACGCACGACAAGAACTTTTCATTTTTATACAACAAAATTGTCGCAACAATTGAAGTTGTCATTGCACGTGTGATGACAACTTTTTTTTTTATATAGCACAATTGTCACAACAATTGAACTTGTCATTGTACAGGCGATGACACCTTTTTGTTTTTATATAGCACAATTGTCGCAACAATTGAAGCTGTCGTCGCACAGGCAACGACAAGTTTTTTTTTTTATATAGCACAACTCTCGCAACAATTGAAGTTGTTGTCTCACAGGCGACGACATCTTTTAATTGTTTATACAACAAAACTATCGCACCAATTAAGGTTGGCATCGCAATTGCAACGACAAATATTTATTTAAAAAAAAAAAATTATTTTAGGTTGGAATTTTGATATTAATATTAATATTACCATAATAATTTTTTAATTGATATATGCTCC
The DNA here is from genome assembly GCA_009831015.1 of Picea engelmannii. NCBI lineage: Eukaryota > Viridiplantae > Streptophyta > Pinopsida > Pinales > Pinaceae > Picea > Picea engelmannii. The sequence goes on along the minus strand of ML787678.1, from coordinate 598,996 downwards.
ATTACTAATAATTTAACAGATAATTAATGAAGTCGAAGCGCTAGGACTGCTATGAGACACTAAACCTAGAATCTGATGCCCTCTCTATCAAATCCATGAATAATATGTTGACCATCTGCTCCTCAATTTCTCCTTTGCAAAAGAAGTTTGGCGGCATGCCCTTCCAGGAGGGATCCCTTCTGACCAACTCCCTCCTGACATACCCACTCTGTTAAAAGCCTGGGCCATCCTCTGTCCTTTCCCTCTCAAGGCCAACCCTCAAATCAAGTGCTGCTAGATGTCCCTCCCTAAATTCATCCTTTGGAAAATTTGGCTCGAAAGAAACTCCAGAATATTCATAAATCTAACCGCTTCGCCCAACATCATTTCTGTCAAATCCAAAGCCCTACTGGGAGTCTGCCTCTCCTACCTTTGGCCTTGCACCAACTCCCTTTCTCTCAAGTCCCCTGATAAAGATTGGATCGATAGCCTCGCTCCAGACCTAAAATCCCCCCCTCCTCTCACTAAGGATCACGAAATCTGGTGAACTACGAAAATTAGACTACTCTTGGGGGCTTGGAGTCGAATCCAATAATATAGTAGAAGCTCTAAGCCTTTGGAAAGGACTTATCCAAGCCCAAAAGCTAGAAATCAAAGAAATAACAGTGATAGGCGACTCCCAATTTTTCTTTTCCTGTGAAAATATTTGGGTGGATTTCTCGGTGGGACAACTTCGTCTTCATTATATATGGATGGAAAATTTGACGAGCATCGAAACCTTTTTTAAAGAAACTTAAACGATGACAATAATTGACTATTTTCCTTAATTATGAAAGCGACCTTGAATGGTTACGCTGATTGTTAATGAAGTCGAGTTTGAATTGCACTTATATTTAATTTTTGTAACATGTTTGTTGCTTGTAGACTCCACTTATATTTAATTTTTGTAACATATTTACGCTTACTCCTTGTAAGCTAATTCATAAGCCATCATATGGTGTGATGTTGTTTTCCAAATGATTGGTCTCGTAGTAAAAGTCCTTGTTGATAAAAAAAATGTAAATACTATTAATCGTATTAAGCAATGTAAATGTACTATTAGGTTGATATAAAATTGGGATGATCAATTTTGAAGTTTTTTTTCTTTATTTTAATAATATATATTATTTAACAATTTATTGATTAATATTAAGCATTTAATTATGGGATAGGGGTATAGAATTTAATATGTTTTCGATATTCTTCGTGATTTCAACTATACTTCTTTCCATGACAAAACATGTCCCTTAGTCTTGAAAAATGGTGATTAAGGTGATTAGTATGATAATGATTGATTTAGTTATGAATGCCCACTTTAGTTTTAGGTTTTGTTTTATTGAATTTAAGTGTTTTTACTAGGTTTCAGATTTTTAATGTTTGGCTATTGTCTCTTCCCCTTCTTTACCACATGTTATTTGGGTGGGTGGAGCATTGTCTCCTTCCACTTCTTTACCAGGTGATGGATCATTTCCATTAAGGTTTTCGTGGCAATGTTGGGTAATTGAAATAACCCTACCATGGTAATGTTGGGTAACACTGTGGTGGTAATGTTGTCCTTTCAATCAACAAAATGCTAGCTTGTGGTGGTAATGCTAATTGTCACAACCCCACTTGACGCCTATTTAGATCTTGTGATCATTCACCTCTTGAGGGTGTGCGACCACACGATGGTTCTTACTTGGTTGCTTGGGAACACCAAGAATACTTCGTCTGAACTATGCCTCTTCACCTAGAGCATACCCATACTCCATTCTAGGCTACAGACAATTCATAATCCTACTCTAGTGCAAATATTGCATACTTAGACAATTTTTAATAGTTTAACACTTAGTCATTTATAAACATATATTCAAGAACATAAGAAACCAAGAGAAAAACAATGGAACAAACAAAAGACATACATAGAAATAGTGCGGGTGACACAAACTATTCCTAATACTCTCCTAAGTATTTTTTATTGCAAAACAATTACAATATGAGTACTACTGGCTTAGTTTACAACTTTGGAAGAGTCACACGACTTGCCTCACTTCACCAAGAAACTCATACATAGATTCATCACACCAAGACTCTTTGTCGCAACTGTCTCTGCAACCTCTTGCAGTGCACCTTAGACATTCCCATGACCATAGACTTGCTATCCCTTCGTTACTGCAGACTTCACCAAGTTAACATAAATTTTGGTTCTTCCTCACACATGCCTCCAACAAACCTATGTTTTCAGACTTCCCCAAAATCTCCTAAAGTGTCCCACCCTTGGCTACTTGTCTTCCATCTTGGCAGCTCCACCTCAGTTCTTCCTTACTTCAAAACGTTGCCTCAAACTTGTTCTCTTCAAATCTCTTGCCAAAATATTCCTTGGTTGTACATCCTTGTGCTCTTATAGGGACTCCAAGGATCACCAATGTGAAATGTCGTATCCTTTGGGTTTATTGTGACCCTTCTCAAACCACCACACTCAAATGACTGGTCACACCCCTCCGTGGACTCGATGCATCCAAACAAGCCCGTGCACCCATCAACCATCATATCTCTTAGACCAACGCTCCCCATCCTTAGGTACGTGCCCCTTTTCTTGTGCTCTTCCTTGTGTCAATCGTCGTTACTCCCCATGGGTGTGTCGATGGGCTCATCCAACCTCGTTAGTGCACCAATGTTGTCGAGGGAAGATGATTCCACTCTTTGGGTATGCTCCTAAGTCTCCCTTCCCTTTCCCAAATGCAACCTAAGTCTCCATTAATTATTCCAAGAAAAGTAAGGTGTGTTCCTCCTTGGTGCCACATGTCACCATCATGCACCCAAGGTGCACCTGCTCACACCCACATGCCTTCGTACGTCCAACTGATCATATGCTCTCTATGTTATCTTGCCTGAATCATCCCCAAGTCTGCCCAAAGAGTGCGCGAACTCGTTGGGAGTCATGGGAGACCTTACATCCTCCCCCACTCCAATTTTTTTCCATCCCTGATAACGTTCGTCGATATCTATGGCGTATTTTCCCCATCTCTGGATCTTGTCTCCTCAATGACTCTCATCAAGGAAAAATCTCCCCAGGAATTTCTTGACAGTGTGCCCAAGTGCTGAATGTTTTTGACCTGTGATGGCTTCGATAATTCGACTCTGTCATTGTATGTCATGTACATTGGATCCTCTCAAGTCCTGAAATAGTTGGATGATCAATCCAACTGTCACGTTCGTCGATAGAGAATGCATGTCTCGACATCCAACAAACCATTTTCTGTCTACTTCATCATCATCCTCTCCATCATCCTCTTAGTCTCGTTGAGTCGCCCACTACATCCCCAACATGTTCACCTATTTGATTTTGGACAAGGTCCTACCCCTTGTCCCGATTTGGCAAGTTGCCTCCATAACCAATCCATCATTTCACAAGGTCCCTGCTTGATTCTTTTCAAGAAACCTCCATTAGGCATCATCATTCGTGTTGCTTACTTTCGACATCATTTCTCAATATTCTTTGTTTAGAAAGAAGAGTGTACCAAAAATTCACAACCAAGGCTATTGGCATACATTGTGTCTGACTTGTGCTTCTTCCATAAGTATCACAAGACCAATCAAATTTCCTCCAGTGTGCATGCCAACTCCTCAAGTCATTCTACAGTAAGTTGGAAGTCATATATCTCCATGGCCTTCCTATGAAAGTTCACGATCATTGCAGGGTGTCAATATTCAACTCCTACCTATTCCACATCTCTCTCCAATTCTGGTTGAGTAAGTGTCTCCATGCATTGTCTTGGCCCAACTCTTGAAGTTTTTGCAATGGATAAGTCTACTACCCGATTTTCCACAAAATCCATAACCTTTTGTTGATAACTATTCACTTGGTCATGTTCCCCCCCTCCATGGAAAGTGAAGAGTTCAACTATCTCTTACATCAGCGTTCATGGTTCTGCGGGTTCCTTAATTGAGCAACCTTCCCCATGGTTGTCTTCACTGAAGTATTCATCACCATCAATTATTTGTCTTTTTTCCCTAGAATCCTCATAGAATCTATGGTGTGGATGAATTGGTGTTGTTATGTCACGCTACAAGGCTTATCTGTGCTTCCACCAACTCTTACCAACCTAATCACAAAAATCCTAGGTTTCCTCCTGATCTTTCTCTTCATCATCAAGGGTGTGCTTGGTGTTCTGGCCTCGTCCAAGAATACTAAGTGACTTTAATGAATGAGTGGAGCTACTTTGGCAAGTTTGAGGAAGTACAAGCCCTGGATCATTGCATGATATTCCAATGGAGCTATAAACAAATCCATGTTTCCAAACCACTCCCTCACTCTCAATGCTGTTGAATGAATAATCCATATCATCGACATCACTGCTGACTTCAGCACTTTACACGTTCTATTGTAGTTCTTAGGTTTGCGATGAAGAGATTTTGTAGCTCGTTTACTCACAAAACTGTGGGTTTCCCTAGTGTCAACAAAGGCTTCCAACTTCAACCCACTTACTATTTTGTTCACAAAGCATATTCCTTGAACTTATTCACTTTGTGAAAACTATCCTTGATCTATTGTGTTGAACTCTTGCATGCATTCCACCAATTTTTCCATGGCTTCACTCATCTTCTTTGTCAACTTCTACATGTGAACCATCTTTGCTAAGAGTCCCGACTCCTGCATTGTTGGTGTGATTCTAGCCTCCTCTTCAACCAACATAGCTAACTTTCCTTGCATTGGAAAATTCCACATAAAATGATTTTGAAAACAAAGGTAACACTCAATCAATCTTCCTCTCCTTGCGAGTGGTTGGGATGATTCTTTGTTGTTGTGATGCCTTCATGTTTGATTCTCTCCTCCCACATTTCTCCCAACATATCCATTGTCAATGTCTTAGTCCCCTTCATCAATCCCTTCAATATGTTGACCTTGGACTCCATATTTGCATCAAATTCACCCATCCTCTCCAAATCCTCTTGGACTTTCTTGAATCGTTGATATAAATTGTCCCTCTTGACCTTCCAACCTTTATCACTTGCACCATCCATTTCACTGCCTAAACCACGTCACTTGGATTTCTGAATAGTTTTGTGAATCTCCTCCACACTATCCTAAGTCTATAGTGAGTCCTAAGGTCGTCTACACATCCATGTGATCAATTCACCCTCACAAACTTTGCTCATGGTATGCGTATTCACATAGGACTGTGCTCAAACCACCTATGATGGAACAACTCACCTTGTCGAATCACTGACTAAGGTCTGTGCCCAATCTGCCTCTGTAGTCAACTCTACGACAAGATTTTTGATGAGTCTTATGATCATACACCCTATCCAAGTACTTCATTCCACCATTTGATTTTATCTTGGCTTGTACAAGGGGTGTGCCCAGGTCAACCTTCCATTACAACTATCAACCGAGAGATTTTTCATGAGCCTGATGCAAAGCTTCTATGATGAACCAATTCTTCCAAACGAATTGTTCACCAAGTCTCTGAATGTTCCCACTAAACTGTCTTTACAATGAACTATATTTTCAACAAGTGACCCCCCTCCACAGCTATTGTAACTACAGTAGTGGTGAAGAGCCAAATATGCTTTGATACCACCTGTCATGACCCCACAGGATGCCTATTGAGATCTTACGATCATTTTCTTTCTGAGGGTGTGTGACACCATGCCAGTTCTTACTTGGTTTCTTGGAAACACCAAGAATAATTCATTCGGACTATGCTTCTTCACCTAGAGCATAACTATACTCTATTCTGCAGTATGGGCGAGCCACACTCCTACTCTATTGAAACTCTTGTATACTTACAAAATTGTTGATAGTTTTGCACTTAGTCATTGATAAGCATACATCCAAGAACATGAATAACCAAGAGAACAACTATGGAACAAATGAAATACATACAAAAAAATAGTGTGGGTGACACAAACTGCGCCTAACACCCAACTAAGTCTTTGCTATTGTGAAATAGTTACAATATGATGACTACCGACTCGGTTTACAACTTGAGAAGAGTCACATTAATCACCTCACCTCACCAAGACACTCATACAAAAATTTGTCACACCAAGAGTACTCTCTGTCACAACCATCTCAACAACCTCTTGTGGTGCACCTTAGACGTTCCCACAACTACATACTTGATGTACCTTTGTTACCATAGACTTCACCAAGTTAACACATATTTCAGTTCTGCCTCACACATGCCTCCAATGGACCCGTGTTTCTAGAATTCCCCAAAATATCTTAGAGTGTCTCACTCTCGGCTACTTGTCTTCGATCTTGGTAGCTCTGCCTCAGTTCTTCCTTTCCTCAGACTTGTTCTCTCCAAATCTATTTTCAAAATATGCCTTGTTTGTGCATCCCTATGCTCTTATAGGGACTTGAAGGGTCACCAATGCGAAATGTCACGTCCTTTGGTTGTGTTGCGCCCCTTCTTGAACCACCACACTCAAACAACTCATTACGCCCCTTCGTGGACTCGACACACCCATCAATCGTCTCGTCTCTTGGACCAACACAACCCATCCTTGGGTGAGTTCCCTTTTCCTTCTACTCTTCCTTGTGTCGATCCTCATGATTACTCATGGGTGTGTCAATGGGGTCATCCAACCTCTTCGGTGCTCCCATGTTGTCAAGGGAAGATGGGTCCACTCCTTGGGTATGCTCCCAAGTTTCCCCGCCCTTTCCCAAACACAACCTAAGTCTCCATTAATCGTTCTAATGCAAGTAATCTGTGATTCCCCTTGGTGTGGCACGTAACCATCATGCACCCAAGGCGCCCCTGTTCACACAAAAATGTCTTCGTTCACCTAAATGATCACATGCTCTCTGTGTTCTCTTTTTTGAATCATCCCCAAGTCTTCCTAAAGAGTGTGCAGGCTTGGTGGGAGTCATGGTATATCTTACACTAGCCTTAAGGGATCCTGCAGTGGTAATGATAGTGTTAAAATTTTGGTATGCTTGTTTAACCATAGACAATGTCACATCATTGTCACCCAACCATAGGCATTCACATATGCCACCCTAAAGCGCACTAATATTTACTTAGAATAATTATAGAAAGACTACTCCAGAACCAACAGATAAACCTTAGCCACAACTGCTCCAACAACAACACAATAACAATACAATAAGAACATACCTTTTCTCCAAGAGAAGAGCACAAGAGAAATACTCACGACTGCTACACTACTCCTCTAGAATTTCATCCCTTCCAGCTATATCTTCTGCTCCCATACTTGCACACCTCTAGATGCAATTGTAGTATTATAGACTTGTGCACTTGTTGATTGATTGTGTACAAATGAACTAGGAAAATACCTATTTATACTAAACTATCCAGTTGACTGGTGTCGACTTCTCCTTCTGAAGGTGTCTATTAATTTAATATTATTTCTCTTGAGGCTGACTTCTCTCCTAGGGTTTTCTAACATCTGTTTAGTGGTTCACTTTCTTCTGGAATATTAGATTCTAATTCAAAGGTTACAAATGGAGGTTAATACCTCCTGCAACTACCAAAACATCAACACTCCCTCTTAGCTAGGGAGGTATTAACTAAGATTTTCTTCATGTAGTGGTCTCAAACACATCATTCCATCTCACATGGCATGGGAAAGACTCACATGGTCTTGTATACCAATCTAAAAGTAGCATCACCATATCCACACAGGATATCTCATGATCAAACAGAGTCTGAAAAACACTTAAAGAGAACTCTCTTAGTTCCTTTTTCATAAATTAGTCTGATGAGACCGAAAAAGAGGTAAACTATCACTCAACAGATGTTTTCTTCAAATACTTTAACGAGCATGGAAAGAACAAGGTTGCTCGGAAATCTTTTCATGTTTAGAGAGTCTGAAAAGAGCTTAAAGGGAACTCCAAGGGGTTCCTTTTTCGTATAACCTTTACGAGTCTGAAAAAGTGATAAAAGTATACTCGGTTACATTCTCACATATTTACGAGCACGAGAAAGAACAAAGATTAAGCTCAGTAACTTATTCTCATGTATTAACGAGCATGAGAAAGAACAAAGACTAAGCTCGGGATTGTTTTTATTTTTACGCAAGCTTTAAAACAAAGCAAAACTATGCTTGGGATAGATTTTATTTTTACACAAGCTTAAAAACTAATCAAAACTATGCTTGAACCAGGTTTCATTTTTACACAAGCTTGAACCAAAGGAAACTATGCTTGAGGTAAGTGGTTTCATTTTTACACAAGCTTGAACCATAGAAAACTATGCTTGGGGTAAGTGGTTTCATTTTTACACAAGTTTGAACCATAGAAAACTATGCTTGGACTTCCCAACGCATAACGCATGGATGGTTGGTACTTATCCCCTAGCTTGAGAAGCTAGCGGCTCAACTTCATCATGAAATCCAGAGGCTAAGGTAAATGCCCCCCAAGCTTCGTTTTATCCAACTGCAAAGGAGAATGAAATGAAGCTTCAAATACTAGACGAAGGACTTGACTCAAATAGAAAGGGGGAAAACTATTTCATTTTTTAACGAGCTTGACATAGAAACAAGAACTATGCTCATAACCTCTGTTTCATTTTTTAACAAGGTTTCCACAAAGACGAAAAAACTATCCCCGTAAGTGGTTTCATTTTTTAACGAGCTTGAAATCAGAAAACCATGCTCAAAGACCTCTGTTTCATTTTTTAATGAGGTTTCCTCAGAGACGCAAAAACTATCCTCGAAACCTCTCTCAATGATCATGGATTCCAAGAGGACAATGCTCTAGAAGGAGACCATGTCAAGGGACAAAACTCGGTCACAGATTCCAAGAGGTCTTCACTGGAAGACAGAAACACACTTTGGAAGGACACCATTTGAGGGTTGCGATAGGAGTAAAGAGATCATGCTCTAACAACCCTATCGAAGAAATCACCATGTCAACTACTGCATCTAAGTCATCAGAAGTTGAAGCCATGGGAAACAACACCACATAATTGACCTGTGGCAGGGACAACACCATCTGCATATAAGAACCATTTAGGGAGGAAATCCAGTTGGGGTCAATGAATGAAAGTTGATCAACAGTCACAACTCATCCATCGTGAGGGAAATATATCACATGAAAAAGAGTAGACACAATAGCTTTCATGGCATAGACATAATCTCTCCCAAGGAGTAAAGCAAAATCCAAGGGGTCTTGGACTACCATGACATCAATAAAGACAGTTTTCCCTCCCAAAGTTATAGAAAACTGGGGAAGGGTCCCTAAAGGTTGACTGTTTCTTCTGTTAAAAGCTAACAGATTCTGCAAAACCGACGCAAGTGGAGGACAACCCAAAGATTGCCAAGCAAAAGAGGACAAAATACCAACAGACGAACCTTCATCTATCAGTGTCTGAGGAACGTCTCGACCACAAACCTGTACTATAATCTGGAAAGGAATGTGAGAGGGAAGACGAGGTCCAGTTAGCACACCCCAATCAAAATGGATGGCCTCATTACTTGGAGGGGGTTCCATGGGAGATGGAGGAATACCCCCCAACATGGTAGAGTCTGTATCAATGAGAAAAATGTGGGCAGTATCGGTTTTACTCTCTAGCGGGAGAGTAGGATCGACCGATGGAGAGATCAAATCAACCACTTGAGTTTCATTCTCCGAGGAGAGAATGGGGTCAACAGATGGAAACAGATCAACCACTTGGGTGACACTCTCTAACGGGAGAGTGGGATCAACTGAGGATGGGATCAGATCGACCGTTTTAGTTTCACTCTCTGAGGGGAGAGTGGGATTGACCGAGGAAGGTATCGGATCAACCACTTTGTCAATTGGTTCAACTAAGGATGTGACCAGATTGACGACATGATCAACCAGATTGACCGGTGAAGGGACCAGAGTGATCATTCCATCAACTATTGGAGGGTTGAGAGAAAGCTTATGGTAAGAAGCTGGAAGTTGAGGTTGTGAAATAGTCATGTCTTCTAGTAATTTAGAGGATTCGTCCATACAAGGGAAAAGGTGAGTGAGATGACTCCCTTTGCATAACATGCACAAGAACTTGACTCTACCTTTCTTCTTCCCAATGGTATCGTGACTAGTTGACGGGAGGTCATCAGTATGTTGTTCAGAGGCTGATGACATGGGTTGGTCAGGGTGTGTAGACCATACTTCTATAACCTTGGATAGACCAGGGCAATCCTTAAGAAGATGGCTACCCTTACAAAGCCTGCAAGGGTACTTGGGCTTACGAGTTGTTTGGGTGATCTTGAAATCATCAACACTCCCAGCACGATTAATAGTAACTGGTTGTTTTCCAACATCTTTGACAGTGGTTGGAGGTTTTGACCCTCGCTTATCTTTCTTCCTTTTAATATTTCTTTTCTTCTTCTTCTTATTCACCGAGTTACTAGCTTCAGAACTTTCACCCGACGAAGAAGATGAAACGGAAGGCAACATTGCAAGCAAAGAAGGCGAAGAAGACCTTACTAGTGAAGAAGGTGAAGAATCAACATGAGGTTGATGCTCTTGGGGGGAAGTGCTTGTGACCAAAGAACTAACTGCATTCGGGATTACTTGAGTGGAAAACAACCATACCGGTAATCCAATAGTGAGACCTGGAAGGCTCAAAGTAGTGATATGAGGAGGACCAATGTTTCCATAAGAAGGAAAAACAAAAGGTTCCCCTGGAGAAGGGGTTCTTTCATTGGTCATTCCAGGAACTGACACCATTAAATAAATCCAACCTAGAGTCTACTATGGAAAACAAACAACACACGCTAAAAATCTAGGAAGCAAGCAAACAAACAAAACCTTCTTACAATGAGCACACTAGCTGGTGATGAAATCCAACGTCGAGGGAACAATGTAAGAAGGGGTTGAGATAGAGCAGGTGGAAAAGTTACGTTGACGACCTGATTAACGGACTTAAACCTTGGTGCAAGCTCCCACACATAATCGTGGGTATACCTGATCCAGGTGGATATCGGGGGCCACCCACCTTTTCCAAATGGCTCAAAACAGTTTTCTGGCCATTTTGGCAATTTACTATTTTTAGCAGGTTTTCACTTCCGGGGCCATTTTGAGGGCCTAAATGAAGTTTTTTCGA
>ML787678.1:554625-587815 GCA_009831015.1 Picea engelmannii | reverse complement strand
AAATCATGTATTACTGTATCTCTATGTTTATGGTTGCATCTCTGATATATTTATGTTATATTACTGGATATACGCGATATCTCTGTGCATTTCTTTATTATATCTCCGCTCTCATTTCGTGCCGAAAATAATCCGGATCAATACCCTCCAAGGAGCCCGAGTGAGTTTGGCCAACGTCGATTCCAGGTACCGTGAAGACTTGCCCCTCCACAGTCACCTCATGTAAAGAACCTAGAGAGATAGGCCACTAAGGTTACCAATCACTACAATGATGCCTAGGGAAATAGTCGACAGTTTGATCCACGTGCAAGGGTAGGGTATCTAGCTCGAAATCAACTTAAAAGGCTTCCACTCATCATTGTGGGTATACCTCTCAAGCGACCCCCATAATACACGTAATCTCTACACCAAGACCAACAAAGAAGGGTGAGTAACTCTACTAGTCTCAATGTGACCTCGTGATTGACCCTTGTGTTAGAAGGGTTTCCCAGGACAAAATGTAATAAGTGGATTTAACTGCTCCCTAACTCAAGATTCTATGTTTGTTTGCAACTTTGGAAAGTTATCTTTCACACCTATTCCAAAGCCCTACAACTAATCTAATGTAGGTTTGCTACCAAAAAAGATAAAAATGTCTAATCAATTTTTATAAGCGCTTTATTTTATGGCTATTGTTACTCAAAAGGAAAATGGCGTGGACAATATGGTGTTTCGACCAACTCGAAAGTTATGCAAAGAGATGAAGATGCAATTTTTTCATTTCGATGAAAATTATGCTACAAGAAGAAGAAAACGTTTATCATTCCCAAATGCACAATGTCCTAAAATCTTAAAACTCATCAATATCAAGATTCTCAAGAAATGAGAAAAAGGTATTGTACACTAATGCACGATTCATGGCCCCCCCCTGGCCATGAGGGGGAATTTTTTTCAGAATTTAAGATAAAAAAATGCCAAGAATCATGCAATTCTGCTACTTCAAATGCAATGATGCCCCCAATCTAATATAAAGGAAGAAATTTAATCTTTTTGTTTCAAAAATTTCACTAAAAGCAATAATGAACTTTCTCAAAACAAAGAAACCCAAACTAAAAGTTTTCTTTTAAAGCGAAGTATTCAGAAGAAATCTGATCTTTCCCTAAACAATTCTAAAGAAAACACACGCTTTGTAATTGAAAGACACTCAAAGAAAGAGACTAATCCTTCAAAACCAAACAAAGCAAAGATGGCTAAAAGCAACTCAAAGAATGTCAAGTAGACTGTAAACAGATCAATATAGGCTCCAAAAGTTCAATCTAGCTGATCAAAGCAAAACTAGACATCAAAAAATGACAAGACCCAGTCCAAAAAAGTTTACAAACAAGTTCGCAGCCTAGCAGTAGAGTACAATGCGAGAATTAGGTATTCTCGTAGGCTAGACACTGGTAGGGTGCAAGAATTAGGTATTCTCGCAGGCTAGACACTGGTAGGGTGCAAGAAGTTCGCACTGGATCTAACAGCAGGGTGCTAACATCAATGGTTCTCGCAGGCCATAGAGAGGTACAGTGTGAGAATGTCTATAATCAAATAAAATTTTGAAAAAGGACAGGGAATCTAAGTGAACTTCTAGATCCAGAGAGTTTGGATGGATGTCCCACAGACTCAGAAACTAGAAAACAAGCAATCGAAGCAAGGGAAACTAGACTAACTAGGAAACAATCCGTTCCCCAGTGGAGTCACCAATTTTGTTATCAAACTAATCGGTAGGTGCGGACACTAACTGATCTCCCTAGATCCACCTAGATCTAGAACAAAACACACTAGAACATGACGCTTTCCTTAAGTTTTAAATATTGAATTTACTAACTAAAGAGGGATGGATGACATACCATTTAAATGCTTCTTCCTCTCGCCATCGCCATCCTAGCTCCTTTCCAACGCTCATACAATGATGAACCTGCAAAAGAACGCAACCAACCAAAGTGATAGTCATAGCATAAACTCAATATAAACCTATGTATGTGATCAAGGAATCATACAATAAAACACAACAAGCTTTATAGGAAAGAATCATATTATTGTATCATATTAAATGTGAAAGAGAGATTACAACCATGGCCTTGATGTCATAAGGTCCCTTCCAACTGTCCTTTGTTCCCCACACACTTTCATTCCAAGAATTCTGAGAGCACAGATCTGATAGTATTCACAATCTATCTTGACAAAGGCAAAAATCAAAACCACTCTAACCAAGCTAATAATTCTAAGCCAAATCCAACTTAGCCAGTCCCAAAAGCTCCAAGCTCCATAGCTAACTTTCTCCATGAGAGCTCCTCTCCTTTTATAAGTTGAAGAGGATAAGGTGAGGAGGTTAGGATGCTCCCACTAAATCATGAAAGCGAGTAAGATCCAAACCATTCGGATGCCACCTCACCCTGGAAGTTTCTCCTTCTAGAAGATTCGAGAAAACGCTCGTTTTTCCCACGTGTAAGCATTCTCGCACCCTGCCTATAGAGAAACCTGCAAACCTTTCGCAACCCATCTATGGTGCAACCTACGAGAATTAGGAATTCTTGCACCCTGCCTATATACCAACCTGCGGACTTCCTTTTTTATAGGGATTTTACAAAGGAAAATGAAACTTCTTTTCTCATGAAAAGTTATTCTCTCTTCTTTCTTCAGGAACTCAGGCCACTGACCCCTCTGAAGGCAACATATAGGTTTACATCATTAACGGTCATAGGGATGACAAAAATAATGTGTAACATCTTCCAAATCCACACTACTTTGTTGCTAGCTAAACAAGCTTCTATATACTCTCCCTTAGCTGTACTAAGCACCACAATAGTTTTCTTCCTGCTGAACCATGATATCATAGTTGATCCCATACTAAAGCAACATCTAGATGTACTCTTATGGTCTACAACATTACCGGCCCAATCTGAATCAGTAAAGACTTGTAGGCTCATCTCACAATCTAAAGCATATCTGAGTCCACAATCAATTGTACCCTTAAGGTACCTCATAAAAAGTTTTTCTACAATCAAGTGAACATGTCTTGGATCAAACATACACCGACTCAATGTGTTCACCGCAAAACATATATCTAGCCTTGTGTTTTTTAAGTACATCAACAAACCAATCATCTGTCTATATATGGTAGCATCCAATGTCTCTTAAGATGTATCACTCAAATAAATTTAGATTCATCACCATTGGTGTAGGCATGGCTTTACAATGCATCATTCCAAGTCTCTTCAAAATATCTACAACATATTTTCCTTGGCAGAGGAAAATCTCTTTTGGTTTCTACCATACCTCTAGACCCAAGAAAATGCATCATACCCAGGTCTTTCATCTCGAATTCTGTAGAAAACTTCCTCTTACTTTCAATGATGATCTTCTCATCTCCTGTTAGAAAAAATCATCCACATATAACAATAATACCCTTGGTCCACCATCCAAAACCTTGTAGTAAAGGTTAGAATCTATTTTACTCTTGGTAAATCCCAATCTCATCAAGAAGTTGTCTGATCTGGCATATCACGCCCTGGGTGTCTGCTTAGGCTGATAAAATTATTTCTTTAATCTGCAGACATGAGACTTCTTCTCATGTATCTTGTGGCTGCTCTATGTATATTGCTTCTGACTATTGTAGCAAGTGTCTCGTCATAATATTCTCCCTCTTTCTAGGAAAATCTTATGGAAACAAATCAGGTTTGTACATCTCTAAGCTACCATCTGCAACATGTTTGATCTCGTAGATCAATTTGGAATTCACCACTGAATTACCTTATGGTCTCAAGGAAAAATCCATATCTCAATCCTTTTAACTGGCTTCCTCCTCTGTAACTGAAATAAGGCAATCCTCCTAGGATATCTCACATCTAGAAGTCTTTGAAGCTACGATCTAGCCTCCTCAACTCATGTCACTTGTCTATTAGTCCTAGAAGACGTCTCTCTCTCCCATATGAAACTGATGAGGAAAAGTCTCTAAGCCACTAACTCTCTCTGAGATCATGCTCACTCTCAGTCTCCATGCTCCCTACAAAGCTTGAATCCCTCTGAGTCTATATAATCTTCAAAGCCATCTGCTCCCTCTGTATGTGATGATTTCCTCTGAAGTCTTCTATGAATGGTACTAGGGAGTCTTCTCCTCCCTACTGGATTGTGAAGGATGACTCCTTCTGAACTCTAGCTCCTTCTAAGATGGTACTTGGTGTGGTATCCTACCTCACCATTGGTGGAGCCATCTTCTCCTCATGATATGGTTTATCAATGATATATGTCTTTGCATCCTGTAAAGTGTCACGGGACCATGCTGGTCTCTTCCTAGTTACTGCAACAATTTTGGGTGGGCCCTTCTGGCCTTATTAACTCTTTCTAATGATCTAAAGAGTGATGAACTGCAATAGAGGGATTTGTTCGATCATCTTTGGAGCCTTCTTCTCCTTATGATCAACCTCTATATGATATACTCTATTAACAACAACATATCTATGTTAACAAGAATAAAAGACAATTTCATGGTAATCAACATACCATTACCATGGCGACCTGCCTGGAAGCAAAACAAGAAGTATCTCCTAGAAGAGATGTTAGTTCATCTTGCAAATAATTACAATAATCATTTATATCAATAGTACTCACATGCTATCAAGTATTCATTGTATATATTAGTAATAACACCTTTCAAGGATCGTTGTCATAACTATAGTGTTTACTTGTAATGTAGCAATTATCAAACTTGATATGTGCTAATTGGAAACTTATCAATTTAATAAATCAAACTTGGAACCTCGAGTCTTATCTTCAAGAATGAGTGTTGTTTCTTTTCTTCCAAGTCTCGTTCACTCAATATGACAAGTATTCTCTCCAACCTGTCCCCTGTACTAAGACAATATGCTTTCTTGACAAAAATCTGAGCTAGGGAATATAATGCAAGTAAACTCGAAAATATCAACATTAATCAATCTAATACTTTGACTAGAGTTAGCTTATAACTTTAACTTTGACTAGAGGTTAGTATGATAGTCATAACTTCAAATAAAACCAGATGTTCAAAAGATCACAATAATTCCATAATAGCTAGAGGCATATAAAAACAATCAAACATGGAGTGCATTGTTCCTCTAAATGTGTTGGATTTGAGATCCCTCTGGATGTACAATTTTTTCTTGGACAAACGATCCCTTGTCCTTCAAATACAATGCATTACAACCCAGAATAATCTGATGAGTTCTCAGTCATTATATGGAAACTAGAGATCCTATTAAGGCGGGGAAATGTACTGTGGTGAGCATATGTGTAACCTGACCTCCACGAGTAAACATGGTCGCCAACTCTAATATTGCTCCTGTCCACCTTGTTGAAGAGAAAGCCCATTATGATGATATGAACTGAATTGAATCAGCGGAGTCAGTTGATGGCACAATGCAAAGGAGCCTCCTGTTGTGGAAATAACAGGCGATCTGTTTTTCGATTTGCAATAAAATGTGGAAAAACATAGGCTTAAGCATGATTTATATAGGTATATGATTTGAGGGCGGTGCTATGAGTATATGGGATAAGCCAACTACTTCTCTTTTCTGACTACGTGATTTGCTATAACTGAGAAATTTTCAAAATGCGGATACATGATGATGGAATGGAATGGGCCATCGTTATTGGAATTTGCCAAGCACTTTCGTTGGTCAAACTTTTGTCTCGAGTCCAAGAAAATCCTTAGTTTATATATTTTATTAAATTATTATTTTTTTCAGAGACATTTGTCCTAAATTTAATAAGAAATTGTTAGATTCATAGATTTGAGTGATTATTTCTATATAATCCAATCTCTCAGAGGTTTTTCAATACGCTAAATCTATTTCTATATTTAGAAATGGATTTTAAATAATAAAAATAGTGATTTCATAGATTTATGTCATCGGGTTCCGACTAAAAAAACCCATTTCATAAAACAACTAGACAACACCTACATAAAATAATATATCATATCATGTACATTGTACATTTTCGACATGATGTTTGATGATGTTTGATGGTCTTTGAAACTTCGGTCTTGTCTATCTTTTTCTTTTTCTGTGGAAATATTTGGGTGGATTCCTCGGTGGGACAACTTCGTCTTCATTATATATGGATGGGAAATTTGATGAGTATCGAAACCTATTTTAAAGAAAATTAAACGACGACAATAATGGACTATTTTCCTTAATTATGAAAGCGACCTTGAATGGTTAATGTGGTGATTGTTAAAATTTTTCCTTTAAAATGTTTACGCTGATTGTTAATGAAGTCGAGTTTGAATTGCAGGTGGCTATCCTGCACTTATATTTAATTTTTGTAACATGTTTGTTGCTTGTAGACTCCACTTATATTTAATTTTTGTAACATGTTTACGCTTACTCCTTCTAGGCTAATTCCTAAGCCATCATATGCTGTGATGCTGTTTTCCAAATGATTGGTCGGGTAGTAAAAGTCCTCGTTGATAAAAAAATGTAAATACTATTAATCGTATTAAGCAATGTAAATGTACTATTAGGTTGGATATAAAATTGGGATGATCAATTTTGAAGTTTTCTTCATTTATTTTAATACTATATATTATTTAACAATTTAATTATTAATATTAAGCATTTAATTATGGAATAGGCGTATACAATTTTATATGTTCTCAATATTCTTAGTGGGTCCTAATTTAAACTACTTCTTTCCATGACAAAACATGTCTCTTAGTCATGAAAAAGAGTGATTAAGGTGATTAGCATGATAGTGATTGATCTAGTTATGAATGCCCATTTTAGTTTTAGTTTTTTTTTATTGAGTTTAAGTTTTTTTTACTAGGTTTCATTTTTTTTAATGTTTGGGTGTTGTCTCTTCCCCTTCTTTACCATGTGTTATTTGGGTGGGTGGAGCGTCGTCTCCTTCCACTTCTTTACCAGGTCATGGATCATTTCCATTAAGGCTTTCATGACAATGTTGGGTAATTGAAATAACCCTACTGTGGTAATGTTGGGTAACACTGCAGTTGTAATGTTGGCCTTTCAATCAAAAAAATGCTAGCGTGTGGTGGTAATGCTAACTGTCACAACCCCACATGATGCCTATTTAGATCTTGCGATCATTCACGTCTTGAGGGTGTGCGACACCACGATGGTTCTTACTTGGTTTCTCGGAAACACCAAGAATACTTTGTCGGAACTACGCCTCTTCACCTAGAGCATACCCATACTCCATTCTAGGCTATGAGCAATTCATAATCCTACTCTAGTGCAACTCTTGCATACTTAGACAATTTTTAGTAGTTTAACACTTCATTTATAAACATATATCCAAGAACATAAGAAACCAAGAGAACAACTATGGAACAAACAAAAGACATACTCATAAATAGTGTGTGTGACACAAACCATTCCTAACACTCGGCTAAGTCTTTGTTATTGTGAAACAATTACAATATGAGTACTACTAGCTCAATTTACAACTTGGGTAGAGTCACACGACTCACCTCATCTCACCAATAAACTCATATATAGATTTTTCACACCAAGACTCTCTGTCAAAACTGTCTTTGCAACCTCTTGTGGTGCACCTTAGATGTTCCCACGACCACAGACTTTCTATCCCTTCATTACCACAAACTTCACCAAGTTAACATAAATTTTGGGTCTTCCTCACACATACCTCCAACAAACCTATCTTTCCAGACTTCCCCAAAATCTCCTAGAGTGTCCCACCCTTGGCTACTTGTCTTCCATCTTGGAAGCTCCACCTCAATTCTACCTTACTTCAAAACTTTGCCTCAAACTTGTTCTCTCCAAATCTCTTGCCAAAATATGCCTTGGTTGTGCATCCTTGTGCTCTTATAGGGACTCCAAGGATCACCAATGTAAAACGTCCTGTCCTTTGTGTGTAGCGCACCCCTTCTTGAACCACCACACTCAAATGACCGGTCACACCCCTCTTTGGACTCGATGCATCCAAACGATCCCTTGCACCCATCAACCATCATATCTATTAGACCGACGCTCCCCATCCTTATGCATGTGCCCATTTTCTTGTGCTCTTCTTTGTGCCAATCGTCATGACTCCCCATGGGTGTGTCGATGGGGTCATCCAACCTTGCTAGTACACCCATGTTGCTTAGGGAAGACGAGTCCACTCTTTGGGTATGCTCCCAATTTTCCCTTCCCTTTCCCAAATGCAACCTAAGTCTCCATTAATTGTTCCAAGGAAAGTAAGGTGTGTGCCTCCTTGGTGCCACATGTCACCATCATACACCCAAGGTGCATCTGCTCACACCCACATTCCTTCGAATGCCCAACTGATCGTATGCTCTCTATGTTCTCTTGCTCGAATCATCCCCAAGTCTGCCCAAAGAGTGCGCACACTCGGTGGGAGTCATGGGAGACCTTACATCCTCCCCCGCTCCAATTTGTTGCCATCCATGACAACATCCATCGATCTCTATGATTTCTTTTCCCCATATCTAGATCTTGTCACCATGCAACGACTATTGTCTCCTCAATGACTCTCATCAAGGAAAAATCTCCCCAGGAAGTTATTGATAGTGTGCCCAAGTGTTGGATGCTTTTGACTCGTGATGGATTCGATACTTTGACTCCGTCATTGTGTGTCATGTACTTTGGATCCTCTCAAGTCCTGAACTAGTTGGATGATCAATCCAACTGTCATGTTCGTCGCTAGAGAATTCACATCTCGACATCCAAAAAACCCTTTTCTTTCTCCCTCATCATCATCCTGTCCAACTCCTCTTGGTCTTATTGAGTCACCCACTACATCCCCAACATGTTCACCTCACTTAGTCGAACCTCTTTGATTTTGGACAAGGTCCTGCCCCTTGTCACGATCTAACAAGTCATCTCCACAACCCATCCATCATTTCACAACTTCCCTTCTTGAGTCTTTTCAAGAAACCTCCACTAGGCATCATCATTCGTGTTTCTTGTTCCCAACATCATGTCTCAATCTTCTTTGTTTAGCAGGTAGAGTGTACCCAAAATACACCACCAGGCTATTGGCATACATTGTGTCTGACTTTCAATTCTTCCATAAGTATCACAAGACCAATCAAATTTCCTCCAGTGTGCATCCCAACTCCTCAAGTCGTTCTGTAGTAATTTGGAAGTCATATATCTCCATGGCCTTCCTACAAAAGTTCACGATCATTGCAGGGTGTCAGTCTTCAACTCCTACCTCTTCCACATCTCTCTCCAAGTCTTTTTGAGTAAGTGCCTCCATGCATTTTCTTGGCCCAACTCTTGATTTTTTTGCAATGGATAAGTCTTCTACCCGATCCTCCACAACATTCATAACCCTTTGTTGATAACTATTCACTTGGTCATGTTCTCCCCCTCCATGGAAAGTGAAGAGTTCAACTATCTCTTACATTGACGTTCATGGTTCTACGAGTTCCTCAATTGACCAACCTTCCTCATGGATGTCTTCACTGAAGTCTTCGTCACCATCAATTATTTCTCTTTTTTCCCTAGACTCCTCATAGATTCTATGGTGTGGATGAATTCGTGTTGTTATGTCATGTTGCAAGGCTTATCTATGCTTCCACCAATTCTTACCAACCTAATCACAAAAATCCTAGGTGTCCTCCCAAGCTTCCTCTTCATCATCAAGGGTGTGCTTGGTGTTCTGGTCTCATCCAAGAATACTAAGTGACTTTCATGAATGAGTGGAGCTACTTTGGCAAGTCTGAGGAAGTACAATCCCAGGATCGTTGCATGATCTTCCAATGGAGCTACAAACAAATACATTTTTCCAAGCCACTCCCTCACTCTCAATGGTGTTGAATGAATAATCCATATCATTGACATCACTGCTGACTTCAACACTTTAGACATTCTAGTGTCGTTCTTAGGTTTGCAATGAAGAGATTTTGTAGCTCATTTACTCACAAAACCGTGGGTTTCCCCAGTGTTAACCAAGGCTTCCAACTTCGTTAGCTTCTTCACTTGAACCATATTTGCTAAGAATCTTGCCTCTTCCATTGTTGGTGTGAGTCTATCCTCCTCTTCAACCAACATAGCTAACCTTCCTTGCATTGGACAGTTCCAAATAAAATGATTTTTCAAATAAAGGTAACACTCAATCAATCTTCCTCTCCTCACGAGTGGCTGGGATGATTCTTTTTGTTGTGATGCCTTCATGTTTTATTATCTCCTCCCACAGTTCTCCCAACATAGCCAATGTCAATGTCTTAGTACCCTTCATCAATCCCTTCAATCTGTTGATATTGGACTCCATCTTTGCATCAAATTTGACCATCCTCTCTAAATCCTCTTGGATTTTCTTGAATCGTTGAGATACATTGTCCCTATTGACCTTCCAACCTTTATCGCTTGCACCATCCATTTCACTTCCTGAACCACGTCACTTGGCTTTCTCAATAGTTTTTCAAAACTCCTCCACACTATCCTAAGACTATAATGAGTCTTGAGGTCATTTACACATCCATGTGATCAATTCACCCTCACAAAATTTTCTCATGGTATGCGTATGCACATAGGACTGTTCTCAAACCACCTGTGATGGAACAACCCACCTTGTTGAACCACTAACCAAGGTCTGTGCCCAATCTTCCTCTGTAGTCAAATCTATGACAAGTTTTTCGATGAGTCTTATGGTCATCCACCCTGTCCAAGTACTTCGTTCCACCATGATATTTTCCCTTGGCTTGTACAAGGGGTGTGCCCAGGTCAACCTTCCATTGAAGCTATCAACCGAGATATTTTTCATGAGCCTGATGCAAAGCTTATATGATGAACCAATTCATCTAACCAAATTGTTTACCAAGTCTCTGAACGTTCCCACTGAACTGTCTTTTCAATGAACTATATTTTCAACAAGTGAACCTCCCCCCAAAACTATTCTAACTACAGTAGTGGTGAAGAGACAAATATGCTTTGATACCACCTATCACGATCCCACAGGATGTTTGTTGAGATCTTGCGATCATTTTCCTCTTGAGGGTGTGTGACACCACGATGGTTCTTACTTGGTTTCTTGGAAACACCAAGAATACTTCATTCGGACTATGCTTTTTCACCTAAAGCATACCCATACTCTATTCTACGGTATGGGCGAGCCACACTCCTACTCTAGTGAAACTCCTGTATACTTACAAAATTGTTGATAGCTTAGCACTTAGTCATTGATAAGAATACATCCAAGAACATGAAAAAACAAGAGAAAAATTATGGAACAAATGAAAGGCATACACAAAAATAGTGCAGGCGACACGAACCACACCTAACACCCAACTAAATCTTTGCTATTGTGAAATAGTTACAATATGATGCCTACCGAATCGGTTTAAAACTTGAGAAGAGTCACATGACTCACCTCACCTCACCAAGACACTCATACAAAAATTCATCACACTTAGAGTACTCTTTATACTAGAAAGTCAAAGGAAGGAGGTGCTCTAACCCCTCGAACTCACGATATGCGAGATTGCGAAATGATCCTGGTCGTTGAAGCCAGAGGACACATGGCGAGTGATTGGCATTTCGCTGACCGAAAGGTCAAAGGCACGACGTGATCTATCCTTCTAACTCACGAAACACAAAATAACGAAATTATCTAAGCCGTCGGATCGAGGAGAAATCTGGACCGTCGATCCAAGAAGGACACATGGCGAAATCGCGATAAGATCAGGACCGTTGGTTCCATAGGAAACGTGGCGCAATCTTGTAAGGAAAAGTGTCAATTTGATTCGGCATCTCTGGCCACTGGAAATCTCAAATCTGAGTGACATGTGGTAGCCACTCATCTCATGACACATCATTGAGTGACACAAGAATGACATCACTCGGGGAGTTTGACTTCGGGAGTTTTAGCTTCATCAGTACCCCAAAATCCCGAAGGCTGAAGTTTTGGGGAGGAGGATAGTCATTGGCTCAATGAGAAATATCGACCATTGATCTGGAGAGCGAAGTTCTCTTTTGATTGGCGAGTGGTCATAACTCATGGTCACATCGTTGAGAGTTGGAGGGAAGAGCTAGAGTAGCCAAGCTCCATTTCGGAGTTCGCAATATGAGGAGTCAAGGAAACTCATGGGAGAATCCATGAAAGGAAAAATTACGAAGCGCCTTATAACGTAGGGTCTGGTCAATGCCGGTGGTCACATCGTCGATATCTGGAGAGCAGAGCTCGAGAAGACAAGCTCCATTTCAAAGTTTGCAACATGGAGAGTCAAGACGACTCTTCACAGAATCCCCAAAACGCGAAATGCGAAATGTGTTTTTGGACTTGGTCCTGGGTCACTGCTGGTGTTTACATGAATGGAAGGAGATAGCAGTTAAGCTCCATTTCAGAGTTTTGTGATTCGAGGTTTTTGGAAGTAACACATGGTAGAAACATCAAAATACGAAATCGCAAAACACTCTCATTTTTGGCCCTTGGTCATAACTTATAGTCACATCGATGAAGGCTTAAGGGAGGAGCTAGCACGAAGCTAAGCCCCATTTCAGAGATCGGGACTTGGAGAGTCGATATGCCTCACAACAGGAATTCACGATACGCGAAATCATGAAATACCTTTTGAACAAGCCGTTGGTCATGGCTGACGGTCACGTGAAAGGAAGTGGCTTAGCCAGAAGAGCTAGCATGCACTGTGAAGTTTTTTTTCAGAAAGGGAAAAAGAGTGAAAGGATGAGCTCACACAAGTTCTTTCTCTAGTGTAACTGCTAGAGACCACTGATGGTTTTGGCCTGTCAACTGGAGTAGCTCTAGAGTGATTGCCAAAGGAGATGAAGAGTCCTGAGGTAACTGTCAGAGGAATGAAGACTGTTCATAGAGGCGATTGACAGATGGAAAAGGGTTGTAGCATGTAACTATGACAAAGAGGACGAGATCGAATGTGACAGAGAAGACTAAGAGTCTCGACTTCCAGAGAGGATAAGTAATCTTATAATAATGCACAGTGATGATGAACGCATGAGCGTAACTGCCAGGGAAGATGAAGAGTTGTTTTGATGATCAGGATAGGTGTTGGCATGATGTGTCATGTAGAACAGAGAAGAGATGGAGTGCTCTAGGAGAGCCTTTTGGGTATGCAGGGAGAAGCCATCTGTGCATAGGACCATAAGGGTATATATGTGGCATGACGCATAGAGAACAAGCTGCAGTTGTGAGTGATGCATGCGTGTAGAAGCATGATGTGCAGGAGATGAAGCTTAAAAGAAGAAAATAATAGAGATGCATATCTCTGAGAGGAAGAGAAACCCGAGGTGTGCATGCTAAGACAGAGGAGAAGATCAGCTGAAGAGGATGCAAGTAGGAAGACACTGATGGAGGCAGAGCAGAGCAACATAGCAGAATAGTGATAATCCCAGTATGCCAATGACAACTATTGAATCACTATAATAAATTCATAGAAAGAAAAGTTTTATATTTCAGGGTGGTTGGGAGGTGCCAGGGAGGACTGTTGTCCTCAGAGTTTCAAGCAGGTGCTTGAATGTAGGGAGTTATAGCTTCCATCTGGGTGCAGCCAGAGAAACTAGGGTGGCATGGTGGTGCAAGGGAGAACATTGGTATGCTGATATACAGGTCGGTGCCTGTATGACTAGAAGTTGGTGCTTCCATCCAGTTGTTGTGGAACATTCAGGGAGTTGGTACTTCCTTCTAGTGGGTGCTAGAGAAACCAGAGAGTTGATGCTCTCATCAAGTAGCAGCTTGCAAAATAGAGGTGGTAGCCTCATTATGAGTTGGCGCTCATAAGAATGATAATGTACATAAATTAATTATCATATAAAGAAGAAGAGGCTTTCACCTTTTATGGGTTTCCTCAGGAATATCTGTCTCTATACTATACATGTGTGTGATTGATGTTGAATACTCTATTGCTTATTTATTGTGATCATCATTGAGAGTTATTTAATGAATTTAAAAATGGATATAATTGTTTAAGAACAGTAACAACTGATTCACCCCCCCCTCTCAGTTATCCAACAATTGGTATCAGAGCTGGACCCTTTTATCTAAGGGTAAATCCTAGAGCTTAAACATGTCAAGCCAGGAAGGAAATTTAACCAATAAGGCCCCTCTGTTCAATGGAACAAACTTTGCCTTCTGGAAAGTTAGAATGAGAACCTACATAATGGCTTTAGGTGCAGATGTCTGGGATGTGGTAGAGACTGATTATGTAAAGCCAGTTGTCCTAGCTAATAAGGATGACAAGCTAGAATTCAGTTTCTAAGGCTATGAATGCTATCTTGAGTGGGCTTGTAGAAGTGGAATTTGTAAAAGTTATGCACTTAGAAACTACCAAAGAAATGTGGGACAAACTCATTAGCAGTTATGAAGGTAATGAGAAGCTAAAGGATGCTAAGCTTCAAACCTACAGAGTACTGTTTGAACAGCTGAAGATGAAAGAGGATGAAACTGTTAAAAAGTACTTTCTGAGAGTTGAAGAACTGGTAAATGCAATGAAAGCACTTGGTGAAAAAATTGAGGAACCCTCTTTAGTTCAAAAAGTTTTGAGATCTCTACCAGATAGGTTCAACCTGAAGATCTCTGCTATAGAAGAACTTAATGATCTAAAAGCCTTGGCATTTGATCAACTTCTAGGAACGTTGACTGCATATGAAATGAGAATAGTTAAAGATAAACCCACCTCCAGAGAAGCATCATTTAAAGCAGACAAGATTGAGGATTCTGAGCCTGATGAAATTGAAGCAAAATTTGTGAGAAGACTAAAGAAGGGATTAGGCAAATACAAAGGTAAACTGCCTTTCAAAATTTTCAACTATGGTAAGATAGGCCATTTTGAAAATAAATGTCCTCACAAAAGAAAGGATCAGACATATGATGATGAGGAGAAGCACAAACACATAAATTTCTTTAAAGAGAATAATTTTAAGAAGAAAAGTCTTTGTGTAAACAATGATGATGTTTCTTCAGATGATGAAGACAATGACTCCTCTATTGAAGATAAACTAAATGAATTCATGCTTATGTCCAAAGAGGATTATGATAATAAAAGCACAGGAAGTGATTCTAATGAAGAAGAAACTGTGGTTGATATGGAAGGAGAACTGATCAGTGCACTGGAAGAGATTGACAGACTCAAAAGTAAGAAGAGAAAACAAAAACGATTGCTGATACAGTTCAAGAAAGGCAGTAAAGAACCCGATAAATACTTTGTCCTACTAAAAGTGGAATTAGAAGAGGCAAAGAAAATCAAAGACATTCTGAAACAATAGTTATTAGAAAGAAGGCAAGATGTGAAGCTCTGGAAAAGGAAGTAGTGAAAACTAGGAAAGAGTTGGAGAAGTTCAAAGCATTATATCTCCAAAATCTTCCAAGCATTAAAGCCTCAGAAGGATTAGCCACCATTCTAAATCAACAAAGGAATCCAAATTTGAAAACTGGTCTAGGTTATGAAGAAGG
Organism: Picea engelmannii; assembly: GCA_009831015.1. Taxonomy (NCBI): domain Eukaryota; kingdom Viridiplantae; phylum Streptophyta; class Pinopsida; order Pinales; family Pinaceae; genus Picea; species Picea engelmannii. The sequence goes on along the minus strand of ML787678.1, from coordinate 572,410 downwards.
ATCGAGTAGTGGTCAGCCAAGCAACAAAGAATCCATCAAGTTTGTCAAATCAACATTCATTAACAATAAAGAACCCGCAAAAACAAAGGAAGATAATCAACCACCAAGGAGTAAATAAAAAGGTGCCAGAACTGAATCTGTAGAACAAAGAAATAATACACCCTCTTCTCAAAGAAATAATCAACATGAAAGAAATTGACCTACTCAAAGAAGGCAACCATTTTCTAGGTACAAAGGATTTTTCTATGGATATTGTTTTTTTTGTTCTAACTTTGGTCACAAAGCTGTAAATTGTTCTTTAATATTTAAATATGAGCAATCAAAATATTCAAGGAATAGATATCTACCACAACAAAGAATGATACATCCAAGTAACAAACAATCACATGCTGCAAATAATGTGATGGCTAGAAAAAGGACACAGGTTAAGAATAACAATTGTTATGATCCTTTATTCCATCAACCAGAATGTTACACCTACCATAATTTTGGACATAAAGCTACAGACTGTCGCTTAAGGAACTACGGGCCAAATTTGAACCCCTCTGCTCAAAATGTCAAGGTTTGGAAGATGAAAGAAAATGACAAGTGTGGACTAATGCTGTCAGCCCAAAGACAACATAACCCCTGGTATATTGAAGTGGTTGCTCCAAACATATGACGGGAGACAAAGGTAAGTTTCTATCTCTAAGTGAAAGAAAATCAGGAAACGTAACCTTTAGAAATGATGCTCCAGGTAAAATCAAGGGTAAATGGATGGTGAGTCTAAGTAATGGAAAAGGAAAAGCCCAACATGTTCTGCTTGTAGATGAGCTGAAACATAATCTGATCAATGTAAGTCAAATGTGTGACAGAGGATGTGAACTGGTGTTCACTTCTAAGGACGACAAGATAAATTCTTAAACTCAGGACAAGTAGTGGCTAAAGGCATAAGGACAAAAAATAACGTATATGTGCTGAAAGAAGATAGAGAAGAGTGTCATCTAAGCAAACATGATGAGATCTGGTTATGGCATAGGATACTTGGACATATAAACTTTCACCACTTAATCAAGCTCAAAAATCTTGAGGCAGTAAAAGATCTTTCGAGAATATCAAAGCCACAAGATTCTATGTGTAAACCCTGCCAAGTAGGAAATCTAACCAGGACACAGTTTAAATCCAAGAGTTGTACTTCAACAGAGAAACCACTCTAACTAGTTCATATGGATTTATGTGGACCATCAAGACAGGAAGGCACAGGGAAATAAAACTACTTCATGTTGATCATTGATGATTACTCCATACTTACTTGGGTTTCCTTTCTCAAGGAAAAAGCTGAAGCATTTGAGAAATTTAAAATATTTAAGGCTTTAACTGAGAATCAAATAGGCAAGAGGTTAAAGGAAATAAGATCAGACAGAGGAGCTGAATTTATGTCAAGTGAGTTCAAATAATTCTGTGATAAACATGGGATCAAGAGAGAATACACAATTCCAAGAACTCCACAACAAAATGGAGTAGTTGAGAGGCAAAACAAAACAGTGCAGCAAATGGCCAGGTCAATGATGAATGATAAGAACATTGGTCAAACCTATTGGGTAGAAGAAATACACACAACAGTCCATGTTCTTAACAAATCCCACCTCAAACCACACACCGACAAGACACCTTATGAACTGTGGTATGGGAGACCTGCTTCAATCAAACACTTCAAAGTCTTTGGGAGTAAGTGTTACATAAAGAATAATGATGAGAACCTTGGCAAGTATGATGGCAAGGCTGATGAAAGCATATTCTTAGGATATGCTACCAATAGTAAAGGATATAGATTCTTTAATAAAAGATTTCACAAATTAGTTGATTTCATTGATGTAAAGGTTGATGAAGGAGTTCTAGTAAGGGAGATGAGGAATATTGAGTCTGCCACAGAGGACACAACTGAAGCTAAAGACGAACAAGTCCAAGAATCAGAAAAATAAGACTCCGAGTTAGATGAAGATTCAAATACTCAGGAAGACTCAAATCAATAGACATCATCAAATCCCTCCTCCAGAATTACTCAAAAGAATCATCTTGCAAGTCAGATAATTGGTAAGAAAAACAAAGGTGTACAAACGAGGAGAAGGATAATCAAAGACACCGAACAATCACATATAGCCTTCTTATCCATGCTAGAACCCAAGAATATTTATGAAGCTAAAAAATATGACCATTGGGTTAAAGCCATGAATGATGAACTTGACCAGATTGAGAGAAACAATACGTGGAAGATGGTTCCTAGACCTGAAGGTAAAAATATCACTGGTTCCAAATGGATCTTTAAGAACAAAATGAATGAGAAAGGACAAGTTGTCAGAAATAAAGCAAGATTGGTCTATAAGGGCTATGATCAAATAGAAGAACTGGATTTTGATGAAACATTTGCACTAGTAGAAAGACTAGAAGAAATCAGAATATTTCTTTCCTATGCTTGTCATAAAAGGTTTAAAGTCTATCAAATGGATGTCAAGTCAGCATTTCTAAATGGAGATTTAAAAGAAGAAGTCTATATGGAACAACTCGAGGGTTTCAAACTATCAGATAATCCTGACCTTGTCTGCAAGCTCAAGAAAGATTTGTATGGGTTGAAACAAGCCCCTCGTGCCTGGTATCACAGACTGGATACATATCTACAAGACAAAGGATTCAAGAGAGGAACAATTGACAACAATCTATATATCAAAACAAAGGGTAATGACTTGCTCATCATGTTGGTCTATGTAGATGACATCATCTTCGGATGTAATAATGATCCATTGGTACAATGGTTGGCTTCCAACATGGAGTCTGAGTTTGAAATGTCTATGATAGGGGAACTGTCATTTTTTCTTGGTCTGCAAATTACTCAGAAGTTTGAAGGAATGTTTCTTTCTCAAGAAAAATATCTAAGAGAAATGTTGAAAAGGTTTCAAATGGAAGATTCTAAACCTGTGGGGCACACCTATGGTTACTGGATGAAAATTAAGCAAGAATGATGACTCAACTGATGTTGATAAAAGTTCATATAGGTCAATGATAGGCAGCCTGTTATACATCACAACATCTCGTCCAGACATAATGCATGTTGTTGGAATGGTAGGAAGGTATCAATCTGCACCTAAACATAGTCATTTTCTAGCTGTCAAAAGAATATTCAGATATTTGAAAGAAAAAATGAACTATGGACTATGGTATCCTAAGAATCAAAATTTTCAATTATCATTCTACTCAGATGTTGATTGGGCTAACTGCATGGATGAAAAGAAAAGTACGAGTGGAGGTGCGTTCTTCTTAGGAGATTCTCTAGTAGCGTGGTTGAGTAAAAAGAAAGGTTCCATTTCTTTATCAACTATAGAGGCAGAGTACATTGCTCCTGCTACTTTTTGCACTCAGGTATTATGGATGATTCAGACACTTGCAGACTTGGAGGTAAAATATACTACACTGATCCCAATTCATTGTGACAACACAAGTGCCATAAGTGTGTCAAAGAATCATGTATTCCACTCCAAGACCAAGCATATTCCCATAAAATACCATTTTCTGAGAGAGCAGGTCACCAATCAGATTGTTCAGGTTCATTACATTTCAACCACAGAACAAACTGCATACATATTTACTAAACCCCTAGCCAAGACACCATTTGAATATCTCCATCAGAAGCTGAGTGTCATCCCGTCTCACACCTAAGAGAGTCCATCATGTTAGGGGGAGTAAGTGTTGGTTGAATATCTGATAACTCTGATGAGTACTGCAACAAATCAAGGGGAGTATGTTTTATTTCACATTGATGTCAAAGGGGGAGAAAAGGAGTGGTCTAGACAGTATGCTATAGCTGGGGGTCCAAACAGATTAGCGCAACCGTTCAGGGTTGCCATCAATTCCAAAGGGGGAGATTGTTGGCAGGTTTACAATTGGGAGTGAGCTTGTCATTGATGGAAAGAAAAACAATGGCAAGAACAACGATGGAAAATAGGATTGGAAGACATCATAAGTCTAGACAGGAGGAGCACACAGATGGAGGACAGATCTCAGGAGTTAGATCCGAGTGTGGGGTCTGACCATCATTGGATCCACGAGAACCTGCATGTTCTTTAAAGTGCAAGGAGAAGTGGGCTTACAAAATCCCAAAAGAAGGAGGACTGTCCATCTTCAAGCAGGACACGTGGTCACATATCAACATTTTGCAGACTGGAAAGTCAAAGGAAGGAGGTGCTCTAACCCCTCGAACTCGCGATATGAGAGATTGCGAAATGATCCTAGCTATTGAAGCCAGAGGACACATGGCGAGCGATTGGCATTTCGCTGACTGAAAGGTCAAAGGAACGAGGTTCTCTATCCTTCCAACTCACGAAACACAAAATGACGAAATGTTCTAAGCTGTCAGATCAAGGAGAAATCTAGACCGTTGATCCAAGAAGGACACATGGCGAAATCGCGATAAGATCAGGACTATTGGTTCCATGGGATACGTGGCACAATCTTGCAAGGACAAGTGTCAAGTTGATTCGGCATCTCCGGCCACTGGAAATCTCAAATCTGAGTGACACATGGCAACCACTCAGCTCATGACACATCATTGAGTGACGCAATAATGACGTCACTCGGGGAGTTTGACTTCGAGAGTTTTAGCTTCATCACTCCCCTAAGATCCCGAAGGCTAAAGTCCCAGGGAGGAAGATAGCCGTTGAATCAACGAGAAATCTCAATTGTTGATCTGGAGAGCGAAGTGCTCGTTTGATTGGCGAGTGATCATAACTGATGGTCACATTGTCGAGAGTTGGAGGGAGGTGCTAGAACATCCAAGCTCCATTTCAAGGTTCGCAATATGAGGAGTCAAGGAAACTCACGGGAGAATCCCCGAAAGGAGAAATCATGAAGCACCTTATAATGTAGGGTGTGGTCACTGCCGGTGGTCACATCGTCGAGAGTTAGAGAGTAGAGCTCGAGAAGCCAAGCTCCATTTCAGAGTTTGCAACATGGAGAGTCAAGACGACTCTTCACAGAATCCCCGAAACGTGAAATGCGAAATGCGTTTTTGGACTTGGTCCCGGGCCACCGCTGATGGTCACATGAATGGAAGGAGCTAGCAGTTAAGCTCCATTTCAGAGTTTTGTGATTCGAGGTTTTTGGAAGAAACACATGGAAGAAACGATAAAATACGAAATCACGAACCACTCTCGTGCTTGGCCCCTGGTCATAACTTATGGTCACATCGACGAAGGATTAAGGGAGGAGCTAGCACGAAGCTAAGCCCGATTTCAAAGATTGGGACTTGGAGAGTCGAGATGCTTTACAATAGAAATTCACGATATGCGAAATCATGAAATACCTTTTGAACAAGCCCTTGGTCACGGCCAATGATCACGTGAAAGGAAGTGGCTTAGCCAGAAGAGCTAGCACGCACTATGAAGTTTTTTTTCAGAAAGGCAAAAGTTGTGAAAGGATGATCTCACGCAAGTTATTTCTCTCGTGTAACTGCTAGAGACCACTGATGGTTTCGGCCTGTCAACTGGAGTAGTTGTAGAGTGATCGCCAGAGGAGCTGAAGAGTCCTGAGGTAACTGCTAGAGGAATGAAGACACTCATGTAGGCAGAGTAGAGAAGCATAGCAGAACAATGATAATCATGGTAAGCCAATGAAAACTATTGAATCACTGTAATAAATTCATAGAAAGCAAAGTTTTATATTTCAGGGTGGTTGGGAGGTGATAGGGACGACTGTTGTCCTCAGAGTTTCAAGCAAGTGCTTGAACGGAAGGAGTTATAGCTTCCATCTGGGTGCATCTAGAGAAACCAGGGTGGCAGGGTGGTGCATGGGAGAACATTAGTTCTCTGATATACAGGTCGGTGCATGTATGACCAGAAGTTGGTGCTTCCATCCAGTTGGTGTTGGAACATTCAGGGAGTTGGTACTTCCTTCTAGTGGGTGCTAGAGAAACTAGAGATTTGGTGCTCTCAGCAAGTAGCAGCTTGCAAAACAGAGGTGGTAGCCTCATTATGAGTTGGCGCTCATAAGAATGAGAATGTACAAAAATTAATTATCATATAAAGAAGAAGAGGCTTTCACCCTTTATGGGTTTCCTCAAGAATATCTGTCTTTGTACTATACATGTGTGTGATTGATGTTGAATACTCTACTACTTATTTATTGTGATCATCATTGAGAGTTCTGTAATGAATTTAAAAATGGATATAATTGTTTAAGCACAGTAACAATTGATTCACCCCACCCCCCCTCTCAGTTGTCCAACAATAGGCTATCTCACGAATCAAATAGATCATGTCACAAGTATCACCATCATATCTGCATAGGATCTGGGATATGTAGTAGAACCAATTTACATAGAACTTTTCTACTACCCAATCCAAGCAGAGTTTGGGCAACTACAACTCGCCAGCTCAAAGAAAATCTATAATCTAGCTCATAAAGAACTAGTAACTCATCAACTCACACATAATCTGACATCTTGTTCATAAAGAACTATTAACGTGTCAGATCATACATAATATAACATCTAGTTCATAAAGAGCTATTAAGTCGTCAGCTCACACATAATCTGACATCGAGTTCATAAAGAACTAGTAACTCGCCAACTCACACATAATCTGTCATGTAGTTCATAAAGAACTAGTAACTCCTCATCTCACACATAATCTTATATCTAGTCCACAAGGAACTAGTAACCTCTAGTTGGAACACCATGCAATTGGTCCACAATGACCAGGAATCTAATCACAAGGATTAGGCAATGTAGTGCGCACACACTACCCATCTAGCCTAAGGATAGGAAACACCTCCAACCACATAGTTTGGCCCACTAGCTTGAAAAGTTGGTTAACTAACCAACCCTGAAGGAATGGAATCCGTTGACCTTGTGCGAGGTCATGCTAATTGGTGACATAGTTAGTAATGTGCATACCATACTATTTCACTAGAGTAGCAATATGCATACTAGACTTTTTCACTGGAGTAGCAGTAACTTGACATACCAAAAATTTTCACTAGAGTAGCCCTATGCATACTAGAATTTTTCACTGGAGTACCAGTAACTCGACGTACCGAAAATTTTCACTGGAGTAGCCCTCTACGTACCATACTTTTTCACCGAAGTAGCAGTAAATTGGCATAAATTGGCATACCAAACTATTTCAATGGAGTAGCCCTTTGCATACTAGATTTTTTCATTGGAGTAGCAGTAACTCGACGTACCTGACTATTTCAATGGGGTAGCCCTCTGCGTACCAGGATTTTTCACTGGAGTAGCAGTAACTCAACGTACTAGAATATTTCACTAGAGTATCCATATCTATACCAGAATTTTTCACTGGAGTAGCAGTAACTTGACGTCCAAACTATTTCACTGGAGTAGTAGTAACTTGATGTACCAATCTATTTCACTGGAGTAGCCATAACGTGCCCATGGATGACTACCCGTTGCTGTTGTCACATGATGAAGCTGCTGCACTGGAATCACATCTGTAATTCATGACTCTCTGTTACTAGGGACGTTCTTCTAGACCAAACCAAGCTTGTCTTTGAAGTACTTAAACTTCACTCTCGACAAAGGCTTGGTTAACACGTCAAATATCTGCTCATCTGTAGCAACATACTGGAGCTTCGCTACTCCCCTCTATATCATAACTATGATATATCGGTACCCGATCTCGATGTTCTTGGAATTTTCATGGAACACTGGGTACTCTTTCAACTTCACACAACTATGGTTTTCACACCAGATACAGGTGGCCTCTAAATCAAGATCAAACAATCCTGTAAGTAGCTTCCAAAGCCACACTGCTTTGTTGCTAGCTAAAAAAGATGCTATATACTCTGCCTCAGCCGTACTGAGAACCACACTAGTCTGCTTCCTGTTGAACCATGAGATCATAGTTGATCCCATACTGAAGCAACATCTAGATGTACTCTTATGGTCTGCAACACTACCATCCCAATCTGAATCAGTAAAGAATTGTAGGCTTATCGCACGATCTAAAGAATATATGAGTCCATAATCAATTGTACCCTTCAGGTACCTCATCAAATGTTTTTCTACAATCAAGTGAACACGTCTTGGATCAACCATATACTAACTCAATGTGTTCACCAAAAAACATATATATGGCCTTGTGTTTGTTAAGTACATCAACGAACCAATCATCTGTCTATACCTGGTAGCATCCATTGTCTCTAAAGATGTATCACTCAAATAAATTTAGATTCATCACTATTGGTGTAGGCATGGATTTACAATGAATCATTCCAAATCTCTTCAGAATCTCTACAACATATTTTCCTTGGCAGAGGAAAATCTCATCTGGTTTCTACCTCACTTCTAGATCGAAGAATTAATCCATCATACCCAGGTCTTTCATCTCGAATTCTATAGAAAACTTCCTCTTACTTTCAATGATGATCTTCTCATCTCCTGTTAGAAACAATCATCCACATATAACAATAATACGACTGGTCCACCATCCACAACCTTGTAGTAAAGGTTAGAATATATTTTACTCTTGGTAAATCCCAATCTCATCAGGAAGTTGACTAATCTGGCATATCATGCCCTGGGTGTCTTCTTAGGCCCATACAAATATTTATTTAATATGTAGACATGAGACTCCTTCTCATGTATCTTGTGGCTGCTCTATGTATACTTCTTCTGACTATTGTAGCAAGTGTCTCGTCATAATATTCTCCCTCTTGCTAGGAAAATCTTATGGAAACAAATCAGGTTTTTACATCTCTAAGCTACCATCTGCAACATGTTTGATCTCGTAGATCAATTTGGAAGTCACCACTGAATTCCCTTTCGATCTCAAGGAAAAATCCATATCCCAATCCTTCTGGCTATCTTCCTCCTCTTTAACTGATATAAGGCAATCCTCCTAGGATATCTCACATCTCGTAGAAGTATTTGAACCTACGATCTAGCCTCCTCAACTCATGTCACTTGTATATTAGTTCTAGAAGACGTCTCTCTCTCCCATATGAAACTGAGGAGGAAAAGTCTCTAATCCACTGACTCTCTCTGAGATCATGCTCACTATGATTCTCCATGATCCCTATGAATATTGACTCCCTCTGAGTCTATATAATCTTCGGAGCCATCTGCTCCCTCTATATGTGATGATTTCCTTTGAAGTCTCCTATGAATGGTCCTAGGGAGGTTGCTCTTCCCTACTAGAACATGAGGGATGAATCCTTATGAACTCTAGCTCCTTCTGAGCTGGAACTTGGTGTGGTCTCCTGCCTCACCACTGGTGGAGACATCTACTCCTCATGATGCGATTTATCAATGTTATATGTCTTTTCATCCTACAAAGTGTCACAGCACCATGCTGGTCTCTTCCTGGTTACTACAACGATTTTGGGTGGGCCCTTCTAGCCCTACTAACTCTTTCTGATGATCTAAAGAGTGACAAAAATTAATAGAGGGATTTGTTCGATCATATTTGGATCCTTCTTCTCCTTACGATCAATCTTCATATGATATACTCTGTTAACAAGAACATATCTATGTTAACAAGAATAAAATACAATTTCATGGTAATCAACATATCATTACCATGGTGACCTGCCTGGAAGCAAAACAAGAAGTATCTCCTAGAAGAGATGTTAGTTCATCTTGCAAATAATCACAATAAGCATTTATATAAATAGTACTCACATACTATCAAGTATTCATTGTATCTACCAGTAATAACACCTTTCAAGGATTGTTATCACAACTATAGTGTTTACTTGTAATGTAGCAATTATCAAACTTGCTATGTGCTAATTGGAAACTTATCAATTTAATAAATCAAACCTGGAACCTCGAGTCTTATTGTCAAGAATGAGTGTTGTTTCTTTTCTTCCAAATCTCCTTCACTCAATATGACAAGTATTCTCTCCAACCTGTCCACTGTATTAAGACAATATGCTTTCTTGACAAAAATCTGAGCTAGGGAATATAATGCAAGTAAACTCGAAAATCTCAACCTTAATCAATCTAATACTTTGACTAGAGTCATCTTATAACTTTAAATTTGACTAGAGGTTAGTATTGTTAGAGAAAAAAAATGATTTGCTAATTATTTTGATATCACATGATAAATCATTATAAGGTAGAAGATTTATTTATAAATCTTAAAAGCTTTGAGACAAGCTCTTAGAACTATATCATTCCAACACATAAATAAAATTGCATTTCAAAATAGACCAAAAACTGATTTTTAGATTTCGGTGGCTAAGTGGTAAAATTATAGGGTTGTAAGCCGCCGAAAGTCAGGGCTTTCGGCGGCTAAATCAGATTTTCAAGGGAAAATGAGCCGCTGAAAGTGCAGAAGAGTATGCTTTTACTGTGTTGAGCCATCATTTTCAAAAACTGATTCTGAGTGACTGGAGAATCATTTTGAGAAATGGGTGAAGAATTTTGTTACTAAGACGTCAAAGAACAATAACCTCTCTCAATTTTCCTACAAGTATCATATATTGGGAGAATCAAATTCATCTCTGAGCCCTAATTTTCAGATCTCAGAATTTCCTTGTTTGACACATGTTTTTGAAATGTAAATCCCAGAGAAATGAAAAAGAATATCAAAGAAATGAGAGAGGATTTTTCTTAGAACAAACCAATCTACAAAAGTCTCTTCCAGTTTGTACACAATTGTTTTTATTTGAGAGATATAGGTCAATCTTTGAGCAACATATTTCCAAAATTTTTTGTCTTTTCCAGCCACCTCACAAATTCAAATTTGCGATAGGAAAAGAGGTTATCAGATCCATCTTTTGAGGATATTGAGACTGATTTGTAAATCTTATTTAAAGCCCACAGAGACATGGTTCAGAAGAGGGGAAAACAGTCTGAGGACTGTGGTTCTATTCTTGAAGACTTGTACATTTCATCTTTTGGAGATGTCCATGAATATATCTTGACATCGAGCTTCTTTCACTTTGTTTTTTCAGTTTTCATATCCTTTCTTTCCAAGTTTATGTATACTCAATGACAGAATGCTTTCATTCCATATCTTAGTTGGTATATTAGACTTATATACATTGCTTCTTAATATTGTCTTAGTGCCAGATAGTTGTCATCCTATCAGTGCACTCATAAGCTTAAGGTGCAAGTATTTACTCATTATGTCTAGCCATCTACTATATACAAATCTTATATATGTTTCTGATGGTATGAAGAAGTATCTTACCTATCATTACTGGCCATTCAAATATTCTTTGTGTAGGTATTTCTTGCTAGCATAATGAGTCTTCTCCATGTTTTCACACATTGATTAAAACCTTCTGAGCAACATAGTTGAAAGCCTTGGTCTTTCAAGTGACCCATGTCTTTCTAAATGGATGTGATTTTATAATGTCATTTGATTTGATCCTTTTTCCTCCACAGTTTATTGATCTATTTAAGTTACCAAGCTTACACCCTTCTACAGTTAGGGAGTGATTTCTTGGAGTGATAGAAAAATGGCACCGTTGTTGGGGAATGAAAGTGAAAGCAAGGTTTCCCTAGGAGAATGACATAGATCTTCTTCTTGATGGTAGACAAGAGACGGACATAATATTTGACTGTAATCATTTTCCTGGCGACTCCACATTAAAGACTCCACTGGGGAGTATTCGGTTGAGAAGAGGCTGAATTCAAAATCCAGGTATTAGTTCATTAGTTTCCTTCATGAACTACTGTTATTCTTTATTATCTCCTTCATATCTTTCCCTTCACATGTTAAAAGAATTATCCTCTATTTTGTATATTCTGAGGATTATCAGACTTCTTTTATATATCCATCTTTAGAAGAAGATTTTCAGCCTGCTTGCATTGTAGATGTTGCTTTAGTCATTTTTCCTCAGCCTGCTCATAAAGATGACCATTGTATTTCATTTCCTTCAGAATATGATCAGCCATGTGATCTTTAAGAAATTAAAATTGTTTCAAAACCCTATGAGATTTCAACTCCTCTTGCCATAACTTCTGAATCTTGTCAACAACTTGCTATCTCTCATGATAATCCCACAACCTTTCAAATCAAAATCAAGAGGAAGATGTTTAAGACTTTAAAATTGACTTCTCTTCTTCATCCTTATCCTCTTGACTATTATGGATATCTACCCCAGTTTTCTGGAGAGAATCAAGCTTTAGCTGAAAGACATTTGGAATCCTTTGAAGTTTTTATTGATCGTTTTCAGATTGATGATGAAGATGTGATCATGAGATTTTTATCTAAATCTTTGATTAGAGATGTTGTTGTTTGGTTTAAGAGTCTGAGAGATGATTCCATCGGCTCTTGGATCGAATTCTCTAATGTTTTTATGAAGCATTGGGGTGAACATAAATCACCAGATTCTTACCTTGTTGATTTCTATGCTTTGGAGAGAGAAAAAAATGAAACTTTGCCTGCTTTTAATCGAATATTTTGCAGCATATACCATGCTATGCCTTTGGAGATCAGGCCCACAAAGACAACTGCCATGATATATTATGTGATGGGACTGCAGCCAAAACTTTCCCTTCTTCTACTAGAAAGGAATTCTTTGTCATTAAACATTTTGTTTAAAGATTCTTTAGAGATGGAGGAAAACATGTGTGCTTCAAGGATAATCCCAGAGCAGGTTGATTTTGAAAACCATTATCTACTTGAGCCAATAGAATGTTAGTACATTTCAGACTTTGAGCAAGAAGATAATGACTATGAAGCAGTTTCAAAACAACAGGAAGCAACTAAAATTATTTCAGATTGTGAATCAAATTCTTCATCATTTGCAGAACATTCCAGAGACAGGTATTCATGTAAATTTTATGATCAGTTTACAAATCCAGTTAAACCTATGATAACTCATGATTGTATAGAAAACTATATTTTTAGAGCTAATCAAAATATTTGTCATTCAAACCCTGCTCTATCATCATCTACTGAACACTATTATGAAGAGAAGGTCATAGTGTTTGATGATCACAAGGTAATCAAAAAAGAAAAAGAAAGTAATCAATCTTCTAACAGAGGAGCAGTCATATATATGAAGCTTTTTCCTAAAGATCAGGAGTTTTATGATTTTAGTTTCAAAGATCCAGTAGCAACCTTCATAGAATCATACCTTTCAGAAAATTTGAAAGTTTCAGACTTCCTAAGCTTCCACATATTTCCTGTTGAGTTTGGTTTTGTGAAATATTTTTATTCACTGTTGTTGCATTTCAAAAAGCAGGTATTGATCAGTGAGAATGATGAAATCATTTCAGTATTAAAATTTCTTGGTTGGCTTTTATGGAAATCAGCCTTTACCTAACCAAATCGCTTAGCTGGTTAGGGTAGATAGGATAAGAAATAAGCTCGATTCCTGAGCATTTATTTTCTTTCACTTTATAACAGATGCAACAGTTACCTTGTGTGAATAAATGTATTCTTGAATATGTACAAAGATCTTTACACAGGTCATGAAATATTTTCAGAAAGAGGTAAATGGATGACTCTATGCCCAATGGAATTCTGACTCCATGCCCAATGGAACACTAGAGACTAAGTTATGGATTATATTTTTCCAAGAAAGGCATTAGATCTGTGGTTCTTGGAAACCTCGCAGGGAGGTCTCCATCCCAGTTGGAGCCAGATGTTAGCGATAAAAAATGATTTTCTAATTATTTTGATATCACATGATAAATCATTATAAGGTAGAAGATTTATATATAAATCTTAAAAGCTTTGAGACAAGCTCTTAGAACTATATCATTCCAACACATAAATCAAATTGCATTTCAAAATAGACCAAAAACTGATTTTTAGATTTCGGTGGCTAAGTGGTAAAATTACGGGGTTGTAAGCCATCGAAAGTCAGGACTTTCGGTGGCTAAATCAGATTTTCAAGGGCAAATGAGCTGCCAAAAGTGCAGAAGAGTTCATTTTTACTGTGTTGAATCATCATTTTCAAATGATTATTTTGAGCGACTGGGGAATCATTTTGAGAAATGGGAAGATTATTTTGTTACTAACACGTCAAAGAACAATAACCTCTCTCAATTTTCCTATAGGTGTCATATATTGGGAGAATCAAATTCATCTCTGAGCCCTAATTTTCAGATCTCAGAATTTCCCTGTTTGACACATGTGTTTGAAATGTAGATCACGGACAAATGAAAATGAATCTCAAAGAACCGAGAGAGTTTTTTGCTCACAACAAACCAATATACAAAATCCTCTTCCAGTTTGTACACATCTATTTTTATTTGAGAGATATAGGTAAATATTTGAGCAACATATTTCCATAAATTTCTATCTTTTCTAGCCACCTCACGAATTCGAATTTGATATAGGAAAAGATGTTATCAGATCCATCTTTTGAGGATATTGAGAATGACTTGTAAAGATTATTTAAATCCCACAGAGACATAGTTCAGAAGGGGGGAAAACAGTCTAAGGACTATGGTTCTATTCTTGAATACTTGTACATTTCATCTTTTGGAGATGTCCATGAATATATCATGACATCGAGCTTCTTTCACTTTGTTTGTTTAGTTTTCATATCCTTTCTTTCCAAGTTTATGTATACTCAATGACAAAAGGCTATCATGCCATCTCTTTGTTGGTATATTAGACTTATATATATTTCTTCTTAAGATTGTCTTAGTGCCAGATAGTTGTCATCCTATTAGTGCACTCATAAGCTTAATCTTCAAGTATTTACTCATTATGTTTGGCCATCTACTATATACAAATCTTATATATTTTTCTGTTGGCATGAAGAAGTATCTTACCTATCATTACTAGCCATTCACATATGCTTTGTGTAGGTATTTCTTGCTAGCATAATGAGTCTTCTCCATGTTTTCACACATTGATTAAAACCTTCTGAGCAGCATAGTTGAAAGCCTTGGTCTTTCAAGTGACCCATGTCTTTCTAAATGGACGTGAGTTTATAATGTCATCCGATTTGATCCTTTTTCCTCCACATTTTATTGATCTATTTAAGTTACCAAGCGTAAACCCTTCTACAGTCAGGGAGTGATTTCTTGGAGTGATAACAAGTATGATAGTCATAACTTCAATAGATCAGAATACAACTAGATGTTCAAAAGATCACAATAATTCCATAATAGCTAGAGGCATATCAAAACAATCAAACATGGAGTGCATTGTTCCTCTAAATGTGTTGGATCTGAGATCCCTCTGTATCTACAATTGTTTCTTGGAAAAACGATCCCTTGTCCTGCAAATACCATTAAGATAATGATACGGCTTAAACATATACAAGTACTTACCTCCGACAACAGTGACAGGAAACAACACCATCCGGCAACAACAACAAGCAACGATGAATCTAAAAAATTCAAATTGCTCCAACTTGCAATCTGAAAATTGTTAGGGATGCGCTAGGGTAAGGCACACTGGGAAAACCAAAAATTAGGCCCAACGTTTTATAGAAAATTCATTGGGGAATTGAAACCGGTGCTGCAACTGGCACTGCAAGTGGTGCTACAACTGGCACTACAACTAGTGTTGCAAATGGCACTACAACTGGAATGAAGGAAATAGCACGAAGGAACTAGCATGAAGGAACTGACACAAAGGAACTACCATGAAGGAATTGGCACTTCAACTGCAACTGGTATTGCATACCTAGGGTTTTATGAGGAAACCCTAATTTCTCAACTTCAGAAATTTGTAGATCTGATCTAGGGAAAATATGCGCCCTACTTAGAAGAAATTTTTAGTGGGTTCAGTAAGTGCTCAATGAGCTTGACAATGGGGGAAATTGAGGTTCTTCCTTCTATCGGTTAGACTGTTACGAAGGAAACTAGCTTTTATCCCATGTTAAAATTTTGGTATGCTTGTATAACCATAGACAATGTCACATCATTGTCACCAAACCACAGGCATTCACATATTCCACCCCCAAGCACACTAACCTTTACTTAGAATAATTCTGGAAAGCCCAGTCTAGAACCAATTGATAAACCCAAGCCACAAATTTTGAAACAACAACAAAATAACCATACAAGAAGAGCGTACCTTTTCTCCAAGAGAAGTGCACACGAGAAATACTCATGACTACTACACTACTCCTCCAAACTTGTGCCCCTTCAAGTTGTAGCTACTGCTCCCAGACTTGAGCACCTCTAGCTGCAACTGCAGTCTTCTAGACTTGTGCACTTGTTGATTGATTGTGTACAAATGAACTGGGAAACTTCCTATTTATACTAAACTTTCCGGTTGACTAGGGCCGACTTCTCCTTCTGGATGTGTCTATTACTTTAATATTATTTCTCTTGAGGCTGACTTCTCTCCTATTTTTCTCTAACATATGTTTAGTGGTTCACTTGCTTACAGAATATTCTATTCTAAGTCAAAGGTTACACATGGAGGTTAATACCTCCCACAACTACCAAAACATCAACATATAGCCTTAATGGATTCCTACCATGGTAATGTTGGGTAATGCTATGGTGGTAAAGATGGCCTTTCAATCAATGAAATGTTATCCTACAATGGTAATGCTATCCTTAATGGACCCTACGGTGGTAATGATAACTTTAATGGTGTTGAAACATGGAAATATCTAGCGCTGACACATGGAAAGGTTTGAGAATTCCACGTGGACCTTCTAGAATGTTGAGGACCATAAACCTTATATTATTTAAATAATATAATCCCATATATTATTTAATATTTCTAATAAAGTGGAGGTCGTTAACCATATGAAGGTTTTATCCATTGAAATAGGTGATATGAGGATTTTGTGGGATTTGAACCATGATCTTCTCTACCAAACTCCAAAATTTTATTCAATACTCCAAAATCTATGGAATGGAAGCATCCCAAATATCATTTAAATCAGTTTGTTTGGGCCAACCATATATTATATGGTTATAAAAATATTTCAATTTGGTTATAATATACCATATATATTATATATGGTTATTTAAATATTTTGTTTGGACCATATATTATATGGTTTAAAATACCATATTAATTTTGGTTAATCAAATATTCAATGACCATAAAATTTTGGATTGAATATTTTTGAACCATTGAACCCTTGTTATATAAACAAATGTATTTTACCACTGTGTTACATCGTTCATATTGGTAATAATTGCCTTGGTATTTTTTGTAAATGCATATGCATTTCCTGCATAAAAATATTTTGGATAAGTGAGTTTTAGGCCTAGTTTTGGAAATCAAGTTGTGAGGTGATTTTTCCTTTGAACCAGGGCCTTGTAGTAGATTGGAGACAACATTGTATGCAAGTTGGGATCCTTTTGATGTAATATGAGCATTTCAACATCATTAATAAAGCGATCACTCATTGGAATCAGACCCAAAGACGTAGCCCAGGAGGGGTGAAATCCATTATCAACATCTTCTTTGTCTCTTCTTTATTATTTATTCTATTCAACAATTCTTAATTATTCACTAAGTGTTTTATTAGTAGTGATAAAATTAACGCATATTTATAACTTGCAAATAAGTCACATTTCCAGATCAAGTCTTGTATCAGAGCAAGTTTGAAAAGATTTGCAAGTAGTGGATGTTAACTAGGCTCAAGCTCAAATGAGGTGAAGGAATGCTTGAAGAATCTAATCCTAAAATTGGATGCATATTTTCAAGGCAATAAATGACATCTCCAATGGGAACAGAACATCCTTTTGGATCTAAGAAGGATTTCTTTGAAGAATTTATGGCGATGAAATCCATGGTAGAATAATTGTACATGGATTGAAAGAAACCCGAGGAAGGTGGTGCATATGTGAAAGTTGAAGGAGAAGGAAGTGGCGGTGGTGATCCTCCTAAGACTCCTCTAT
>ML787678.1:531597-548544 GCA_009831015.1 Picea engelmannii | reverse complement strand
CGTATAGTGTCTTCTAGGGTCTTTGGCTCGTCAAATTCAATTCGGTTCCGGTATTCCTTGGGTAGCCCACTGATGAAGCGTTGTGCCTTCGCCTTCTCTGCCTTGATGTAGGGTACATATCTCAGTAAGTCAAGGAATTTGTTTACATACTCCTCCATAGTAAGTTGCCCCAGTTTGAGTTCATAGAACTCTTTAGCTTTCTCGTCGAAATACCTTTCCGACAAATACTTCTTCCAGAAGTACTTCTCGAATTGTTTCGAAGACAGGTCCTCCTCGCGGACCCCTTTCATATTCTTAAGGTCTTCCCACCAGATGGAAGCCTTTCCATTCAGATTGAAAGTGGCCACTCGGGCCTTCAAGTTCTCTGAGAAATCATGGACTCTGAAATATTTCTTCAGTCCAAGTAGCCAAGCCTCAGCTTCCTCTCCCTGCTTTATCTCTCCATCAAAGGAGGGAGGTTTGGTCTTCCTGAATTCCTCAAATTTGTGACTCTTGGAAGTCTTTTGCTTCTTCTGTTTTCTACAAGAATAGGAGTTGGTCCTGCTGCTGGAAGAGCCTTCTGAATCACCCGCTTCCTTCTCAGTAGAATTATCTGGTACTGGTCCTTTACCTCTGGGGTGGAACTTTCTGGATGTGCTTCTCTCAGTGTGACCACTGACACGACCACGATTCCGCATCTCAGGTTCATGCTGCATTTGTCGCTATAGGTCGGATAAGCTCTGCATAGAACTACATTAATTTCGGTTTGCTTTTCTTGTTCCTTCATCATCCTTTCAATATCAGCCTTGCAGCTTTTCAATTCGACCATGAGACTCCTCACAGTCTCAGCTAGGTCTGGAGGGGTTCCTATTGCTCTTCTTTCGTCTGACTCTTCATCTCTATTGTGGGAGCCTTCTCCCACCTCTTGGTGAGTCACCATTTTCTGCGGTTGTGGATTCCCGCGGTTGATCATCCGCTTGAGTGAAAAGACAAACGCTGACTATTAGTCAAGAGTTAATTCATTTTTTATTTCTTTTTTTATAAATGGCGCATAAATTCATAACTCTTTCACATGCACACACAGTCGGGTTTTCACTTTCTAGGTTCTTAATCCTGGGTGAGATAGTTAAATCAGGGGATTACTCCTCATAGGAATGTTTTGAACGAGGTTTAGGCGCGACTCGTGCATGAGCCCAATTAGGTCGAGTGTTGTAACCATGCTCTGATACCAATTTGTAACATACCCGCTGAGTAAATCAAATTTTTCCGGTCCTCTGTCGGATTCGAACTCCTAAATATCCAAGGAGGCCCAGCATAAGCTGGCTCTATCTCTTTTCTTCTCCGTTCGCACGTGATCGCAGGTCAGGATCACGGTCCAGTTTGGACACAGTGTCTATTTGTGTTTCGTGCTTCGGCACTACAGTAATGTCCAAAAATTAGACTCTACAACCACCGAATCTCCAGCAGGGCTATCGAGCGTCCCACAGGGAGGAATGCCCATGGGGTCAGCGAATGGCCAATAGGAATAAACCTCCACATGAGTAGAGAACCGCCAAAGAGAAGAAGCCCCGTCGCGCGGTTAGGTGTAGTACAGGTGGCAAGAGGGAAACACGACACGGTGATCATAATAACAGGGAAGGGCCCCACTTCACACGCCACACTATTCCAAACCCCCCCCCCCTCTTAAAGGCAGAATGGAAAGGGGGGTCCGGAATCCACTTGAGCACCGTTGATCGCGATGAATTAATCTCAACCGTTCGAGAGTTGCGCGACCAATTCCGGACCCCCCCCATTAAAGGTAGAATGGCAAGGGGGGTCCATAATCGAACCTCAGCCGTAGATCTGGGCGGGTGGACTTTGACCGTCCAGATCTACTCACTACTTATCCTAAAGCATAACCACATCCTAGCCTAAATTACTGTCTTGTTTCCGCATCTAACAGTCATTATAGACCCTGAGATTCCCCGACGAAATCTCTTCCGTTCATCGGGGTTTGGTCTCCAAACTCCCAACGCGCTCTAATTCCTGCTATCCCTCCAAGATAAGCTCTCGGTCCACATGACATCTATCTCATAAGACCATAGCCTTGTCCCCCATCGAGGTTTCGGACTTTCCGAGGTCCTAGTTCCTTCGACCTCGGAAATGTCGATTCCTCGATTTTTCGACTCTCGTCAGATCTTCGACACCTGTCCCTCTGAACGGACGGCTCGTATTATGTCGGGGTTTTTACCTGGGACTTCCCCGACCTCTTGTCCTTGGAAATGTTGATTTCCCGATGCGCCAAACGTCGATGGCGCTTGATCTCCGCCACGTGTCCTCTGCCAACGGACGGTCCTGATCTTGCCGGGATATCGTGGATCGTGATTCCAACAAGTAAGAGTTTCACGCCTTCGAAAACTCCGATTCTCCGATCCCCGACTCCTTGGGATCTTCCGGCACATGTCCCTGCTGATGGACAGTTCTGAGCTTATCGGGATTTCACGGATCGTGAATCCTGATGCCATGATCTCTTCACTCCTGAAATCTTCGATCAGTTAAATCCCACCTCCGGCCCTGATGTCTGACGCGTGTCCTACCGAATCAATGGCTAGGATCCTTTCTTGGGATTTCATGACCTACAAGGTCTTGATTCTCTTGACCTTCAAATCCCGATGACTCTGATATCTCGATGACTCTTCCGGGACTCCTCGTCTGCATACTAGGACTTAAACCCTGCGCAACTTTCCCGAGATCTAATGGCTGACGGGAATTCGAAATCTTCCTCTGCGAATCTTGACCGTTGGTTCCTCCTCCTACCCACGAGGACTTACCCTCCGCGTAACTTCCACAGATCCGACGGCTGTCAGGATCTCTGCTCAGATCTAACGGTTTTGATGCCACTTTGTGCACTCTTCCACAACTTTATGGACGGGGAAATCAACGGTCTGGATGTTCTCAGGGAACATGGGGATATACGGTCCGTAGACTCTTCCCTACCCATGAAGGCATAGGAAAATTAGGTGGTAAGGCCTTTAACATCCTACCTTCTCCTTCTAATTTAGCGATCATGAGGAAACTGTGGATTCCCCGACGAATCCTCATCCGTCGATTCGATATTCCTCCCTTAAGATGCCATCTCGTGTTTTTAAGAGGTCCATTCATCCTCGTACAAGGTTATTAAGACTTGCACCTTCAAGTTCCTATTCTAGGTCATGGGTAAACCTTTCCAAGGAGGAAATCTCTCCAAGGGATCTATTCCGGGGCTTTCCGGGAGATGGGTGAAGGGAAATAACTTCCTGAGAACGGGCTGGAGGCCTTACTTAATTAAACCTATAATTAGATTCATTTATCACCTTAAATCATGCATGGCTTCCCCTGTTATAAGTATATGTCTATAAATTCTTATCAAAACACTGCACAGACATTCTTACACTGAAATCGTTCACAATTTCACAGGTCTATGAGCATATACATTTATGTATCATTCTATGAATTTGAAGAGGCAATATGTAAACAAAACACTTATCAGAAGTAACTTCAGAAATGAGTGCAACTACTGAGAGGGGTGCTCATTTCCACCCAACCATAGGCTCAGCGACTCCCAAAGGATTTACCACTAGCCACCCCCGAGCTGAGACCACGATGTTCTGAGACTGCATCTCTCTGTCTGCCAGTGACCAGGAGCGAAGGTTGCAATCCTTCCTCTCTGCTATCACCCACTCTGCATAATGCCAGAGTTCCCCTCGCGTCTCCCCTCTCAATCGCCTCTTCCATACGCCTTATCCTCTCGCGAGGTTGCGTGTGGCGTGATTTCCCTCGCACTGATCAGGCCTAATGGCTCTACGGATGGGCGGTTCACCATCCCATCCCTCATCAAGCCATCCGCCTACCAGTCTGCGAGCCATTAATTTTCAGGGCCAGCGAGCCGCTTTTGGTTCTCTGGAGCAGTGGAGTCCAAATACGGTATTAAATTCTCGGTGGAAGTTAACGCCACCTTTTCAGGTGCCTTCCACCTCCATCGTGGTCTCTTTTTCTGCACATCCCCTCACCAGCAGTCCTGCAATAAATTCAGAATGTTATTCACATTCATTAACCTCTTCCTCAAGGTCTATTTACATCACATATTCACATGTATGAGTTTTCCATAGTTCTTGGCCAATCCATTTATATTTACAAGCTGGGGGAAACAGGGTGTTACATTTGTCCACACAAGAAACTTTATTAAAGTATATAGGTGGATTACATGATTATTTGAAGAATACAATACTGATGTTTAATTCGACTAACCTTGATGAAGTTAGTGTACGAGAGACTCATATTGAGTCAGGAATAAGGAATGACTATGACGGTTTCTTCTCGGAATCCGTTCAGCCAAAAGGAGGAAAGAGAAAAAGTAAAGAGAAACTCAAGTGGACTGCTACAACGAGGAAGGTTGATGAGACAACATCTTGTTCTAATTTTTAGAATAAAGGACATGATGAGGATCATTGTTGGAAATTGAATCTAGAGATGAAGAGAAATTGGTTTCGACATCAGAAAGGTAAAAAAGAAGACCACATCCATAGTTGAAGATTTTGGATCAGATTCTGATGATGAAACTAAGGTTACAACTATGGGTATTAAAGGTATATTTTATATTTCTAGTTATTATTCATGTCCTTCTTCTTCAAATACTAACGTAAACCCTGATGAAAGAAAAAGAAATGAACTGTTTAACATATGAATCATCTCAAAACACACTAAGATAGACACACTTGTTGATAATGGATCACAAGTTAATATTATTTTAGAGCAAGTAGTTAATAATTTGGGAGTGGAAACTAGGCCTCATCTAAGACCATATTCTTTAGGTTGGGTTTGTGACAATGTTAAGTTACAAGTAACTAAGAAATGTAAATTGATATTTGCAATCACATCTAGTTTAATTGACGAGTTAGAGTTAGATGTGGTTCCACTTGACATTTGTGGGATTGTTTTGGGAAGTTCATATTTATATGAAAAGAAGGCCATTTTATATAGGGAACATAACATGTATCATATTTTCAAAGATGAGATTTAGTTCATTGTGAAAGTCCATCATATGAAGATTAATTTCTTTGCTATTAGTACTAGGAAAATGAAAAGATTAATTAATGCAAGAAAAAACTTGTCACTCATGTCTATTAAGGAAGAATGTGATCCTAGAAATGAAGTAGTTAAGTGTAATTCTAACCACAATGAAAGGTTGTAGGGTTCACATGAAGTTCAAAATGAGATGATGCTACATGGAAGTGTCTAGGATATAGGTTTACAATCTATAGTTGAAAGTAAAATAGGTCCTTTGGTTAATGTTGTTCCAATTAAGAAGGACAAATGTGTTGTTGATTCATTCTCTTTCTTATTGTTGATTTAATTTTTTTTATTAGTTTTCTAATAGTTAGTGGAGTATGGCTAGATGTTGCAACAATGAATATAAATATTTTGGAAATGGAGGGCATGACTAATTTGATCAACAATGTTATTTCAGTTTTGATTTTTGTTGTGATGAGCTAGATGAGCATTGTTCAAGCATAAGGGATGGATGATACTAGACAAATGAGGCAACATTTCCCTCACTTCATTTCTGAATAAACCTGACTTTTGGTGGTCCAAAAGCATCTTAGTGGGGAGGAATGATCCAGGTGGATTTTGTGACCAAAATATTGATATTCTCAAATTCTTATGAAAATGACTCCACAACAAAGATCTCAAAAAGATATTCCCAATGCAACTTGAATGGGATCGAATGGACATCATATGAAAAAGTTACGACCTTCGGAAGTTGAAGGAAAAATAGGGGCAAAGACTGCCATGTGGCACACCCATAGACTGACACGTGGAATCACCAGGACGTGACATGTGGCATAACCAAGACATCAAACATGGTTGTCTGGATCCTGATGTGGCACAGTATGACTAGTCACGTGGCAACTAACTATGCAGTTGATGTGGCAAGGTATGGTGCTGACACATGGAAAAATATGACATTGACACATGGCAAGGTTTGAGAATGTCACTTGGACCTTCTAGAATGTTGGAAACTATAAACCTTATATTATTTAAATAATATAATCCCATATATTGTTTAATATTTTGAATAAAGTAGAGGTTGTGAACCAGATGGAGGTTTTATCCATGTAAAGAGGTGATATGAGGATTTCATGGGATTTGAACCACAATCTTCTCTACCAAACTCCAAAATTTTAGCCAACACTCCAAAATTTGTGGAATGGAAGGATCCAAAATATTATTTAAAGTATTTTGTTTGGGTCGACCATATATTATATGGTTATACAAATATTTTGATTTGGTTATAATATATATATATATATATATATATATATATATGGTTATTTAAATATTTTTTTGGACCATATATTATATGGTTTGAAATACCATATTAATTTTGGTTAATCAAATATTCGATGACCATAAAAATTGGATTGAATAATTTTGAACCATCGAACCTTTATTATCTAAATAGAGGTATTTTACCATTGTATTACATGGTTCATATTGTAAATAATTGCCTTGGTATCTTTTGTAAATGCAAAGGTATTTCTTGCATAAAAACACTTTGGAGAAGTGAGTTTTAGGCTTAGTTTTGGAAATCAAGGTGTGAGGTGATTTTTCCTTTGAACCAGAACCTTGTAGAAGATTGGAGACAACATTGTCTACAGGTTGGGAGCCTTTTGACGTAATCTAAACATTTGAACATCATTAATAAAGTCGTCACTCATTGGAAGCAGACCCAGAGACGTAGCCCATGAGGGGTGAACTCCGCTATCAACCTCATATTTGTCTTTTCTTTATTATTAATGCTATTGTTTCTTCAATTCAACAATTCTTAATTATTTTCTAAGTGTTATTTAAGTATTGAGAAAATTAACTCATATTTATAACTTGCAAATACATCACATTTTCATATCACAGGATGTAGTGAGAATTGAATAGGTGGTTGTTTCAACCTTTCTCGGTATGCTTCGTCTTCGAGTTTTTTTTGTTTAGCAACAAGATATTGAATTGACATTGTAGTGGGGTGTAACATTAGATGGTGGACATGTCGTTCATCATCATAATCCCAATTGTAAAAATGTTGAACATTACATCGATAATATTAGTAACACATTGCTTATAAAATTTAAAACATTATACCAAACACTTTTTAGAAGCATGGACATTTTTTTCCCAATAATAAACATGAAACCAACCCATTTATAAAATAAATTTCAAATTAAGTAATACATTTACATTAGTTCCATTGAAAATCCAAAAATACAATTACTAAATCATATTTTTCTTACGCCCTACATGGTTGTCTACTTAAAAGAGATCCAATTCACGGGGTAATACCATTGATCAAGGATGGTTGTTGGAATATGGCATGTTAGGATTGGTAGGGTAAATAATATATCCATTTTTATCAAACATCTACTTGCAGTATATTTCTCTTGATAAGATCTTGAGGAATTTTGGGACCATGGGAATACCTTGAGCATCTGAACTTGATCTTGAATATTAATCTTGCAAAATTCAATGAACAATTATTAAATTGCACTTTCATACATAATACAAATTCAATGAGATAATGAATTATCAATAAACTATAGACGTACTGCAATCAACATGAGAGAACTTGAAGGAGTTCCAAAGATACATAATGAGTTCAAATTTGAATAATTGGCCATTTGATATTATAATTATTTTTTTCCCACATTTGAGCCAAACTGTCATCTTGGGTAGTATAGAACAATATAGCTTCAAAAATAACTTCGAATAAATTTTATAACTTGATATCACACTTAAAAATTCATTGTTTTTTCTACATTATCATTGTTTTTTTCCACCCAACTATACAAGAAATATCAATCTAGATTTACAAAACTAAAATAGTTACTTGATCCCTGAATATATCCTCCTCAAACATAGAAATGTTATTTTTATGCCCAGTCCCTCCCTCTCTATTTCCCTCTCTTTCTCTTTACATCCTTCCCCCCCTCTCTCTCTCTCTACCTTTCTCTACCTCCCTCTATCTCTACCCCTCCTCTCTAGTTCTCTCTCTCCATCTCACTCTTTACATCTCTCTTTCTCTTGTTGTCCCTCTCCCTACCCCCCACCTCTCTCCTTCATATACCCCCCTATATTCCCCTCAGTATTTATCCCCCACCCTCTCTCACTCACTATATCCCATTACCTCTTTGTCCCTCTCTCTCTCCCTCACCACTGCGCTTCATCATATAAAGAGACATCAATGTGTATAGATAAACCAAACACATTGGTGTGTTTAATTGAGAGAAGCATAGAAGACTAACCTCTATTATTTCCTCCAAAAAATTTAGATACAGATTTTTCATTTGCATTGTGCAAATTTGACTGTCCTATGGTGTGTTATTACTTACACATTGCCTCGATACGTTATTAATTACACTTCACACCAGTGTGTTTCAAACTGTATAATGCACCGAATGAATAAAGTTAGAATAATAATGTGCACTTACTATAAATACTTTTAAATTTATTACGAAAATAAATCGATGCATTATATGAACACACTACACCGGTGCACTGCATACGGCACAATGCACAAAAAATGTAACTTAAAAAAAATAAATTGTGCATGTGTTTATCATCAATGTGATGAAATATACAACGAAAAAATGAGCGGGAATTTGAATTTTTGTGTTGATAAAGGAGAATTATTCATTCTTTTATTTTTTTTCCAAAATTTAAAAAGGATATTTGTGCAAAAAAGATTTATCAACAAAGATTTCAGAGTGGGTCGATTTGTTTTGAAGAGCCAAATTCGAGGGGGATTATTGTAGATCACATAGAAAACTGTAGAGGAGAAATATAAGGTATATGATTTCATTATATTTATCATATTAATGATTCTCCTATTTGATTCAAACAATTTCCAGTGCATTCCCAAACAACAAAAAAAGGTTTGCATAGTTACCTTCAGTATTGGGAGCCCTAATTTCCTCATTGTTTTTTTCTTTCTCCTTCTATTTTTACAAGAATAATTTTTTTAAGCACACTTTCTTTACATGGTTTTCTTATTTCTATATGAGTATTTCCTATCCATTGCAATGAAACCAGTCATTACATTGGATCCCAAACTTTCCCATAGCTATCATTTAAAAAAAAATTCCTTCTTGGTGACCGATGTTCTCTTTACATAGTAAGTGCACCGGTGCATATTTATTTGTAAGCAACCCCACTTTATTTTAGTTAGAAATATTATTAAAAAATCTTGTGCACAATTGGTGGTGCACATTTTACCTAAATACACACCCGAACACATTGTTTACAAAGCGAACCATTGAGTTTAAAATGGATTTTTTTTTGTTTTTATGTGGAAATCACCATTTCTTAATTTTGTTCACTGCTCAACGATGTGTAATAAACAATTCTTAGGAATCTGTGTTTTTCTTAATTCATAAAGAACTAGTTGAATACAAAAATTTGTAAAACATTTTTAGTTTCACAGTGACACTGTTATACTGTATCGATACGTATATGTATGGTCGATGCACCAGTGCATATAATTATTGTTGGAACCCCGATGCAAATGATATTACTATGTGCATTGAGATATTCTTTTAAAAAAACTAAGTAATTTTTATATCTATTTTTTTGTTTAGGGAGATTTCGAAAATTCCATGGGACAAAGAAGGGAAAAATTCCATGTTGGTAGGGATGTCCAAAAAGGTGCAGAAGAAGATGTTAAAATAATTTAACATAATTTTGTCGCAAGGCGAGCCATCCCAAATACAATGTACATTAGAGGTATGTGTAAATGTGGATGAACCTACATAGATAAGATCTAGCAACAAAAAGACATACACAGTTCGCAGGAAAATGAGAAAAGACGGAAATGAGAGAGAGAGAATCAAATAATTGTATTAAATGAATGAATGAATGATAATTTACACATGATATACTCTGCATAACTTAACTAATACACATTGGAAGAGAACCCATTGTGCCATAGTGGTGGTTTAGAGTGATCTGGACACACACTGACAATCACAAAAGTTAATTGCCACCTAGTCTAAGTCAAATAACCTCTCAGTCCTAAGTTAAATGACTAAATGAGAGTGAAATGAGGAGGATATTAGGGAAGCGCCAGTGATGCACCACTCTGGTGATAATCCCAAGGAAAATGCACATTATTAGTGATGATCCTAATGTTGCATAGTGATGGAACCAATTTGGAATCACGACTCCACTCAACTGATCCAACTAAAGTGTGAACTAAAGAGAATATTCCTATAGAATGTAGGAAAAATAATATTCTCCCTAAAATGTAGGACACTGGATAATGACTAAAAAACATAGGGAAAAACTTAGGAAAAAGAAATCCTAGGTGTGTCTGAAGTATTTCCAACATCCCTTTGAACATCACTATGGTGAAAATAAAAAAAAATGGGTCCCGGGAACGAGGCCATATTAGGTACCCCAAAACAAAAGACACACTGAAATAAATGATGAAAGAGGGAAAACCTCATGGGACCCCCCCCCCCTTCAAGGTATAATGTATAAAAAAAGAAGAACTGAAAGTTGCTAGACAACTCTGTCCTTCACTCCAATACGACTACGCAAAGAATGGAACTTTTGCTCAATGAAGGTCTTGGTGAAGATATCTACAGTTTGTTCTATTGAAGGAAAAAACTATGATCCCTTTGTCTACTAAGTCCCAGATGTAGTGCATGTGGATATCAATGTGGTTCATCTGCTACATCTGAACTAGATCTCAACATAAATTCAGAGTGCTCTAGTTGTCACACCAGATGGCGATCGACCGGTGAAACTAAATGCCCAACTTAGTGAAAAAATGTTGTAGCCACACAAATTTAATGGTTATTCTAACTACCCATTTGTACTCTTCCTCGGCTAAATATAGAGAAATAGTAGCCTGCTTCTTGCTCAACCAACAGATGGGCCTGGAACCCAAACAAAGTGAGTTACCATATGTGGAATTGTGATCAATGTTGTCACCAACCCACCCAGAATCAGTGAACCCGATGAGGTCCAATGAAGAGTCTGTTTCATAGTGAATCCCAAGGGTGATGGTGTCATGTACATATCGAAGGATACACTTTGAAGCCTTCCAATGTAGCTCATGCATCTCTTGCATGAACCGAGAGACTTCTCTGACTGGATAGGATAGGTCTGGTATGGATTATGTGAGATACAACAAGCTACCCACTAGCTGTCTGTACAATGTATTGTTCACCAGTGGAGTGTCCCCACCATCCTCAATTCTGAATCCTGATAGGAAAGGAGTCGGGGAAGACTTGTAGTCTGTCATGTGGAATCTCTTAAGGATATCTCATGCATACTTGGCATGATACGGTTTGATGTCTGATGCATCCTGACTGATCTCGAGACCAATGAAGAAATGTAGAAGACCCGTGTCTGTCATCAAGAACCTATCATGGAGAATACTCTTGACTTCAACAATCGCTGAAGTCGAGCAACCAATGATCATCAAATCATCAACATACAGAACTAGGAGTAGAAGTGAATCCACCATCCTAAGCATGTAAATGTTCAGGTCTGACTTACAAAATACAAAGTTATGTGATAGAAGTTAGGAGTCCACCTTGGCATACCATGCCCTCAGAGCCTACTTGAGGCCATAGGGGGACTTCTTCAGTCGAAAGACAAAAGATGAATCTTGCATGAAGCCATGGGGATGCTCCACATAGATCTCCTTAGAGATATCTCTGTGAAGAAATGCATCCTTTACACCCATCTAATGGACATCCCATCCCTTGGTTGCTGCAATGGAAAGTGCCAAGTGTATGGAATCCATCTTCGCTACTAGAGAGAAGGTCTTGTCATAGTCAATGCCATGCATTTGTTCAAAGCCTTTGGTGACTAGCCTGGCTTTGTATCTACTAACCTGTCCACTTGTTGCACTCTTGGTCCTGTAGACCCATTTGCACCTGACAATTTTCCTTCCTAAAGGAAAAGGAACTAGATCCCAAGTTCGTTTCTCGATGAGGGAACTATACTCCTCCTGCATGGAAGATTCCCAAAAGGGATTCCCAATAGCCTCGCCATAGGACTGTGGATCTAAATAATGAGCCAAGAAAATATTATTGGGTGGCATCTGATCATTGGCAATGAGTGCAAGAGGAGGCTCCTCGAAATCATATCGATTCCTCTTGGTATCAGCTGGATCCCCAACAAGATCTCATGCATCCTGAAGAGTAGTCTTGGACCACTTGGGCCTTGACTCTACATCTACATTTGCGTCTACGTGAAATGACTCTACATATGATTGTACTGACTCGGTATCTGAATAATATGAATCCTATGAATCAGAAATCTCATCTGAAGAAGATTTGGCATGTTCATTCTCATCATCTCTGTTAGGTGGAAGAACAAAAGTGTCTACATGTGGCTCCTAAGGTGCATGTGAGATACTTTCCTCGAATTGGACATTGCGTTCAATGATAAGACAATCCATAGAGGGATCAATGAGTCTGTATCCCTTCACACCGTCTGGGTATCCAACAAAGATACACTCTTTCCTTTATGGATCAAGTTCCTTCCACTTCTCAGAGGGAATCCTTGCCCATACACGTGAACCATGTTAATGTTTAAGCCATTATTATAGATGTTTGCATTTCATTAGATAACAATAGCATAATCCAAGATCACTGAGAAATACACAATCAAAAGAGACACATCATTTATCCTGGGAAACCCTCTAAGGGAAGAAAACCCAGCAAAACTTCCTTAATATAGATAGCCAATACAATGCCAAGAGACCTCTTAAACTAATACAGAAAGTCCTCTCCCAGATATGCGCCACACTCTCTCTCCTTCTTCTCCGGTAGCAGATCTGAACTTGTTTCTCAAATGAGCAAGTGAGTTGTGTCTAAGTGAGGCGCTAGCCTCCTTTATTTATAAAATTTTGGCACGTGTGAAGTGTCTCTTCACTAGCAGGGCCGACTTCTCAATCTGGGTGGGTAAACCCACCTTTATTATATTTTTGGGTCTCTTTAACATCTGTGGGGCCGACTTCTTATTTTGCCTATTACAATTGTCTTTTGACCAATCCGAAAAAGGGGATTTGGTCCTATTACAATAACTGACATGATCAATCCACAATGGGGATTGATCCTATGAATAATATATTAATAAGAATAAGAATACTCTTTGCAGTTACATTATTTCAACACTCCCCCTTAACAAGAAGGGTATTCTTCAGCAGCATCATGTGAGAGAGAGAGGACATCATCATCAACAACATCAAGTGGGTGAGATGACAACATCATCAATATCATCTTGGAACAATGACCAACTTATCTATAAATCATCGGAAGTTTTCTTCATCGGCAGCATCGTCATTCTCAAAGGAATTCCATCATCATCTACATCAATATGTATTAGTATAAAAACTGATACATCATCATCATCATAGCACAAGGCTGGCTCATCATAATACAAGACTAGATTTATGTCACAACTGTCAATCTGGAAGCTCAGTACTTGTTTCATTGCATCTTCTTTATTTACGTCACAACACTCAAGCTGGAAGCAAGATACTCATCCTGCTTTATGTCACAACCATCCGGTCACAAGCAGGATACTAGATTGGCTTTACGTCACAACTATCTAGCCGGAAGATCAGTGCTAGTCTCATCATATCATCTTGCTTTATGTCTGACAACTAGGTCAGAAGAAAGAAACATCTCATCTTGCTTTACATCTGACAACTAGGTCAGAAGCAAGGAACATCTCATCTTTCTTTACGTATGAAAACTGGGTCAGAAGCAAGGAACACATCTCATCTTTCTTTACATCTGACAACTAGGTCAGAAGCAAGGAACACATCTCATCTTTCTTTACGTCTAACAACTAGGTCAGAAGCAAGGTACGCGTCCTGCTTTACGTCACAACCACAAGGTCGGAAGTAGGAAATATCTCATCACAACAAATACTCCCCCTTTCGAGGAAGGTCCTTTCGGACTATGCCAAGCTTATCTTGGAAGTACTCGAACTTCACATGAGATAGGGGCTTGGTCAACACGTCAACAACCTGTTCATCTGTGCTAATGTACTGGAGCTTTAAGGATCCTCTCTATACCATGTCACAAATGTAATGATAACGGATCTCTATGTGCTTCGACCTTTCATGGAATACAGGATTCTCTATCATTTTTATGCAGCTCTGGTTTTCACATAGAATCAAGGTTTCTCTCATCTCTAAGTCAAATAGGTTGGTCAAAAACTTTTGAAGCCATATAGCTTCGCAGCTAGCAGAACATGCAGCAATGTATTCTGCTTCCACTGTGCTGAGAGCAATACTAGATTGCTTCCTACTCTGCCACGAGATCATAGCTGATCCCAAACTGAAACAACATCCTGAAGTGATTTTTCTGTCAGAAACACTTCCTGCCCAATCTGCATCAGTATATCCACTCAATGAGAAATCATGATCTCCATCATAGCTGAGACCATAATCTATTGTACCTTTAAGGTACCTCATCACATGTTTTGTAGCCACTAGGTGAACACGTCTGGGTTCTACCAGAAACTGACTCAAGGTGTTCATGGCAAAACAAATGTTTGGTTTGTTGTTCGTTAGGTACATCAGCGATCCAATAATCTATCTGTATAGTGTGGCATCAATCAACTCTGACGAAGTATCAACCAACAGCTTCAGCTTCACTTCCACGGGTGTATTCATGGGTTTGCATTCCAACATGTCAAATCTCTTCAAGATTTTGACCGTGTACTTCTCCTGGTCAAGGAATATCCTCTCAGGACTCTACCATACCTCAAGACCTAAGAAATAATGCATTAGTCCAAGGTCTTTCATTTCAAATTCTGAGGCAAGTCACTTTTTACATTCAGTGAT
The DNA here is from genome assembly GCA_009831015.1 of Picea engelmannii. Classification (NCBI taxonomy): domain Eukaryota; kingdom Viridiplantae; phylum Streptophyta; class Pinopsida; order Pinales; family Pinaceae; genus Picea; species Picea engelmannii. Next base: position 533,687 of record ML787678.1, on the reverse strand, counting down.
GAGGTTTTCTTCTCCAATTAAGAATAAGTCATCCACATATAGCAGTAAGATTACTGGCTCATTATTCATGATTTTGAAGTAGATATTTGAGTCTTCTTTACTCTTGGTAAAGCCTAAGCTCGTCAAGAAACTGTCTATACAGCCATACCAAGCTCTAGGAGCTTGCTTCAATCTGTATAAGGCTTTGTTCAATCTGCAGACATGAGACTTCCTGTCTTTAACCTCAAATCCTTGAGGTTGCTCTATATACACTTCCTCTTCGATAACACTGTTTAGGAAAGATGTCTTCACGTCCATCTGGTGTAGCTTCCACTTCACCTTAGCTGGAAGAGCTATGATGGTTCTAATCGAAGTGTATCTGGCCACAGGAGCGAATGTCTCTTCATAGTCAATGCCTTCCTTCTGGGAAAAGCCACGAGTGACAAATCTTGCTTTATACTTTTCAATACTTCCATCAGCAACATGTTTTATTTTGAAAAGCCATCTGGAGGATACCACATCTTTATTCTTTGGTCTGGGAACTATTTCCCATACTTCATTCTTCATTATGGATTGGTATTCCTCTATCATGGCATCTGCTCATTCTTTCCTCTGAATGGCTTCTTCAAAGCAGGTAGGCTCCTCTTCTAGGAGATCACACATCAAATCCATATAAATGGAGAATGGCTTTGGTCTTTTCACCTGTCTCATAGTTCCTTGGGGAACACCATACTTCTCTCCATATTGAATAATATCTCTAGCACAAGATGGCTTTCTTTTATGGAGGATCGTCATCTAAGGAGGTTCTTGCACTTCTACTATATCATGGTCTTCTAGAAGTTCCTCATCAGGGGAAGTTATGACGTCTCTCACTGGTTCTGCAGCTCTGGGAACCTCCCTCATTGCAGTACTGGGGATTATAGGTTCCTCTTCATAAACCTCTTCATGCTGGCATAGTCTAGATTTATTGAGCATTGCATCTTCATCAAAGGTCACATTCTTGTTGATCTCAATGTGATGTTGACCTGGTATATAGATTCTGAAGGCCTTGGAGACCTCACAGTATCCCACAAATATTGCCTTCTTTCCTGAAGGGTCTAGCTTGTTTCTCTTTTCTTTAGGTATATGAATAAACAGTGGAAAACCAAATATTTTGATATGGCTTACCTCTGGCTTCTTTCCGATGAAAATCTTTTCCGGTGTCTTGAGCCCAAGTTCACTATGGGACAATTGGTTCTGCACATAAACAACTATCATTGTTGCTTATTCCCATAAGCACATAGGAAGATCTTGATCATGGATCATAGTCTTCACAGCTTCCAGTATGGTTCTGTTATTCCGTTCAGCTACACCATTTTGTTGGGGATTATAGGGAGTAGTGAGTTCCCTCTTGATCCCAACATCTTTGCAGAAGTTCACAAACTCTTTTGAGGTATATTCTCCTCCATTATCTGACCTGAGTATCTTAATCTTCTTTTCAGAAAGGTTCTCTATCAAGGCTTTGAATTCCTTGAATTTACTGAACACTTCATATTTAGTCTTTAAGAAATATATCCAGGTTTTACGAGAGTAATCATGAATGAATGATACATAATATACATACCCGCTAATGGAGGATTATGGCATTGGGCCACATACATCTGAATGGATGAGTTCTAGGACTCCTTTTGTCATGTTGTCCCTCTTCAGAAACAGGTTCTTGATATTCTTCCCTTGTGCACATCCATTGCATACGCCTTTATGGTCACCTTTGAGTTATGGTAAACCTATGATCGCTTTGCATATGTATGGTAGTGCCTTGTAGTTGATGTGGGATAACCTTATATGCCAAATTTCACATGAGTTTTCAATGGCATGGGTCATGGCAGCCTCTGAGTGACCCTTTAGTTTATACAAGCCATTTTCTTCATTTCCAATGATGATTGCTTTATTTAAGGTTTCTCCTTTAGCCCACATAAGAACTTCTCAATCTATAAAGGCAACTCTGAAGCCTTTCTTTTCTAAAGATGAAATGGAGAGTAGGTTCTTCTTCAAGCCTGGTACATATAGTACATCCTTCATTTTTAGTGAATTCCCTGAATTCAGTTTATGATTTGATTCTCCCACTCCCT
>ML787678.1:504727-519963 GCA_009831015.1 Picea engelmannii | reverse complement strand
CGTGGGAACCCTCACGGTAGAACCGTTACGCATATTGGACCGTAGAGTCTGACAGCTCAGGAACCATCTAGTAGACCAAGTTAAGGTCCAGTGGGACAAGTATAGTCCAGGATCTGCTACTTGGGAAGATACCGAGACACTACGGCGAGACTATCCCTCACTATTTTGACCACCTCGAGAACATGTTTCTCGAAGGTGGGGTTTATGTAACACCACCTTTTGACTTAAATAACCAGGATTACCTGAGGCCTATATACTTTATTTTCTAAGTCACAGTGAAACTATTAAGTGATATACTTAAACTTTAAAATTTATGAACTTTTATGAATGTTTAAATGTTATCAATGATGATGTATGTAATGCGATCTAATATGTGAATGTAAACTTTAGGAATGATTAAATTTTATTGATGATGATGTATGTAATGCGATCTATTATGTGAATGTAAACTTTACGAATGTTTAAATGTTATTGATGATGATGTATATGATGCGACACATTGTGAGAATGTGAATTAAATGAATGTTTAAATACTATTAGAATGATGTTGGATATGATGCAATCTATTTTGGGTAAATGATAATCTTGTGAATGGGTGTTGAAATTGAATTATGGGATATTATGAGATCTATTTCTAATTGGAAAACTTTGATGTTAACTTATCGGTACAGGGATACCAAATTGAAATGATGCTAGTATGCAGTTACATGATGATAATGCATAGAAATGTATGAGTTTGTGTTACAGACTAATCTGCAGGTTATGGGCTATGAAATAGCCAAGGGATAATGATGATGAAAGTGGATATCAGGACCACTAACCGAGAAATATTATGGTGATAACACTGCCCAAAACCGAATAAATGATGACAAAACCTCCAACAACACGGTGCCACTGTATATTCCATTGTACGGTGTGGACCCTAGTTCTATTAGGAGGGGTGGAGGCATTTCCCACAGTGTATCCTCCATTGTAGGGTGTGGACCCTAGTTATGATTAGGAGGGGTGGAGGCATTTCCCACAGTGTATCCTCTGAAACCCAAAGTCATGGGAGAACGGTGCTAGTTCACGCTCCCCAAGACGTGTGATGATGACTGTCAGTTGCCTGCTAGGGAAGCTTGGTTGAGATAGCGACACTTCCACTTACGGGTTCTATTTGGAGTTAAGTCAATATAGTTGACACTCCAAGATAGTCTAGCAGAGGACGGATAGGAATGGATATGGAAGTAAGTTAGGGAGGAAGGATGAGTAGTAATAGTTGAGAAAGTATGGAGATCTATCTTGTGGTGGAAGTTAATGTTTTTCCTTCAAAAAAAAAATAAAAAAATTGAATATTCATTGTTATGTAACTAAACCAAAGTTGTTTAAAATAAAATTGTTGAACCGGATAATAGTAATTAAGGGATTTCTCAACAATTGATTGGTTTGTTGTCTTTTATAAAAGACTAGTCTTGTTGTCTGGATTGAATGCATACATAAATTACTAAAGGATGACAGTTTTGATTATTAGTACCTGCACGAGATTTGCATGTACTAGCTACACATGCATTTCTTGTACATATACACTAGTATGTATGAGCTTTCTTGACTTACTTACTGATAACGTTAGTTATTTGTTATGAATGTGTGAACCATGTTTCTTTTCCTTTGTACCATGAGATACCTTAACTTCGGGACGAAGTTTTCTGAAGGGTGGGTGTATGTAACAACCCTAGATGAATACATGGTTAGGGATTATTAAGTAAAATTTATTAGATAATTAATTGTCCTAATTGGTTTTAATTAAACAATGATTAGTATTAATAATATTAATTGATTATTTATTTATTAATTAATTGTTTTAAATTTTGATTAATTAATTAATTATTACATATCACACTCAATGATATTGGTAATAATTTAAGGGGGGCTTAATAATTTTAAATTGTTCAATTAAAATGATTTACGTATGCGGGAGGGGATAAGGCATTAAAGAAAGGGATAAGATATTAATGAAGGGGGGATAAGGCATTAAAGAATCGAATAAGAAATTAATAAGGGGGAGATAAGGAAATTAATGAGGGGGAGAAGAGTCGGTGAAGGAGGGATAAGGAAGGGAAGGAGTTTGACAGGAGGTATTCTACGGGAGTTGGGAATGGATTTTGGGAGCTGGGAGTATTGCAGAGAGAAGTGAAAATTCATGAGTGGTATTGATACAGTGCACCGGAGTTGCTGGGGGTTTTGGGCACGGAGGGCTAGGATATCCGTTGATATCCTGGGGCTAGGGAGCTACCTAGTTGGCAGGGAGGATGGTTTTGGGTAGTGTTTTGTAGAAGCGGGAAGGAAGCAAGCGGAGGGAAAATAGAGGATAATAGCATCAGGTTCAGGTATTTACCAAGAGTTATGCATTGTTTTTGTATTAATTTTTTATTAAATTTTATTATTATGATGAATTTGATTGCGAATGTGCTAAATGAAGCAACTCTTAAATTTTACTGCTCTGTTCTAAATTAAATGTTGTTTATTTAATTCGGCTATTACATATATTAATAATAATAAGAATACTCTTTGTAGTTACATTATTTCAACAAACCAAATATACAGAAGTGGGTCACTTCTAGTTTGAGGCCGCTCCAAGCCTCAAAGGGGGTCTTATCCTTGACAGATCTATGGGGGAATTTGTTTTGGATGTAGTTTTCACAATTAAGTGCTTCAACCCATAATTTATGTGGAACTGACTTTGCATGCAGCATGCAAGATGCCATCTCTTTCAAGGATCTATTCTTCCACTCAACAACTCCATTTTGTTGTGGAGTATAGGGAACCGTGTGCTGCAACTAAATCTTGACCTGAAGAAAAAGATTTTGTACCTCATGGTTGAAATACTCCTCCCCATTATCTGTTCAGAGGACTTTGATATTCCTTCCTGACCGTGTCTCAACAAGGGATTTGAAATCTTTGAGATGTTGAAAGACCTCAGATTTTTTCCTGAGAAAGAAATTCCAAGTGTAGCATCAGAAATCATCAACAAAAGTGAGTATGTACATTGATTTATTGATTGATGGATGCAGAAAAGGGCCCATGATATCACTGTGGATCAGATCCAAAGGAGAGGAGGCCTTTTGAGTCTTTCCTTTGTCAAACTGTTATTGAGGGTGTTTTCCAAGGACACATCCCTCACAAATTCCTTTAGAGAAGTGGATGTCAGGTAGACCTTCGACCATTCCCTTCTTTCTAAGTTGTTTCATGTATCTAAAATTTAAATTCCCGAACCTTTCATGCCATATCCTACTACTTTCATTAGCATGCATAAGAAGTAATGCAGAATCTGGTTCAATAAATTTAGAAAATGTGTAGAGTTTGGATTGGTGATTTACCTCACTAGTAGAAACTTTGGAATTGGTTTGCATTTCATAGATATCCACAACATCACTTGTGAATATTAATATCTTTCCCGTTCCATAGTTTTTCATTTGATACACAAAGAGAATATTGATGGAGATTTTGGAAACATGTAGCACATTCTTGAAGCTCTCATTTATGAGTTCAACTCTCCCTTTTCCAGTGACTTCGACTGGAGAATCGTCCCCCATAAGAATAGAAGGACCTTTTCATGCATCCAATGAAGAGTACACTTTATTTTTGGATTCCATGTGGTGTGATGCACCTGAATCTACAATCCAAGCATCAGGAGAGAAGTTAATGGAAATCAAAGCATGGCTAGAATTACCTTTCTTCAGGTTTTGATCTTCTAGCTTCTTCTTCTTGGCACCCTTAGGGATTCAGTCTTCTTCTTCGGGTTTTGATCTCCTTGAAGGGATTGAAGCCACCACCCTGAATCCTTTCCCGTGAAAGTGTCTCACTGAAGTCTAAGTTTGAAATTCCACGACTGGCGTCAAGTCTATCCTACCCTATAGAGTAAGTCTTGACCTCCCCTCTACTGACGTCCCAAAAATAAAATAGACCAATCAATGTCATGACTTTGTTGACTATCATATGAATCAATATATCACTCAAATGAATTACTTGATCACACCACCAAATAGGAAGTCCACCACTCCTAATACCTGATAGTTGTTGTTGCACCATAATGGTAACCATTGGAATCAAAATGAGTTAAGTCCATGGTATGCCATCATCTGGTGAAAACCTACTACTAGGAATCAACTATTTTCATGTTGATCTGTTCAACTCCTTCCAAACGACACCAGGGAATCTGCTATCTCGATCACCGTTAATGTACTCAAACAATATTTGGAGTCTAAACACCTCCTTGGAAAATAGTCTTGTCACTTGTGGTACCTCATACTCATGCGAGTACTCAGAATTACCTACCAAAGGTGAATCACACATAGCCCTCATGATCATATCTCTAAGCGTGAGCTTTGAAAATATAGGTGTGCGACCTCCATAGAGATCCACCACTTTGTTGGCTAATATACGAAAATTGGTCCGATATAATACAGATATACTCTTGTGCTCCAATCACATAGCCCAAATGAAATAAATTTGATATGGATAAAATCTTGCCTACTTCATACAAATGACTTAGGTGAACCCTCCATGCCCTTCCAAATATGTCGTTGGCATTAGAAAATAACACTAGATGTCATCCCCACTTCCTGCAAGACTGGAAAGTTTTAGGTGAATTGGTGAACCCCAACGATATAACGTCAGACTCAGGGTAATGTGTAAGAGCAACCCTGCAGTTATCCTGCTCTTTGTCCCTTCTCTGGTGATATCTCAATTTAAGATCAATCTCTGAGGAATATTCCTCTCCATGAAGCTTGTCCATCTACTCATCGATCCCGGGTGATCCAAAATTGACGATATGTTTGAAATCCTTGTCAGGAGGTCTCCCCAGGAGAAACATCCCAAAACTCCATTGTATTATCATATACCATCATGTGTGCATTGTATCAATCAATCTACTAACATCAAATGGTCCCGGATCCCAGAGTGATGTATCCACATATGTCCTATACTCAATCTCCCAATCAATTGGTGTATATATTTCCTTGGTGGCTAGTCCACAAGGAATTTTCTCAACAACCTTCTCTGTAGCTAGGCGTTGAGCCAAAACAAATGGCTCATGATCCCTACCTTGCAAAATAGGTGCAAATTCAAAGTCCTTTTTTTCGAACCCCTCCTCCAACACCTGGAACCCTAACTTATCCTTGATTGTCACACGAGGATCCTCCCTCAGATCATGAGTACCACCCATGCCCTCATGTGTATCTATGGTTGTCAATGATGAAGAGCATGAAAAACTAAGTTGGAAAAAAATATCCTCAATCTCCCTTTCCTTGTCTTTAATGAACTTAAGAGCAAGGTCCCTATCCATGAATAACTACAAGTAATTGGATTTCATCTGCTCTAGTGTTTCTTTGATGATGCGTAATTGAGAACTAGTGATCCCATCTGCAACTCCTTTTATTTTCTCCTCCATCTGATATTTTCATATAATATTTTCAATAAACTTATGAGTATCATCTTCCCTTGTCAACACCTGCACAATCTGCTCCTCCTTGACCAATAATTGGTCCTCCAAAACCTATTGAGGTACAATCACATCCTCATCATCATCGACATCATAACTCATATATGTTGTTGAATCCTCATCAAGCATAGGTTCTATCGCACTTAAAATTTCCACATCATAATCATAATACATGATGAAAGTTGTGGGATCCTCAACATCGACATATTGGAACATGTTGTCATAAGATGCTACAACCTCTTCTATTGTTGATTCATTAAAGGTATACCCATTTGACATATTAGCATCCTCGTCTTCATCAAATATCTATGATGATGTATCATAGCCTCTTGTTTGGTCTTCCTTTATGCACACATCCTCAACATGTCTAGATGCATGCAATTTCCCTTGTGAATATGCGAAACCCCCATCATAAGTTTATATTTTTTTCTTCATCAACCTTTCTAGATTTGGGCCCTTTTCCCTTCTTCTCAGCTAATAAGCATAGCTTCTCTCACCCTCTTTCCGCATTCTCCTGATTTTCCTTTATGGCCTTCATAAGTTCTATCATCCCCTTTTCCATGATAATTTTTACCTCTAGTTCTTCTGTAAACCATGCGATTATAGGCTGGTAATATCACCAGCTCTGATACCATTGTAATGTTCCCAATAGGGCTAGGCTATAATTTAAGTATTTTTCTATGAAAATTATGATGTTGTTGGTGTGGTTCCATTTTTAAACAATTTATACTCAAATATATCATATACCAATCTGATATATGAATTTCCACAAACAATTTAGATGAATTACATTAGGTGAACTTGCACCGAGCACATTTTTAATCCAAGCACACAAACAAGGGAAATGACAACATTGGCATTCTTTATTATAAATGGAGAATGGAAATACAATCAACAATAGAAGTCTAATGGCTCCTCTAACAACTTCAACAAACAATAAAACTTAAAGAAAAATTTGAATGATGCCAATAAATTATCTCAGCTACTCTAAGGATTTTCTATCCTCATGGGACCTGCTACAACATTGTCTCTTTGCAAATAACCATCCCGCCCCATGGATCTGACTCGAATGGACTGCTGGTATTGTATAAAACCTTATTGAGGGCCTCGCGGGACAAGGTTATGTGTCTAGCGAGGCGTTGTGGGACACTCATTTCTCAACCTCTGGGGATTCCTTCAAACTGGTTCTCTGAAACCCTATGGAAATATGCAGATGTTTGAGATTGACCCTATCTAGGAAACTTCGTAAACCTCTTGGGCACTTCAGTATCCCTCTAAAAAATAGTCCAAAATCCCAAGTGAAGCTCCAATGAAGACCCTGTATGGATCCTCCTCCTTGTTTTCTAGCTCCAATGGAACCCGTGGATGGATTCCCCTCTTGTTTAGCTAGGGTGGATATTGCACCACTGAAACCAAACCAATAGTGGAAGGGTTTTGCCCAAAACCCCAATGAAAACACTGGCTACAAGATCATTCAATAAGATATCAAATCATAATAATTATAAGTGAGGGGTTACCCTTATTTTATACTTTCCCAACCCCTTCTATATCCTTCCTCCATACCTTCTAGACTTCCCCATTTTTACTAAATCAATCCTTGTAGAATTTCCCCCCTTTTTGACCAAATCAAACGTAACCCTTATTTTCCCTCCAATTTTCACTTTAGGATTAAAAGTCACTTTAATAATATTTAATTAACTTATTAATCTAAAGTTACTTTACTTTCCTACCCTCTCCTAAATAAGTGACATTAAAAGACCCCCCCTTTCACTCCTTTTTCTCCATTGACAATCCACAAAAGTTCCTTCTACTACAAAATAGGGGAACCAAAAAATGGGGACATGAAACAGTGCTAACTATAACTTAAACACACCAGGGTGGACAAATCCTAAAGCACACCAGTGCTTCATACGAAAACAAAGGAGAACCAATACATAGTAATTATCAGAGCATTGATGCTTTGTATACAAAGAAATGGATGGAACCGATGCACAATAGTTATAAACACACCAAGGAATTTTTGTATTGTATTAAGATCCGAGGACTTTTTATTATATTAATATATCAGTGAATTTTATTATAGTAACACACTGACGTGTGTTTGTCAACATTGCACTAGTGCGTTTTGACAAGAACAACACCGAAAAAAAAACCTTTACTAAAACCTCCATCCACCTAATGTTTTTTAGTTATATGGAACCTCTTCTAAAACCTTTGTATCCAATAGAGGAGGTTGTAGCAGAGTTTTTTTTGAAAATTCTGACAAATTTTGTAATAGCAAAAACCTCTGCAAAAATATGCGCTAGAATGCATTCTCCTTGTAGTGCGGGTTTTATATTTTCATAAGTGACCCGAGTGGGAATTATGGAGGATGGAAGGTTGTAGGGGTTGGTACAAACAATCTAGTTTCACAGGCCATGTTGATACATGAATATAAGGATGATATGAATAAAGAAGGGGGTTTTCGAGCTTGCATTGAGGGTAAACAACAATATCATGAAGATGACTGCTATCTCTCCCAAGAATTTGGAACTAGCAGAGCTATTTTTGTTGCCTTATGGAGAAGTGAAGTAACATGTTTATTAACCCGATTCTCTATCTAACATACTAGAGAAATTGAATCTATCTCATCCCACTGGAGAGACCATACATCTTGCTTAGAAAAGGGAAGAATCAATCACATGATTATTCTAGAGGAGAAGGAAGTAAAAGAGGATTTGGAAGAAATAATTTTAGATGCAAGGGGGTAGGCATAATCCTCGTAAGAGATCTGATATTCATGGTGACTATTACAAAAATAATGGACATGAGGAAAATACATGTAGAATCACTTGTGATAAGATCAAATACAAGAAATATTAGAAAGAAGAAAAGGACAAAGTATTAGATTTTTGGCAAAAGGTAAAGCATTTGAATCTACTCATTGTATTGTTTCCCATTGCAATATTGGAGTAAATGAAGATTTATTCAACACTTCATTTTATTCTTGGAGATATTCATGGATTCTTGACATAGGTGCAACATGCCACATGACCTTTTAGAGAGTCTTCTTTGAATATTTCAATGACAATTTAGATGGATAATCTATTTTTCATATAAATCAAGTCTTAAACCTTCAGGAATCAACACCTTTATGATTAAATTGTCTGGATGCCTATATTATCTTGTACATGATGTGCTCTGTCTTCATGAGCTATGAAGGAACTTGTTGTCTCTTGTGCACATTTTATAGAAAGGCCCATCTATTCATATATTCGATGGAAAAATTGAAATAAGGAAGGATTTTGACAACATTGTCATTATGACAGTAGTGGAGGATGAAATATTGCTAAAGTTGAAAGGGGCATTTGTTCATGCTTAAAATTCTGCATACCTCTCACTCTATGATGAAGGTACATTTCTATCTAGTCTCTTATGGAATGCTGTATTTTGACACATTAATTATGACAACCTTCATCTGTTGAAAAAGAATGGTGTTTCTAGTTTTCCTACTATTCCTAGGAAATTGAAACAATGTGATGCTTGTATCCTTGGAAAAGATATATAGAAAAAAACATTTCCATAATTCCACTTCTAGTTTATGTAGAAAAAATGGATTGATACATTCTAATTTGCGTGATCTAGTGGAAATAAATATGTAACAAACGCTCTGTACACAACATAAATGTAAGCAAATACCATAAGCATGAATTTTTTTTCTTTCACTAATACCTATCATATAAATAGGAATACTCTATCATGTATGGGATGAACAATTCATTAAGACTCTTAGTCCTATCATATATTTTCAAGTAAATCTATCAGTCATTGAGAAATAAATTTATGAGTAAACTTCTATTGACTGAAATCTAACACTTTCCATAGGTTTGCGCATCTTGTGCTGCCACCATATATATCATACTCTTAAAATTAATCATCCATAAGAAAGTAATACATAAGTATAAAATTGAAATTCTAATTCAAGTTGAAATAAGTAAAAATAAACAAGAGATCAGATCATCACTATAGTTTACTATAGTTTATTTAATTTCTGTTATATTTTCCATAAAAGTATAACATTTAACCTCCAGTGTTTATGAATTGGCTAATTATTATTCCAATTCTTTTATCTCCCCAAATAAAACTTTATTAAACAAGTTGTTAAAAATAACTAAATTTTAGCATGAAATTGTTAGTATATAGAAACCTTATAAGCTCTACTAGTACAAGTTACAAATAGCTGTAGGTTTATGTCTAAATGCTTAAGTTGTGCCAATGGCCATATTTTGTTTAAGGTATAAATTTTGAATTCCCTTCCTTATTGCAAGTATTCTTTTATCAACTATTGTAGATGTCATGACCAAGTTATGGAATGTTTTACTTATCCACCATTTAATTTAAACTTCAATCTTAGCATAATATTCTTCGAACATATAAAAATACATTATGTTATATCATTTATTCTAAATTTAATTTACTATAATTAGAGACTAAATACCATGAACTTATTATCGTTTGCAATGAAGTTATCGTGAACTCCAGAAATAGCCAGTGATTTGATTGCAGGTTATCTTATGCACTCGAGTACGACGAGTTTTCAACAACTGGAATTCCGATCTACAGAGATCAACCTAGCAATATAATGATGCAATATATAACAACTATCCTCAGTAACCATTCACTAAGACACCAGGTACAATCCAGAAATGTCAAATAACGTTTTGAATGCCAATTGAGGTATTAAATTATTATCCTAAATTAAATTCACATTATTTAGTTCTATAACGAGGTACAACAATTCCACTAGATTACAGGCACTACTAACGCAACCCGAGTACACAGGGTGTAGATACTCCCAAGAAGTAAAAACAATGCACTTATTTGAATTTAATTAAATTTGGATTTTTTAATCTATTCTACAACTATATCTTCGATTTGATCAATTCAATCTAAACTTGATTTAAGATAAAATTTTGAGTGCTCGAATGCCATTATATATTTAAAATTTGAGAAATACATTACAAAAATATCAATAACTCAGTCTACTCTTCATGTTACATCCGTCTAAAATCGTAACTTGTTATACATGATGACCCTATTTTGAACAATTCGAAGTGATCTATAATCTGAAACTTGCGTAAAACCCAATTCTTCACTTCCCAATCCCAAAACTTCATTGGTACCTCCCAACCAATTCTAGAGGTACTCTTCTTGCCCCTTAGCCTCCTGAGCCGCAAATGGGCCACACACAGTAAACCAAAAAACCAATAGCACCAAAATTTCCTTGCAAGGAAGAGCTTCCACTCTTTTCCAAGTTTCGAACCCAACTCTCAACAAGTAAACTAGTTCAAAAAAAAATTGACAACATAACACTACTTTCCAAAAGTGATCCCATCTTCTTTCCTCTCCATTTGTTTTATAGAAAAATTTCCAATGACACATATCCACATGCACAATCAATTAATTTTTTATAATTTAATTAAAAGATTATTCACCCACTACATGTATCACACTCTCCCCAAGTTGCACATGTTAAATCCCTTTTTATTTTATTTTTTTAGGCGATTTCCCTTACATTCCCCAATGTGCTCCTATTTTTGTTCTTAGTTGTCCCTTAGTTCCCCATTCCCCCATTTAATTTGTGTCCCTTAACTAGATTTTAGTTTGAGTTGGATTAGGAGTATTCTTTTAGTTAGGATTAGTGGTAGATTGACTCGAGATGTTACTCTATGTGAACCACTTATTCTCTCATGTTTTAATTTCTTTTTATTTAAAGATCCTTTTTATTATTTTCATGCATACATGTGCATCTACCCACTTTATTCTTATTTCTTTATTTACTTAAATCACTAGTATAATCCCTTTATTCCAATTTTATGTTTACTTAGAGTTTTGTTAGATTTCAAGTTTAAAATTTAATAATTAATTAAATACTTTTTTCTAACAAGGTATAATATTTTTATTATATTTTCTAGGCCATCTATATTTTTATTGAATCACAATTTAATTACGTGACGTACCCTTCAAAACGCACCTTCGTGCTCCAAGGGTGCCACTCGTCTTTGACTAGTTTGGAAGTTTGTTCGATACTTGGAGTCAACACTCCACTCAGTCGACCTTGTGAGAGACTAAGGGTTGTATAAGGAATAAGGATTTTACCTTATTGCACGCCCCTTATAATTCTTCGTGTGCGACTACCTAAATATTCTCTCATGACAATGTGGACCTCTCAAAATGAGGTAATCATTAACCATGTGTTCAGGACACAATGGGAATGATAGTAGGTCGTGGCAGGGACGTTGCCACACCTCTCCCTCAACTGTTTGATTTTTTTGCATGACCCATTTATCCTTATGTGAGTCGGATTAGCAAGCATCGTCGAGCCTACATCCATTGACAAGAAAATTGTCAATAATCCATATACATAACATCGATACTAAAATCATCATATATACATGTAAATCAATACTCAAAACTCAAACTAAATACAAGTCCACTACTTGACTCAATCTGGAGTCCAAGAAAGTTCGTTGATGCCATTAAGATTATCAACGTGTCATGTATCTTGCACACTCAGGGAAACTCATCAATAATACCTATAAATAGATATATATGTCTATAATTTAACATATAATCACAATGACATCATAATATAACTCATAGGCAAAGCATAATCATAATGTATCATAACTGGATCACTTGCTCGCAAGTGTCCTCAAAGAATAAGTCAGTATAAATGTGCTCAGTGGAACTGAATGTTACAAAATATATCATTTATTTAATTGATAATTACACGAGGATATATTGTATGTATTTGTTGAAATAAAAATCACAAGATTTTGAAACTTTTAATTTTTTTTATGTATGGATCCAAAATGAAGCACAATTACATATTGTCACTCTTCATATTGATAATGGAGGAGAATATACATCTATTGAATTTGAAAATTGTCTTCTATGACATGGGATTCAACATCAAACCACAATTCAAAATCCTCAATAGAATGGTGTAACTGAAAGAATGAACATGACTCTCTTAAATATGGTTCATTCCATGATGTTTTTCAAAAATGTGAAATTGATTTTTTGGGATGATGCAGTTCTATGTGCAGTATATATAAAAAATAAGAGTCCATATCATGATCTTGGGAATAAGAATCCTTATGAAATGTGGTATGGTTGCATTCCTTCGATGAGGCATCTCATGGTCTTTTGTTCCACCTACTATGCCTTAGTTCCTAAGGAGCAAAGAAACAATCTTGATGCAAGTATTCGAAAGTGCATATTCTCGGGGCTCTCAAATACTAGTAAGGCATATCGTATTTACAATGAGGTAAATAAATTTTTCATTCATTCTAGATATGTGTTTTTTCTTGAATCCTCCAAGAATGACAAAACTGTTGAGCAACAACTTAATCATCTTGATATATTCACCCATGTAAAGACATATCACAAGTTTGATAATGGGATTCAACATACTGAAATGGGGGTCCCTATCTTGGATCAATCTCTAGAATCTCCTTTTGAACCACCATCTCCCCTTCATAAATAATTTCCAACCGCTTCATCAGAGTAGGAAGCTCATTTGGATGATATCATTCAAAGGATTGAAAGGATGAACCTTGATGGAAATGCAAACACCATCTCAATCACTGGAGAAACCTCACTACAACAAATCCCTGTGATTTGCTCCTATTTTTGCTTCCAAAGTTAGTTTTAGTGTATTTTTCTTCAATTTTTTGAAAAAGTCAATGTTATTTATCGGGATGGAGCGATTTATTATTCTTTTTCGCCCACCAAAAAATTTAGGCACTAATAGCACCAAAAATTGCGCCCCATTTATCATTGGAAATAACTCCCCCTTTAGTGCCAGAAATAACTCCCCTTTTAGCACCTGATTTAGAGCCCCAGATAGCGCCAGAAATTGCACCAGAAGTAGCACCAAATGTAGCCAGATTAGCCTAAATAGTTGATTAGTTGAGGTGTTGGGGGTTAAGTGGATAGGGGTTTGAGGTTTATGGGATTTAAGGATTTGGGGTACATGGATTAAGGGTTAATGGATTAGGGGTTAGAGTTTAAGGGATTAAGGGTCAAGAGATAAGGGATTTGGCACTTATGGGTTAGGCAGTTTAATTTTTAATGGCGTAGGGATTATGGGCTAGGGGATTAATGTTTAAGTCTTAGGGAATATGGGTTTATGGATTAAGGGATTAGGGATTAGTGTTATTTTTTCAAGGGTTGATGGCATAGGGGTTAGGGGATTTAGGGATTTTGTGTTAATGGATTAGTGATTAACTAAGGTTTAGGGCTTAAAGGATAATTAGGCATTAGGGATTAAGTCCTTAAGGGTCAATGGATCAGGGGCTAGGGGAGTTAGGGATTTGTCGAAACTCTATTGAAATTTAATGGAACCTCTTCCAACATGCCAATCACCAATGTCATCCACCGATGTCACGCGGTGAGAAGTGAATGGGGCCAAACTTTAAATTTCTTCAAATTGTTCCTATATGCGTTGAAATTTGACATGGTTAGACTAGACACATGCCTTTATGGTATGCGAGGGTTTTAAGACTCAAGGATTCTTGATGTCCCCACATAATCTTTGAGATCTTCCATGTTTGCATCAACGTTCATCATGGAGTCTCATTGTCATCATATATCATTCACATATACATAATTCTTGTCGAAACTCTCTTGAAATGGCATGGAATGTCTTCCAGCATGCCCATCACCAATCTCATCCACGAATGTCACACGGTCAACAGTGAATGGGGTTTAGCATTGTATGTACCCAAATAGTTAATTAGTTGAGGTGTTGGGGGTTAAGTGGATATGGGCTTTGAGGATTATGGGATTTAGGTATTTGGGGCACAAGGATTAAGTTTTAAGGAGTTATGGGTTATGGGTTATGGTTTAAGGGATTAAGGGCCAAGAGATAACAGATGTGGCGCTTATGGGTTAGGTAGTTTAATGGTTAATGGATTAAGTATTATGGGATAGGGGATTAATGTTTAAGTTCTTAGGGAATAGGAGTTTATGGATTAAGGGATTAGGTTTTAAGTGTTTAAGGGTCGATGGCTTGGGGGTTAAGGGATTTAAGACTTTTGTGTTAAGGAATTAGTGATTAATTAAGGTTGAGGGCTTAAGGGTTTAGCGATTTGGGATTAAGGCTTTAAGGGTAAATGGCATAGGGGTCAAGGGTTAGGTCGAAATTTGACATGGTTAGATGAGACACATACCTTGATGGTATGCGAGGGTTTCAAGAGTCAAGGATGCTTGAAGTCCCCACATAATCTTCAAGATCCTCCATGTTTTCATGAACCTTCATTATGTGGTCTGATCATTTTCATCATTCATCATTCCCATCTACAAAATCTTGGTCAAAACTCTCTTGAAATTTCATGGAATGTCTTCCAACATACTCATCTACAATGTTATCAACCGACCCAACATAGTTATTAGTGAATGGGTCCAACATTGAAATTCTTCAAAATGTGATAACTATGTCGGGTCGGTTGATGACGATATGGGAGGGTTTTAGGACTTAGTGAAATCATTAAGATTGAATATTGATGTTTTGATAAGAAATAGGAAACTAAAATTCAACTTTAATTTATTAAATTTTCACCCAATTCTAGGTGATTAAAATATTTTATTTTGTTTAATTATTTTATGTTTAGTTATTAATAAAACATAATAATAAAATTATGCCCAACATTAAAATGCAAACAATATAAAAATAATGAAGTTAACAAAAATTCTTATTCAAATCATTGTG
>ML787678.1:486317-504178 GCA_009831015.1 Picea engelmannii | reverse complement strand
TATATATATATAGTGCTTTCATCTACCACACAAGCTAACTTATCCCTCTTTTCACAAAGGCTTGTTTTTAATTGCTTGAAGCGTGGCATTTGTCATTTGGAATTTTGTTAACAACTCTTAAATATGCCCTCTTGCCTCATCTTGCAATAGCGGTATCCTAAATCAATTGGATTACATATGGATGAAATATTCTACATGTTGCCCCTCATATTGTATGAGTAATTGTACTAGTTTGTGTAACGATCCCAATCGTTATGACTACATGCAACACAAAGCAAGTGCAATTTTTTTTTTAAAGAAGGATGACAATCAACGGAAACAATTAATCAACACGACTTGACGACGAACACAACTTACACATTCAGGCAATAGACAACAATGACTCAACACACTTGCACATCATGCAACTGGATGAAACATGTGATAGTCAAGATAGAAAAAACCAACTACCCGCCCGACACAAGCAAGACAATGCCTACAAGCTAAAGGACAACATCAACCACCCGACACAACAGCTTCGTTGAATAGTAAATAGAAACCTATATGGCGCACAAATCCCAACGCATTAAGGAGTTACAGACAAAGAACCAACATCCACTACAACGAATGATATGTCCACATTGGGAAGCACAAGACTCTGTCCAGGTTATTGTTCTCCTCTATCCATCAGGGTGCACAATGATCCCCTCATAAGGAATCATGTCGTCATCAGGCGACAAGCGTGACAGTAACCTTGGCGCAACATAACATATCTATACCAATAACCCAAGAAGAATCCCATGCGCTAGGAGACCAAATTAGCTGACAAGAAGACTATACCCATGCACCCAAGAAACAATTCAACAAGACACAACATGACATCACTCAATTTAAATTGCACAAGCTATTAAACGAATTTTCCAACAAACCATAACCATTGTCTGTTAAGCAAGATGTCTAAGTGTGAAGGAGTGAACTATTATAATTGTTACTATTATCCTAAATGTTACCATAAATGTGAACTATTATAAGCACTTAACAAAATCAAAATAAGCTTGTCAACAAATAAACATTGTCCATTAAAATAAGTGAATTACTTAACATTAAAAAGTGATCTACATTGCTTATTAAATATTTGACATTGTTGTCTAACTTAACAAGTCTCTGGATGACTCTATTGATAAACTATTAATAATTATAATGATATTGTTGGGTAAATAACCATAATTAATTGATAATAAATATCGTTGTGTAATAGCATTACTTTCAACAATATTTAAAATGCTATCCATGATATTAATTCGCTATGCACTAAAAATAATTAACAATGTAAGGGAATGACAAGGAATAACACTCTAATTCTCGGTCTAGATAAAGGATTTAATCATATATATCGTTGGCATGCAAGTCGCTGTCACATAATTCGCTAATTAACAATATAAAGGAATGACAAGGAATAACACTATAATCGTTGTCTAAGTAAAAGATTTAGTCAAATATATATCGCTGGCATGTAATTCGTTGTCATATAATATGATACTGTTGTCAACAAAATATTTTTATTTATTAATAATGAATGTCAACACGATACGCTATCAATCAACAAAATATGCTCTCATTCAATCTGATATCATTGTCAACAAAACATTGCTACCTATTAATAATGGCGGTCAAGAAAACATGCTATCAATCAATAATCATATATGGAAATCGTTGTGTAGACATCATTGAGTAATCAAGGCGAATGCACCCTGACTGTGTAAAAACTGAAATCATTGTGAATTAAGGGAAATCATTGTGTATTAAAAGGATGAAATCGATGTGCAAAGGATGAACTCGTTGTGTGAAGGCTATATCAATTTGTTGTATATCAAATATAAAAACAACTCATCACAAAATCACTCATTTATAAAATCCCTCCATTATAAAAATCGCTCACAATAAAATGGCTGTCAGTAATAAACTTTAAGGGAATCGCTCAGTTAAATAATGGAAATGGATAAGTTAAAAACATGTTAATTACTGAGCCAAAATCTGGAAATTGTAGAGTAAAAAAATGATATCGCAGATAACGCAGAGGTGAAGTGAATCACTCAGAGTAAAAACTAGGCATTTCTGCCATTAAAATCGTGAGCAAGAACTGGGCATTTATGCCATAAAATCGTGAGAAAGAACTGGGCATTTAAATTCTTAAGCAAGAAATCACATAAGAACAATATGACCACGTCAAATTGGTTCGGTGTATGTGATCTTAAGCAATGATCTGAACGTCTCTGGAAAAAAAAATTGCATTATCATCAAAGGTAACAAAAAATTATTATGATATGGTACTTCAGTCATGAAGAAAATCATGGGAATTTAAAAACCATGTTTTTGCCAACAAATAAAAGCACGAATTGGTGGAGAAAAAGACATCGAAACACAACACAAAAGGGCATCGAATGGCATTAAAATAAGAACACGAAATTGCATCTTAAAGATACACAATCTAGCGTGGTAAGATCCACCAAAATGCAGTTAAAGGAGGATGAAATCGTAGTCGAAAGAGGAGCCACTATTTTGTTGAAGATGACCAACGTTTTTGTTGAGATAATATGCCAAGAAATCGACCAGAGATGAATTATAGAGATAAACATTCAAAAGAAATGCAAAGATGAATTGAAATCACATAGTTACTTTATGGGTTGTTTATGTGCAGGGATAAAAGGAACGCAAAGGTAATTTGATGCAGATATAAATTAAATGTAGAGATCCACAAGAACACTTAGAGATAATCAAACACAAGACAACGTAGAAGTAATCAATCACAAGAAATGAAAAAATAATCTTGTAAGGAAACACCGAAATTTTCAGAGTTTAAACAATCAAAACGAAGAGGTACTCGTTCACAAGAAGGCACAAAGATCAGGGATAAATCATAAGAGAAAAACATAGAGATAAGTAAGGGATAGATGACTAGGCGAAAAAATTATCCTTCACTCATCATCCATGCACAGGAAAGAGGGGCATTTCAATCTATAGGTCTTTAAACACCGAAGTGACGACCGTTGATTCGGCTCCTGGCCGACTGCTCAGGAATGGACTAATGACTAAATGGATAAGGGAGAGAAGATAAAGCATAAATTTCTTCGTAATAATCAATAAAACAAACACAGAGAAGTCATTGCAATAAGAGGTTGGGTTCGCCACAGGAAATTAATTCAGAATACATCGAGCAAGTGGATTACAAATACCATAAGAAAGCAGGTGCAAGAAAGCTCATGGCAACGAAATCTTCAATCGAGCACATAAAATAACATGCGTAATTTAAATTTCATTTGCAAGTAACAACTTAAACATGTGTACCTTATCCTAATGCGAAAGCTCTGCAAGAAAGCTCATGGCAATGAAATCTTCAATCGAGCACAGGAAATAATATGCATAATTTAAATTTTGTTTGCAAGTAACAACTTAAACATGCGTACCTTATCCTAATGCGAAATCTTCGAGTCATTCTCTCGTGCATGCTCCATCCAACTCTCACTTTCTAGCCAATGTGACCTCACCGGTACCTCCCAGCCAACGCTAGGGGTATTCTTCTTCCCCCTGAGCCCCCCAAGCCACAAAGGGGCCACAGACACAATACGAGAGAACTTATATCACCTAGCTCACCTCGCAAGGTTGATCTACCACTCGTTACTCAAGCTGGGTATCCCAACTCCCACAAGTGAAAGTTCAGTCAAGGAAAAATTCAGCAGCGTAAAGTTATGCAAAAAGATCAGATCCATACTCCTCCTCCTCCATCCTTTTTATAGAGTTTTTAAGTAATTAGTTTCCCAAATCCTCATTAAATTCCTCTTTCATAAATTTTAATTAGGAAAAACCTCCCCCGTACACATGTCACCCATTCCCTAGTTGTATTGGAAAATCAATTTTATTAATTAATTAAATATTCTTATTTTTTCTCACCCACCTAAAAGCATTCCTAAAAACACTCCATGGTATCCCAATATTCCCTTACAAATCTTAATGACTCACGCCTTACTTAATTCCTTGTTGAGTTCAAAAATAGCAAGTTCCCAAGGCAAGATTCCTTACTAAGTTAGACATTCAACTTTTTCTTTATGTTTCCCCTTTTTCCTTAAGTTTACTATTTCTTTTAAGTTTCCCTCATTTTCCCTTTTTAACTAAAAATCAATTTAGCAAGTGTAGATAAAACAACCATTTACCCTCTTTTCTTTTTAATTAAAAATTAAATTAGTATAAGTAAATAAAATAGCCATTTACCCTCTTTTATTTTTAACTAAAAATTAAATTAGCATAAGTAGATTTAACAACCATTTCCCCTTTTAAAATTTTAATCCTCCATTATAATTTGATTTTAATAAATTAATTTGAATTTCTTACCCCCCCTTCTTGTTACATGTTTAATTATTACTATTATTATTATTTTTTGACCACATGTGCTACTTAGACCTAGGTTTTAATTTCTCTAAGATGGACGACATTTTTATTAGGGAAATTGTTTTTAATATTACTTATCACATCATTCATTTTAAGGCCATCTAGGTTTATTCACTTACCCGTTAAACTCACGACATGCCCTTCAGGACGAGCTAGGTGCTCCAAGGGTGCCACTTGCCTCTTTCCATTTTCCTTGGGCGATGTTCCCTTCAAGACACATTAAGTGCTCCAAGGGTGCCACTCGCCTCTTTCCATTTTTCTTGCACGACATGCCCTTCAGGATGCACTACATGCTCCAAGAGTGCCACTCGCCTCTTGACTGACTTTGGTAGATGTAAAAAACCCCTGAAGTCAATACTCTGCTAGGTGATCTTGTGGGAGACTAAGGGCCTCTAAGGAATAAGGCCCCTGCCTTATTGTGCGCCCCTTAGAATCATCATGAGCGATTGTCGCAGTCTGCCCTCACGGAATCATGAGTCTTCTCGAACTAGTTAATCATTAACCTACAGTTTGAGCCACGGTGGGAGTGCTAGTAGGCTGTGGCAAGGCTTCTCCCACACCTCTCCCTCAAAGTCTCTAGTTTTCTTGCATGACACCTCTACTCCACATGTGAGTCTGGTCAACAAGCTATCGTCAGCCTGCATCCATCAACGAATCATGTCAACAATAATAATCATTCATCATAACATCTAATTATATGTACATATGTCACATCAACAATATTCAACCCAACAATCCACTCCTGACTCGATTCAGAGTCCAAGGTGTTTCACTGATTCCTCTGCATCCTCAAGGTCCAAAGTCCTGCACACTCAGGAGAACCCAGTCAATATCACCTGTCTATGTTAATACAACAAAATAACATATCATCATATCCATAATTCCTCACAATCATAATCAAATGGCCAGCAGTATAATAATCTGAAGCACTTGCAAGCAAGTGTCCTCAAAGAATAAGTTTGCTCAGTGCGTGCAAGAGTGTGATGTTACAGTTTGAAGACCATGCCCAAGCAGGTTGTGTTTGGAAGATGTGTGTCTTGATGGTTATCGGTTGTGGATTTGATACTTATTGTTTCATTTAGCATCATCGCTTGGGGAATCATTTCATATTTGGAGGCTTGTATATTTCGTGTGGATATTGATAGATAATGGGCTTGATGAGGGTCTTACATATATGGTTCACTCTTTTTACCCTTAGCACATTCATGGAGAGGAACACTCATAAACTAAGGTTTTGCCCTGAGTTTTATTGCTCATTGCTTGATACTCCTTGAGATAGTGTTCCCTCAATATAGGGCACATATCCCTAAGGTGCATGCCTTGGAAAGTGTGTTTTTCATTTGATGGTTGAGATATATTCGTGAGAAGTGCCTTATATTTGGGGCCCTATTTTTAGCATGTGGTTGATCTTTCAATGAGGTTGGCTAACTCATATCATGGAATGCTCCCTTGGTCATTACATCTTGGCACATTTATTGAGGAGGCCTAACTACCTTGCACATAGTTCTAGAGTGCCCCATGGTTTTTAGATGATTGATGGTATTATCACAATGTTGCATTCTATAGCACATGGTTTTGGGGTTTTGTTCAGATTGGTTTAGTGGGATGTTTCACACTTTATGCGTATTTTCCTAGGTTGTCCCACTTTTGGCCCTTGGTTTGAGGAGAGATGGTTTCTTGCATATGCATTGGTATGAATGGCACACATTTTGAGGAAATCCATCTCTTTAAGGTGGTTGTTATGAAAACCAAGGGGCCACTATTGCACACATATCCATGAGATCCATCATTTGATGAGTTGGTTATTGCATTGGAGGAACCACCCTCACTAACCTTGCTATCTTGGGAATTGTTTTAGCATTTCTAAGTTGTTGACTTATTAGACAAGTGGAGCACTACCCTAGCTTTCATATGGGCACATTTATTGTTTATGTAAATACCTTACACTAGTAAATGATTTATTGAGAACAAAACAACAATACAAGAAGAAAAATTTAAAGGAAATCTAATAGGAATTTTACAGAAACAACTCTGAATTATTAGTATCTCTAAAGGATATCTACATGAATCCAATTTCTTAAGAGTGGGATAGTCAGGCTCTATGTCAACAAAAACATTTCTCACACCCAAACTCATGTTGATCAAATATCCAAGACAACCACCATTCCCTCAATCATTGCATTTCGAAAAAAAAATCCAAGAATCCATATTCCTTCTATTAATTTGTGAAAACATTTCAACTACTCTATGCACTCTCTCTGACTTCTATGAATAGTTAAAGGATTAGGGGTTAGGTTTTAAGGGATTAAGTGTCAAGGGATTAAGGGTTAAGATATTAGGGGTTAGGTTTTAATGGATTAAGAGTCAATAGATAAGGGATTTGGTGCTTATGGGTTAGGTAGTTTAATGGT
This sequence comes from Picea engelmannii, assembly GCA_009831015.1. NCBI lineage: Eukaryota > Viridiplantae > Streptophyta > Pinopsida > Pinales > Pinaceae > Picea > Picea engelmannii. Next base: position 497,345 of record ML787678.1, on the reverse strand, counting down.
TAATGGATTAGGGATTAATATGGGATAGGGGATTAATGTTTAAGTGCTTAGGGCATAGGGTTTTATGGATTAATGGATTAGAGATTAGGGTTTAAGTTTTTAAGGGTGGATGGCTTGGGGGTTATGGGATTTAGCACTTTTTTGTTATGGGATTAGTGATTAACTAAGGTTGAGGGATTAAGGGTTTATGTTTTAGGGCTTAAGTATTTAAGGGTCAATGGCTTAGGGGTTAGGTCAAAATTTGACATGGTTAGATGAGACATTGGTATACAATGGTACACAATGGTACACAATGGTGTTTGTGTGCAATGGTATGCATTGGTATTGGTATGAAATGGTAGTCAATGGTATTAATATGATATGGGATGTGAAATGGTATGTTATGGTATGCATTGGTATTGGCATTGGCATTGGTATGCAATGGTATGCAATGGGACCATGGACTAGTTGGTTTGTTACTCTAAGTGACTCCTCCTACCCAAATTTTTTCCCATAGGATGAAGTTTCCTGTATCCCTCCCCAACATGAAAGCCTAATCCACAACTATTATACCTGATTATAATTGTGAATAGGTAACCTTAGCAACCCAGTCTAGGTTTTACATGAGTAGTTACAAGTGAAAAGTGCTTGGGATACCTACGATAGATAGAGAAACACTATTAGATCCCTCCCTAGAGGTTACCTAATTATTTTGAAAGGGGATTTCACCTTGGATGATAAATTTGTGGGGTTACTATAACTATCACCCATATCTTCACTAGTTTTATTCAGGCCCTCACCATCGACCTAGGTGGAACTTTGGAAGGCCCTTTTTTAGCTCCTTACTAATTGGACCTTGGGATTTAATCACTATCCGCTAGCATTTGAAGGAATGTGTTTGCTGGTTGTATTTTCAAAGTTTTTTTGTAGTGTTTTGTTGATTGGTGTCACACTTAGAAATCCAAATGAGTCATTTTTATTTTCAAATATTTACAATATTCAACTTAGTTTAGACCATTTCAAAGTGGTTTATCAGTCTCCTTATCATTCTAAGAGGAACAAAGGTATTCCTCCTTGATTCCTGTCGGGGTTACCTCTAACAAGGCATAGACTTGAAATTCTTGATTCCTCATAAAGTGAACTAGTATAAGCACCAAATGCTTTTAATATCCCCATAGGAGGGGGTCAAGATAATGTGAACCCTCTAGTTGGAAAAAATAAGAAGAAGAGGCTTTTTTTTTGGGTATTGATGACATCCCCTAAGAAGAGATGTGTTTCCTTCTCCTCCTTAAGGAAATTTTGATCCTCCAACTATAGAAAACATTGATAACTGTCCTCTAGCCAATTTCAATAGTTTACTCACTCATCTAGTGGATCTTCTTCATGTCGAAGTGGGTGAGTTACCTCCCAAACACACTATTTATTCCTTTTTTCACAATATTCCACAATTTTTTCTAAACGATGCACAATTTGCGCCCCATTTAGCGCCCCAAATTGATAACATTTTCCATCAATAGTCGACGCTAAATCCATGCTAATGGCACCCAATTTAGCGTCAACTATTCAAACAAAAAAAAATTAAAATACCCCACACGCAACGAAAAGAAAACCATTAACAATGTGCATTCATAAATTTTTGGGAAATATGTAATGTCCCCATCGAGATTTCAAAAATTAAAAGACCCCACGCGCAAGGAAAATAAAATTGTTAACAATGTGCATTCACAATTTTTTGGGAAATATATAATTTTCGCATCCATATTTCTTCAATGATCTTCATAGAAGTTGAGTTTATTCTCTTTAAGTTGAGTTTCTCTTGGTGGCGGAAGAGTTTCATGATTTCTGACTGAGTTTGGGTTGAAACGAGGTCAAATATTTTGTGTTGGATTGCATACTCTCATTGAAGGATGTTTCTCTGCAGTGGGGGAAAATTTAGGGTGTGTTGGGCGCATATCTTTCATGGAGAGGCCAAGTTTACCAACCAGAAATCGTATTACACTTGAGGGGTGTGCTAACTATGCAAAAATTGTGGTATTCACCTCTAGTATGGTATGCTTCATTGTTGGCTAGTATATTAGAGTGGGGAAATCAAATTCTATTGTGGACTAAGTAGTCCACCATGAACATACTTGATTTTTTTTTTGGTAAGTTTCCAGATCCTCTGTTTATGTATTGACTATATAGATGCAGGAAAACAAATATTTCAAGATTTATTCTTAGCCCATTCAGCCCTGAAATGTCATCCTTACAACAACAACAAGAATACCATACAAATTTTGTGTATAAGCAAAGGAGTGCAAGGTAACAACTTAACTATTTGACAAAATGTGTATATGAAATTTTTTATAAGCTTGACATTAGAAAAATAACGTTTTGGAATCATGTTGTAAATTAGAACACTCACTCTTGTGCCTAGAACTTCATATTGGTTGTATGCTTTAGAAAACTCTGTTTCCATTGCTAAAAAATGGTTTTTGCATTTTTATGAGAAATGCACTAGAAGTTGCTTTACATATGGTTGTATTGGCATTATAGAGTATTTAACAACTAAAATTCACTATTTAAAAAACATCCTTCAAACAGAACTATGAAAGAACTATTAGAGAGGGGATTTACATATGTTGGAAAATTTGTGGATTTTGTTATTCCTCTTACAGGTCTACATATAACAGATCAGGGCACATGTACAACAGTTGACTAGGAGCATACAAAACCACCTTTTGAGCTATATAACAACCCTCAATCACCCAAGTGCTCTCCACATTGCTGGAGTAATACTCTTACAATGTTATATGTTAGCAATTAGCTCCCTTTGTGTATCCAAAATTATGTTCTAATGTTTGGAAATTCATATATCACATGGTGAAGGGGGCCCTCTTCATTCATTAGAAATTGTAATCTCAAGAGAGCTCTTGTATATGCCTATTTTGATCAGTAATATATATATCTAACATCGATTCCTAATGTGGTTCATATGAGTAATTGAAGTGAACTCATTTCCAGCTCATTGGAACAAGGTGTTGTCCTAATATGCATTCATGCAAAGAAGAGGGTTAAGAATATAGTTGTTAATGGGCATATGTGAGTTGAAGAAGCTAAATCTTTTGTAGGGAAGCCTCCCTAATGGTGGTCTTGGATCACCTTGAAGAGTGGGAAGGAAAATTGAGGTGACAATGGTTTGTCTTTTGAGTTTCCTTTGATTTGTCTTTAGTGAAGACCTTGCACATTCAAAGAGGAAACATTGAGTGGTAACAGACCTTAGGACCTTGTCTTCACAGAAAAATGGAACTTGCAGAGACCTTAATTCCTTGAAAAACATTGGGTTTTACAATAACTTATTGAAAGAACCCTAAATACTTCATGGGCCTATGGGTATCAGGGAAACCAACCTTTAATCATTTTCCTTCATCAACAAGCTCTCCTTGTACCTCGCCTTCATCAACAAGCTTCATTATGAAGAAGAAAATATTTCATCAAACAATGAAACAATACAATGACCAACCTTCATAAACCAATGTGTAGGCAAGGATCCACCAGTTGGGTTATGATTGAATTTTTTCTGTCCAATCAATCAATCAATTATTTGACCCCAAATTTCTCTTTCTCACCATAAAAATGAGAGTCCCAACCATCCAAATCAAATGCAGAGCATGGGCGCATTCCTCTGCACTAGATTTCTTTGGGATCCACTTGGGTTCTCTTTTTCAAACAAGAATGGTTGTAATTTTGATTGATAGTATGAGTAAATCAAGGTTACAACGACCACGAGGAACTCCAAAGGAGCCAATAACTTTTGGGTAGCCATTTATCTGGTTTATATTCTTTGTTGTACCATGGTAGGTTATCTTTTTCTTCTTATACTCTAAGTAGAAATTGGGATTCATATAACTTAACTATATTATACATTGGTTCATGGAAATTTCCTAGTAGAAGTTGGTTGAGAAAGACTTTCAAACATGTTGTGTTTCACAAATTTATTCTCCAAACCTGACCACATTTCTCCTTGATTCTTTTCCAACACTACATTGCACATGATGGAAATTCTACTTATTCCGCTAGAATTCTTGTCTAGTCTCTGTCATCAATAACTTCCTCTCCGATTTGATTTTCTTCTACATTGAGAGAGTCTAGACAAAGCAATAATCTCTCTTGCATTTAGTACATGCACTTCTTTCTGATCAAGATTTAAACTCTGTACAAGGCACTCAACACAGAGGGGTTAAAATGCATGTATAGAGCTATTTATGTTTAAATCCACGACATAGTTAGGAAAATGATATATTATTCCAGGATATCTCTATTATGATTTGTTTAAAGCCATGACATAGTTAGGAAAATGATATATTATTCCAGGCTATCTCTATTATGATTGATGCAAGAGTATTTTCTTCTAATATACTATTTACTTTACTGTCAGGGGTTTACACTTTTGTGTTCACCCCCTTTCTATGTTATTGTCTGCTCTTTCTTTCTTTCTTTAACCTAGATTTTAGATTGTTATGGGGATGCTATAATCACTCATTTTCATTTTCATATATTGTTCTTCCCAAGCCCATTAACACAATTCGATCACTTGTTTCCTGACATATTTGAATTACAGAATGTTTAATCTTCTGAAATTGATGTGGAAGAGAAGACTAAAGGGTATTCACCAAGTTCTTCCATGATGAATATATGTCCAAATTGGGTGAAAACTAACTTTCTATTAAATAGAAAAGTATAATCTTAATGATTATAAGAAGCAACACACAACTTACTCTTCTTCTCCAAAAGAGTTAGTCGGCTTTGCAGTTTGATTCTTTATGTTCACTTGAAAAAAGTAGCAGAATCACATATCGTAGTTGAAACCATTTCCAACATTATACCATTTCATAATAACAAATTAGTAACTAATTACCCAAACTCTCATAAAAAAAACATCTCTCTAAATAAGAACTAAAGGTAGCTTACATAGTTCCTATTGCAAAGTAAAGGGTGATTGATAGTCGATCCAAACCATTTGATTTATTTACAGATTTGGCACTACCTAAACTAGGACAAGTCCCAGAGATAGAAACACCAAGTTGGGGACTTGTTGGAGGGGAGGAAGTAGTTCCCCAAGGTAGTAGACTTCCACTAAGTTCACTATCTCTATGATTATCATCTTCTGCTTCCACATACGTGTTTCCTTGTTCTTCTGATGTATGTTGTTCAAACTCAACAAATAAGTCATTTGATAATTTTAGTTGTTCAGTAAGTATTCACTATTTGAATTGACTGTACCTATTGTTGTCAAAATTTGAATTGTTTTCAAGTTGTTTTTAAACTCTGAAGGTTACTCTCAATCTCAACACCACATTGTTATCGTTGAAGAATTATTCTAAATATTTTGCTACATACATGTAAAATGCTTCATATGCCATAGATGATTTCTTTTGCATATCTCCTTGAGTTGTGCCAAATTGATCAGAGTTGTCAATGAAGTCCACAAGCCCTAAATGAGTTTGTTATATCCGAGATAAAGAAAGATATCCATGCTTTCCTTGGAAGTTGGCCTCCTAAGCATAAGAGTATTTTTATTGTATCTTCTACATCTCCCAAACTTTCTGATTTTTTCAAAGTATTTGAGGTCGCTGTAAATGATAGTATTAAAAAAATGTCTTAGAAACATATTCTGACACTTCTTTATTTTTATTTTACTCATTTCTTTGAAATGGATTTTTGAAAGAATCATTCAAACTTAGTTTTTAATATAAGAAAATATTACAACTAAATAATTTCCTTAACACTTTGTTGGAAAAATGTAAAATATCCCATACCAGGAAGAATCTATTTGAGGTCCACTAGACCTTTGTCTAGAAATAAGGAAGAATTATACCATGCAATGCCCTGATTTTGACCCTTGGGATGCATTAGATTGGATTGTATCTAATTTGTAAATAAGTGGTTATAAAGATGGGAGTCAATCCATGTGAGCTTAAATAAATGAGCATGCGTAAATGATGTAGAAATGCTGAAATTAATTCCTAGTGTGGAGCTCAAGGCCAAGGTCCCACTAGTGAATGATTTAACATGTAATTGTTGTAAATATACTTTCTATGGACCACTTGATAGATCCATCACAAGACACAAAGGTATGTAAATATTGTTGTTGAACAATAATATAACGGTTAGAGATGGTTGCAGGAGAGTATGGGAGGGACAATGAGACGACAAGAGGGAAGAAGAAAAGGCACCTAAGGGAAAATAATACTCTATTGCCAAGTGTCATCCCAATAGCTCCTACATTTTCATCATGTGCCTTAAATAAATCTCATCCAACACCTTCGACTTGGAATCCAATCATTGAATGGATGTGGAGGTGGGTGAGGAATTCTAATCTCACATAGTTATGGAGGCATGGGGTTGGGGGCAATCATCATGGAAAAAATGTAAGGGACATCCTCCCTCGTGGGGATTTTTTCCTCTCTTCCATTATCATGGGATCCATTGCCATTCATCATGTTCACCACTCTCACCATTCTCATGTGCAAAGCGGTGCCCAAATTTTTCATTCTGAATTCCCCCTGTTTGGGAGCTGCTATAAAAATTTTGAAAATTCCCAAATCAAATAGGGAAAGAGTAATTCATGTATCATATATGGATGTTTGAGAGGAACATCGGGGATGAGATCTTTAGGAACCCTACACCTTTATCTCTTTCACTCTCATGTGCAAGCACTGCCCAAATTCTCCATGTTGCATTCCTCCTGTTTGGGAACCAAAATTTAAAAATGCCCAACTCAGCTAGGGAAAAGCGACTTGTGGATCTGGGATAAAAGATGTATGGTTGTAGAGGATCATAGCATCTGGCCTCTTTAGGAAACCTTTCCCTTCCTTGTTAATTGTTTCTCTCTAGATTTCTTAGAGCCAAGGCATTGATTTTCCAGGTTATCCCCACAGGAAATTAGTAAAATAATATGGTACACAGGGATGCATACCTGAGGGCAGAGGACATGCTCCCCACTCTTCCCAAGCTCTTAGGATGTGGGTACTCTAGGGGGTATGTTCCCCCAAGTCTCCTTTTGGGAGGGACGCAAGGAAACATACTAGGGGAATTTCCCCCTCAAAAGTTGAGATGCTCCCACACTCCCTTTTTACCAAAGCCGATTGTTTTGAACCACTCTCCTTGGTAATTAGAGGTATATTACATTCTTAAAGTAAAATTTGACATACACCTTTATCTTCCCCTTTATATCATTTTACTTTAAAAGGGAAGGTAAAGGACAATTCCAACTTTTACTTAAATTTTTACATTACCATTAATTGTTTTAGGATGTTTGAGTGGTTCCAACCTCATTGGACTTCACATGGAAAAAGTAGAATTTCATATCCCATCTAGAATTCAACATACTTAAAGAGTTTTCATGATTTAAGGATTGGCCATATTGAAACATTTTAATTGGATTCTATTATGTATGATAGTATGAGATTGACATTTAATCAAGTGCATTGAGCCTTCTATGTACCCCAATATTGTTGGTGTTGATTGTTGAACTCCTTTGAGTTCTACCCTGAACTTGTAAAATCTTAGGCTATATAAGAGTCATTCAAAGGTTCGTGGGCTTAAAGATCAATCCATTATGAAAAAAAGAATGTATCTTGATAACAAGACAACTTGTGATTTTGTAAGAATGTAACTTGTAAAATCTTAGGTTATATAACTTGTAAAATCTTAGGTTATATAAGAGTCATTCAAAGGTCTGTGGGCTTAAAGATCAGTCCATTATGAAAAAAGGAATGTATCTTGATAACAAGACAATTTGTGATTTTGTAGGAATGTATCTTGTTGCCGAGGTTGGCAAAGGAAAAGCTTGTCTTTGCTTGTGGCAATTTTCAACATAACTGTGGGTTATAATAAAGCTCCATATATGTAAGCAAGATTGTACTGAAACTTTTTGTTCTCATTCTGGTCAAAAGTGAGCCTCATGTAGATTGTAATTGTTGCTTTAAAGTTTTAATATGATGTCTTGAGGCTTTGCTTTACATTGATTTACATCTCAGTGAATTTGCTACTTGTAGCATGTATTTCAGACACTTGAGGCTCATAAACTATGTATTTTGTTGCTGATAATATTACATTCAATTCCATTTTGATATATTCACTCCTACATATATATACATGAATAAATTTTGTATATTTTGTCTCTAATGATTTGGAACCTTGGTTTGAAATTTTTAAATTATATTTTTCCATTAAAATTTTATGAATTTTTAGTAAACTGAGTCACTGAAATCAGATCATTCTGAATCATTCAGAGGTAACCCTCAACCGATTGCAAGGCTGATTCCGAGTTGACCCTCGACCGATTGTGAATTGAGTCCAAGTTTTAAAACATTAGATGAGAATGCCATGCCTGATTGATGGTTAGCTAAGTTAGTTGGAGTGCTCTGTAGTGAGAAATTGGTTGTGCTCGAGAGCAATTGGGTTGAGTACACTGATATGTTAGCTTCGATTCCCTTTCCATAATGGCTTCATAGACCTGCTCGGGGTCGGAATATGCACTGGATGCTTACGGTCGGGTGGAAAATTGTTCATACGCAGTGAGTTTTTTTAGATTTGCTTTCGTTAAAAAATAAATATCCTAATCTCTACTTACAAATCTACAGTCAAATTCTATTTGTCCATATATAAATATATGGAATGCGTATGCATTGTGGGAGAATATAGATTAATTTTAGAATCTCTGCTTACAAATCTACAGTCAAATTCTATTTGTCCATATATAAATATATGGAATGCGTATGCATTGTGGGAGAATATAGATTAATTTTAGAATAGGCATATATTTTCCACAAGTTCTGTTAATCTGAGGTAATGCTCTGCTGCATTTAATTATTGCACTCGTGCTTCGAGAAGTTTTCTTGACTATTCCTGGACACCAGATCTGGTTTTAATCATGGTATAATGATCTGAAATTTTTATTGGCTTGTGTTTCCCTTCTATGTCGGACTAATCCATGGAAGGGGACGTGACATACCAGGAACAAATAATGTTTATTTTAAGCTTTGATTTGTTCCTTTCTAGATGTTTTTCCCCTTAATATGTAAATTGTCCATTTTAGTTCCTTTTGGTGTTGAATATTTTATAGTTTTTTCCTTCAATCTGAGCTCCATATTGTCCATTTCATTGCATAGTATTGTTATATATTTAAGGGAACTGTAAAACCTGTGGAAAAGTTTAAAAGTTTAAGGATTTCTTAAACCTTTTCACCTACGTTTTTTCTTTCAACTTTGCTTCAAATTTGAGCTCCAAGTAGTCTAGTAAATTTCAGTGTTATGTGATAAGAAACTGCAATACTGATGTAGAGGGTTTGAGTTTAACTTTTATTAACTCTACCTTTTCTCTAGTTTTTTTCCTTTAATTTGTGCTCCAAATCGTCCATTTTAATGCAGTCAAAGATAGAATTTGAAGGTACCATATAAAATTTGCAGAGAAACATGAGTGAATTAATTGTTAATATTTCCCCTTTCTATTTTGAGTTTTGTATATCCCATTTTTTGCATTTCAGTATTAACTTAAATTGTAAATTATGTTGGTAGAGGAATTTTTTTGAAGGGGCTTTGAGTTCATTTTCTAAAGATGTCAGTCAGCGAAGTTGTCTGTACTTATGCAACATTGATTATTTGGGACGAAGGAATCCCAGTTACTCTATCCTTCAAGATTACTAGTGAGCATAATATGCATTTCTTTGTAAGTCATTCTTCTAAAATTTTGTAAATGGAGTAAATTTGGGGATTTTCATTTCTTCTTTCAAGCGAAAAAATTAATTTCTGAAAAGATTTTGGCATTTGAGGATTTTGTATATAATTATTGCAGATCTGTATTGTTATTACTCTCCTTATTTTTCTTCTTGTTGCATATTACTGCTTTGCTAGAAATATAATATATTTTTTCCACCAGCCACAATACTGATTGATTGGTAACCCTGAGGGACTCCAGCAAATGGGGCTTGGTATATTTGTACATATATCCGTGACTACTTTTTTTGTTGATACTATTACTTTGACTTGATTAAAAAAATCATGGGCCATAACTAGAGGGCTGAGGAAAGATACATATCTGACTCTTGGCTCCATGCCAATGTGTGAGTACTCTTAGACTAGAGTTGTTTTCTTGCTAGCAATGTTTCTTTCCCTACCATTGTTACATGAATATTTTGTTATGAACTGATCAGATAACAGAGAAAAACAACTTTTAGACCATGTAAGTTGATTCAATGCATTTTTTTCATCTGCCCTGTGTGCTAAGGGATACAGTCAAAGTAGATTGAGCTCCAAAAGACTTTATTTATATTTTTAGGCTATGTTAGCTGATTAAGTCAATTATTTTCATCTGCCCTCCTGAATCTTTATTTTTTTCTCCTTCTCTTTCCTTGATATCATTTTTAGATCTTCCTCTTGTGAGGGGGAGGGTTGAGGCTGATGGAGTTGATAGGTTTTTCCTGGATAACCCCTATAAAAGGGAGGGTGGGCTTATGGGAAACTTAATGCCATACTTTGACTGCTTGTTACCTTTTAGATCAGCAAAGGGATGGCTTGGATGGTCACAGAACTCACGTGGGACACAATCCCACCTTGCATATTTGATTTTAACTGATGCTCTTTGGAAGCCATAATGGGCATTGACAATAAATTCTATAATAGGGGATTTCCTTGGAGGGTTACCAGAACTTCCTTTGTTGTTGGTTCATCCTTATATGAAACTTTGTACATTCAGATAGTTGTTTGGTCACATAATAGGCAATGTGATACTTCTAAAAGAATTGTTTGTATATTGTTACTATTTCTAAAGGTAATCCATAGTTTGGCTTACAGTTCGTATCGATGGAGGGGCGTTTTCAGACTAAAACTTAGGGTTTGTGAGGTATTCTTGGAATGAACTAGTGTCATTTAAAGTTAAAATATATGGTTAAGGAATGGGTTTTTGATGTCGAAATTACATATTTTGTCTGGCTCTATAATGTGGTTTTAACTTTTTGATCAGTGTTTGTCCAAATTTCAACATGTTATGTTGAAACATAGTTTTAAT
>ML787678.1:437695-481485 GCA_009831015.1 Picea engelmannii | reverse complement strand
TAGTTAAAGGATTAGGGGTTAGGTTTTAAGGGATTAAGTGTCAAGGGATTAAGGGTTAAGATATTAGGGGTTAGGTTTTAATGGATTAAGAGTCAATAGATAAGGGATTTGGTGCTTATGGGTTAGGTAGTTTAATGGTTAATGGATTAGGGATTAATATGGGATAGGGGATTAATGTTTAAGTGCTTAGGGCATAGGGTTTTATGGATTAATGGATTAGAGATTAGGGTTTAAGTTTTTAAGGGTGGATGGCTTGGGGGTTATGGGATTTAGCACTTTTTTGTTATGGGATTAGTGATTAACTAAGGTTGAGGGATTAAGGGTTTATGTTTTAGGGCTTAAGTATTTAAGGGTCAATGGCTTAGGGGTTAGGTCAAAATTTGACATGGTTAGATGAGACATTGGTATACAATGGTACACAATGGTACACAATGGTGTTTGTGTGCAATGGTATGCATTGGTATTGGTATGAAATGGTAGTCAATGGTATTAATATGATATGGGATGTGAAATGGTATGTTATGGTATGCATTGGTATTGGCATTGGCATTGGTATGCAATGGTATGCAATGGGACCATGGACTAGTTGGTTTGTTACTCTAAGTGACTCCTCCTACCCAAATTTTTTCCCATAGGATGAAGTTTCCTGTATCCCTCCCCAACATGAAAGCCTAATCCACAACTATTATACCTGATTATAATTGTGAATAGGTAACCTTAGCAACCCAGTCTAGGTTTTACATGAGTAGTTACAAGTGAAAAGTGCTTGGGATACCTACGATAGATAGAGAAACACTATTAGATCCCTCCCTAGAGGTTACCTAATTATTTTGAAAGGGGATTTCACCTTGGATGATAAATTTGTGGGGTTACTATAACTATCACCCATATCTTCACTAGTTTTATTCAGGCCCTCACCATCGACCTAGGTGGAACTTTGGAAGGCCCTTTTTTAGCTCCTTACTAATTGGACCTTGGGATTTAATCACTATCCGCTAGCATTTGAAGGAATGTGTTTGCTGGTTGTATTTTCAAAGTTTTTTTGTAGTGTTTTGTTGATTGGTGTCACACTTAGAAATCCAAATGAGTCATTTTTATTTTCAAATATTTACAATATTCAACTTAGTTTAGACCATTTCAAAGTGGTTTATCAGTCTCCTTATCATTCTAAGAGGAACAAAGGTATTCCTCCTTGATTCCTGTCGGGGTTACCTCTAACAAGGCATAGACTTGAAATTCTTGATTCCTCATAAAGTGAACTAGTATAAGCACCAAATGCTTTTAATATCCCCATAGGAGGGGGTCAAGATAATGTGAACCCTCTAGTTGGAAAAAATAAGAAGAAGAGGCTTTTTTTTTGGGTATTGATGACATCCCCTAAGAAGAGATGTGTTTCCTTCTCCTCCTTAAGGAAATTTTGATCCTCCAACTATAGAAAACATTGATAACTGTCCTCTAGCCAATTTCAATAGTTTACTCACTCATCTAGTGGATCTTCTTCATGTCGAAGTGGGTGAGTTACCTCCCAAACACACTATTTATTCCTTTTTTCACAATATTCCACAATTTTTTCTAAACGATGCACAATTTGCGCCCCATTTAGCGCCCCAAATTGATAACATTTTCCATCAATAGTCGACGCTAAATCCATGCTAATGGCACCCAATTTAGCGTCAACTATTCAAACAAAAAAAAATTAAAATACCCCACACGCAACGAAAAGAAAACCATTAACAATGTGCATTCATAAATTTTTGGGAAATATGTAATGTCCCCATCGAGATTTCAAAAATTAAAAGACCCCACGCGCAAGGAAAATAAAATTGTTAACAATGTGCATTCACAATTTTTTGGGAAATATATAATTTTCGCATCCATATTTCTTCAATGATCTTCATAGAAGTTGAGTTTATTCTCTTTAAGTTGAGTTTCTCTTGGTGGCGGAAGAGTTTCATGATTTCTGACTGAGTTTGGGTTGAAACGAGGTCAAATATTTTGTGTTGGATTGCATACTCTCATTGAAGGATGTTTCTCTGCAGTGGGGGAAAATTTAGGGTGTGTTGGGCGCATATCTTTCATGGAGAGGCCAAGTTTACCAACCAGAAATCGTATTACACTTGAGGGGTGTGCTAACTATGCAAAAATTGTGGTATTCACCTCTAGTATGGTATGCTTCATTGTTGGCTAGTATATTAGAGTGGGGAAATCAAATTCTATTGTGGACTAAGTAGTCCACCATGAACATACTTGATTTTTTTTTTGGTAAGTTTCCAGATCCTCTGTTTATGTATTGACTATATAGATGCAGGAAAACAAATATTTCAAGATTTATTCTTAGCCCATTCAGCCCTGAAATGTCATCCTTACAACAACAACAAGAATACCATACAAATTTTGTGTATAAGCAAAGGAGTGCAAGGTAACAACTTAACTATTTGACAAAATGTGTATATGAAATTTTTTATAAGCTTGACATTAGAAAAATAACGTTTTGGAATCATGTTGTAAATTAGAACACTCACTCTTGTGCCTAGAACTTCATATTGGTTGTATGCTTTAGAAAACTCTGTTTCCATTGCTAAAAAATGGTTTTTGCATTTTTATGAGAAATGCACTAGAAGTTGCTTTACATATGGTTGTATTGGCATTATAGAGTATTTAACAACTAAAATTCACTATTTAAAAAACATCCTTCAAACAGAACTATGAAAGAACTATTAGAGAGGGGATTTACATATGTTGGAAAATTTGTGGATTTTGTTATTCCTCTTACAGGTCTACATATAACAGATCAGGGCACATGTACAACAGTTGACTAGGAGCATACAAAACCACCTTTTGAGCTATATAACAACCCTCAATCACCCAAGTGCTCTCCACATTGCTGGAGTAATACTCTTACAATGTTATATGTTAGCAATTAGCTCCCTTTGTGTATCCAAAATTATGTTCTAATGTTTGGAAATTCATATATCACATGGTGAAGGGGGCCCTCTTCATTCATTAGAAATTGTAATCTCAAGAGAGCTCTTGTATATGCCTATTTTGATCAGTAATATATATATCTAACATCGATTCCTAATGTGGTTCATATGAGTAATTGAAGTGAACTCATTTCCAGCTCATTGGAACAAGGTGTTGTCCTAATATGCATTCATGCAAAGAAGAGGGTTAAGAATATAGTTGTTAATGGGCATATGTGAGTTGAAGAAGCTAAATCTTTTGTAGGGAAGCCTCCCTAATGGTGGTCTTGGATCACCTTGAAGAGTGGGAAGGAAAATTGAGGTGACAATGGTTTGTCTTTTGAGTTTCCTTTGATTTGTCTTTAGTGAAGACCTTGCACATTCAAAGAGGAAACATTGAGTGGTAACAGACCTTAGGACCTTGTCTTCACAGAAAAATGGAACTTGCAGAGACCTTAATTCCTTGAAAAACATTGGGTTTTACAATAACTTATTGAAAGAACCCTAAATACTTCATGGGCCTATGGGTATCAGGGAAACCAACCTTTAATCATTTTCCTTCATCAACAAGCTCTCCTTGTACCTCGCCTTCATCAACAAGCTTCATTATGAAGAAGAAAATATTTCATCAAACAATGAAACAATACAATGACCAACCTTCATAAACCAATGTGTAGGCAAGGATCCACCAGTTGGGTTATGATTGAATTTTTTCTGTCCAATCAATCAATCAATTATTTGACCCCAAATTTCTCTTTCTCACCATAAAAATGAGAGTCCCAACCATCCAAATCAAATGCAGAGCATGGGCGCATTCCTCTGCACTAGATTTCTTTGGGATCCACTTGGGTTCTCTTTTTCAAACAAGAATGGTTGTAATTTTGATTGATAGTATGAGTAAATCAAGGTTACAACGACCACGAGGAACTCCAAAGGAGCCAATAACTTTTGGGTAGCCATTTATCTGGTTTATATTCTTTGTTGTACCATGGTAGGTTATCTTTTTCTTCTTATACTCTAAGTAGAAATTGGGATTCATATAACTTAACTATATTATACATTGGTTCATGGAAATTTCCTAGTAGAAGTTGGTTGAGAAAGACTTTCAAACATGTTGTGTTTCACAAATTTATTCTCCAAACCTGACCACATTTCTCCTTGATTCTTTTCCAACACTACATTGCACATGATGGAAATTCTACTTATTCCGCTAGAATTCTTGTCTAGTCTCTGTCATCAATAACTTCCTCTCCGATTTGATTTTCTTCTACATTGAGAGAGTCTAGACAAAGCAATAATCTCTCTTGCATTTAGTACATGCACTTCTTTCTGATCAAGATTTAAACTCTGTACAAGGCACTCAACACAGAGGGGTTAAAATGCATGTATAGAGCTATTTATGTTTAAATCCACGACATAGTTAGGAAAATGATATATTATTCCAGGATATCTCTATTATGATTTGTTTAAAGCCATGACATAGTTAGGAAAATGATATATTATTCCAGGCTATCTCTATTATGATTGATGCAAGAGTATTTTCTTCTAATATACTATTTACTTTACTGTCAGGGGTTTACACTTTTGTGTTCACCCCCTTTCTATGTTATTGTCTGCTCTTTCTTTCTTTCTTTAACCTAGATTTTAGATTGTTATGGGGATGCTATAATCACTCATTTTCATTTTCATATATTGTTCTTCCCAAGCCCATTAACACAATTCGATCACTTGTTTCCTGACATATTTGAATTACAGAATGTTTAATCTTCTGAAATTGATGTGGAAGAGAAGACTAAAGGGTATTCACCAAGTTCTTCCATGATGAATATATGTCCAAATTGGGTGAAAACTAACTTTCTATTAAATAGAAAAGTATAATCTTAATGATTATAAGAAGCAACACACAACTTACTCTTCTTCTCCAAAAGAGTTAGTCGGCTTTGCAGTTTGATTCTTTATGTTCACTTGAAAAAAGTAGCAGAATCACATATCGTAGTTGAAACCATTTCCAACATTATACCATTTCATAATAACAAATTAGTAACTAATTACCCAAACTCTCATAAAAAAAACATCTCTCTAAATAAGAACTAAAGGTAGCTTACATAGTTCCTATTGCAAAGTAAAGGGTGATTGATAGTCGATCCAAACCATTTGATTTATTTACAGATTTGGCACTACCTAAACTAGGACAAGTCCCAGAGATAGAAACACCAAGTTGGGGACTTGTTGGAGGGGAGGAAGTAGTTCCCCAAGGTAGTAGACTTCCACTAAGTTCACTATCTCTATGATTATCATCTTCTGCTTCCACATACGTGTTTCCTTGTTCTTCTGATGTATGTTGTTCAAACTCAACAAATAAGTCATTTGATAATTTTAGTTGTTCAGTAAGTATTCACTATTTGAATTGACTGTACCTATTGTTGTCAAAATTTGAATTGTTTTCAAGTTGTTTTTAAACTCTGAAGGTTACTCTCAATCTCAACACCACATTGTTATCGTTGAAGAATTATTCTAAATATTTTGCTACATACATGTAAAATGCTTCATATGCCATAGATGATTTCTTTTGCATATCTCCTTGAGTTGTGCCAAATTGATCAGAGTTGTCAATGAAGTCCACAAGCCCTAAATGAGTTTGTTATATCCGAGATAAAGAAAGATATCCATGCTTTCCTTGGAAGTTGGCCTCCTAAGCATAAGAGTATTTTTATTGTATCTTCTACATCTCCCAAACTTTCTGATTTTTTCAAAGTATTTGAGGTCGCTGTAAATGATAGTATTAAAAAAATGTCTTAGAAACATATTCTGACACTTCTTTATTTTTATTTTACTCATTTCTTTGAAATGGATTTTTGAAAGAATCATTCAAACTTAGTTTTTAATATAAGAAAATATTACAACTAAATAATTTCCTTAACACTTTGTTGGAAAAATGTAAAATATCCCATACCAGGAAGAATCTATTTGAGGTCCACTAGACCTTTGTCTAGAAATAAGGAAGAATTATACCATGCAATGCCCTGATTTTGACCCTTGGGATGCATTAGATTGGATTGTATCTAATTTGTAAATAAGTGGTTATAAAGATGGGAGTCAATCCATGTGAGCTTAAATAAATGAGCATGCGTAAATGATGTAGAAATGCTGAAATTAATTCCTAGTGTGGAGCTCAAGGCCAAGGTCCCACTAGTGAATGATTTAACATGTAATTGTTGTAAATATACTTTCTATGGACCACTTGATAGATCCATCACAAGACACAAAGGTATGTAAATATTGTTGTTGAACAATAATATAACGGTTAGAGATGGTTGCAGGAGAGTATGGGAGGGACAATGAGACGACAAGAGGGAAGAAGAAAAGGCACCTAAGGGAAAATAATACTCTATTGCCAAGTGTCATCCCAATAGCTCCTACATTTTCATCATGTGCCTTAAATAAATCTCATCCAACACCTTCGACTTGGAATCCAATCATTGAATGGATGTGGAGGTGGGTGAGGAATTCTAATCTCACATAGTTATGGAGGCATGGGGTTGGGGGCAATCATCATGGAAAAAATGTAAGGGACATCCTCCCTCGTGGGGATTTTTTCCTCTCTTCCATTATCATGGGATCCATTGCCATTCATCATGTTCACCACTCTCACCATTCTCATGTGCAAAGCGGTGCCCAAATTTTTCATTCTGAATTCCCCCTGTTTGGGAGCTGCTATAAAAATTTTGAAAATTCCCAAATCAAATAGGGAAAGAGTAATTCATGTATCATATATGGATGTTTGAGAGGAACATCGGGGATGAGATCTTTAGGAACCCTACACCTTTATCTCTTTCACTCTCATGTGCAAGCACTGCCCAAATTCTCCATGTTGCATTCCTCCTGTTTGGGAACCAAAATTTAAAAATGCCCAACTCAGCTAGGGAAAAGCGACTTGTGGATCTGGGATAAAAGATGTATGGTTGTAGAGGATCATAGCATCTGGCCTCTTTAGGAAACCTTTCCCTTCCTTGTTAATTGTTTCTCTCTAGATTTCTTAGAGCCAAGGCATTGATTTTCCAGGTTATCCCCACAGGAAATTAGTAAAATAATATGGTACACAGGGATGCATACCTGAGGGCAGAGGACATGCTCCCCACTCTTCCCAAGCTCTTAGGATGTGGGTACTCTAGGGGGTATGTTCCCCCAAGTCTCCTTTTGGGAGGGACGCAAGGAAACATACTAGGGGAATTTCCCCCTCAAAAGTTGAGATGCTCCCACACTCCCTTTTTACCAAAGCCGATTGTTTTGAACCACTCTCCTTGGTAATTAGAGGTATATTACATTCTTAAAGTAAAATTTGACATACACCTTTATCTTCCCCTTTATATCATTTTACTTTAAAAGGGAAGGTAAAGGACAATTCCAACTTTTACTTAAATTTTTACATTACCATTAATTGTTTTAGGATGTTTGAGTGGTTCCAACCTCATTGGACTTCACATGGAAAAAGTAGAATTTCATATCCCATCTAGAATTCAACATACTTAAAGAGTTTTCATGATTTAAGGATTGGCCATATTGAAACATTTTAATTGGATTCTATTATGTATGATAGTATGAGATTGACATTTAATCAAGTGCATTGAGCCTTCTATGTACCCCAATATTGTTGGTGTTGATTGTTGAACTCCTTTGAGTTCTACCCTGAACTTGTAAAATCTTAGGCTATATAAGAGTCATTCAAAGGTTCGTGGGCTTAAAGATCAATCCATTATGAAAAAAAGAATGTATCTTGATAACAAGACAACTTGTGATTTTGTAAGAATGTAACTTGTAAAATCTTAGGTTATATAACTTGTAAAATCTTAGGTTATATAAGAGTCATTCAAAGGTCTGTGGGCTTAAAGATCAGTCCATTATGAAAAAAGGAATGTATCTTGATAACAAGACAATTTGTGATTTTGTAGGAATGTATCTTGTTGCCGAGGTTGGCAAAGGAAAAGCTTGTCTTTGCTTGTGGCAATTTTCAACATAACTGTGGGTTATAATAAAGCTCCATATATGTAAGCAAGATTGTACTGAAACTTTTTGTTCTCATTCTGGTCAAAAGTGAGCCTCATGTAGATTGTAATTGTTGCTTTAAAGTTTTAATATGATGTCTTGAGGCTTTGCTTTACATTGATTTACATCTCAGTGAATTTGCTACTTGTAGCATGTATTTCAGACACTTGAGGCTCATAAACTATGTATTTTGTTGCTGATAATATTACATTCAATTCCATTTTGATATATTCACTCCTACATATATATACATGAATAAATTTTGTATATTTTGTCTCTAATGATTTGGAACCTTGGTTTGAAATTTTTAAATTATATTTTTCCATTAAAATTTTATGAATTTTTAGTAAACTGAGTCACTGAAATCAGATCATTCTGAATCATTCAGAGGTAACCCTCAACCGATTGCAAGGCTGATTCCGAGTTGACCCTCGACCGATTGTGAATTGAGTCCAAGTTTTAAAACATTAGATGAGAATGCCATGCCTGATTGATGGTTAGCTAAGTTAGTTGGAGTGCTCTGTAGTGAGAAATTGGTTGTGCTCGAGAGCAATTGGGTTGAGTACACTGATATGTTAGCTTCGATTCCCTTTCCATAATGGCTTCATAGACCTGCTCGGGGTCGGAATATGCACTGGATGCTTACGGTCGGGTGGAAAATTGTTCATACGCAGTGAGTTTTTTTAGATTTGCTTTCGTTAAAAAATAAATATCCTAATCTCTACTTACAAATCTACAGTCAAATTCTATTTGTCCATATATAAATATATGGAATGCGTATGCATTGTGGGAGAATATAGATTAATTTTAGAATCTCTGCTTACAAATCTACAGTCAAATTCTATTTGTCCATATATAAATATATGGAATGCGTATGCATTGTGGGAGAATATAGATTAATTTTAGAATAGGCATATATTTTCCACAAGTTCTGTTAATCTGAGGTAATGCTCTGCTGCATTTAATTATTGCACTCGTGCTTCGAGAAGTTTTCTTGACTATTCCTGGACACCAGATCTGGTTTTAATCATGGTATAATGATCTGAAATTTTTATTGGCTTGTGTTTCCCTTCTATGTCGGACTAATCCATGGAAGGGGACGTGACATACCAGGAACAAATAATGTTTATTTTAAGCTTTGATTTGTTCCTTTCTAGATGTTTTTCCCCTTAATATGTAAATTGTCCATTTTAGTTCCTTTTGGTGTTGAATATTTTATAGTTTTTTCCTTCAATCTGAGCTCCATATTGTCCATTTCATTGCATAGTATTGTTATATATTTAAGGGAACTGTAAAACCTGTGGAAAAGTTTAAAAGTTTAAGGATTTCTTAAACCTTTTCACCTACGTTTTTTCTTTCAACTTTGCTTCAAATTTGAGCTCCAAGTAGTCTAGTAAATTTCAGTGTTATGTGATAAGAAACTGCAATACTGATGTAGAGGGTTTGAGTTTAACTTTTATTAACTCTACCTTTTCTCTAGTTTTTTTCCTTTAATTTGTGCTCCAAATCGTCCATTTTAATGCAGTCAAAGATAGAATTTGAAGGTACCATATAAAATTTGCAGAGAAACATGAGTGAATTAATTGTTAATATTTCCCCTTTCTATTTTGAGTTTTGTATATCCCATTTTTTGCATTTCAGTATTAACTTAAATTGTAAATTATGTTGGTAGAGGAATTTTTTTGAAGGGGCTTTGAGTTCATTTTCTAAAGATGTCAGTCAGCGAAGTTGTCTGTACTTATGCAACATTGATTATTTGGGACGAAGGAATCCCAGTTACTCTATCCTTCAAGATTACTAGTGAGCATAATATGCATTTCTTTGTAAGTCATTCTTCTAAAATTTTGTAAATGGAGTAAATTTGGGGATTTTCATTTCTTCTTTCAAGCGAAAAAATTAATTTCTGAAAAGATTTTGGCATTTGAGGATTTTGTATATAATTATTGCAGATCTGTATTGTTATTACTCTCCTTATTTTTCTTCTTGTTGCATATTACTGCTTTGCTAGAAATATAATATATTTTTTCCACCAGCCACAATACTGATTGATTGGTAACCCTGAGGGACTCCAGCAAATGGGGCTTGGTATATTTGTACATATATCCGTGACTACTTTTTTTGTTGATACTATTACTTTGACTTGATTAAAAAAATCATGGGCCATAACTAGAGGGCTGAGGAAAGATACATATCTGACTCTTGGCTCCATGCCAATGTGTGAGTACTCTTAGACTAGAGTTGTTTTCTTGCTAGCAATGTTTCTTTCCCTACCATTGTTACATGAATATTTTGTTATGAACTGATCAGATAACAGAGAAAAACAACTTTTAGACCATGTAAGTTGATTCAATGCATTTTTTTCATCTGCCCTGTGTGCTAAGGGATACAGTCAAAGTAGATTGAGCTCCAAAAGACTTTATTTATATTTTTAGGCTATGTTAGCTGATTAAGTCAATTATTTTCATCTGCCCTCCTGAATCTTTATTTTTTTCTCCTTCTCTTTCCTTGATATCATTTTTAGATCTTCCTCTTGTGAGGGGGAGGGTTGAGGCTGATGGAGTTGATAGGTTTTTCCTGGATAACCCCTATAAAAGGGAGGGTGGGCTTATGGGAAACTTAATGCCATACTTTGACTGCTTGTTACCTTTTAGATCAGCAAAGGGATGGCTTGGATGGTCACAGAACTCACGTGGGACACAATCCCACCTTGCATATTTGATTTTAACTGATGCTCTTTGGAAGCCATAATGGGCATTGACAATAAATTCTATAATAGGGGATTTCCTTGGAGGGTTACCAGAACTTCCTTTGTTGTTGGTTCATCCTTATATGAAACTTTGTACATTCAGATAGTTGTTTGGTCACATAATAGGCAATGTGATACTTCTAAAAGAATTGTTTGTATATTGTTACTATTTCTAAAGGTAATCCATAGTTTGGCTTACAGTTCGTATCGATGGAGGGGCGTTTTCAGACTAAAACTTAGGGTTTGTGAGGTATTCTTGGAATGAACTAGTGTCATTTAAAGTTAAAATATATGGTTAAGGAATGGGTTTTTGATGTCGAAATTACATATTTTGTCTGGCTCTATAATGTGGTTTTAACTTTTTGATCAGTGTTTGTCCAAATTTCAACATGTTATGTTGAAACATAGTTTTAATGTTATTCTGGCCTCTGCAAGATTTGCAAACTATGACACTTCAAATGAAGATGAGTGAGGTGCCACTGTGGTCTGACTTGCAAGGTGCATCGGATGGTAATTTTTAGTCTTACATTTTGAAGGAAAAGTCGAATCAATGAAATATATCCTCAATCCTAAGATCAAATTGTACGAGTATAAATTGATCAAATATTTTCAATCCATGAGATAAAAACTATGAACATGTACACTTTTAATGAAGATGATTGAGGTGCCACTGTGGATTGAGTTGTAAGGTGCAGGGGACTGTAAGTTTTACTATTACATGAAGGAACAGTCATACCAATGAAATACGTCATAAATCCTAAATTTCAAATCATGGGAGTATAAATTGTTCAAATATTTTTAATCCATTAGATGAAAATTTGTGCACAATTTTTTTTTTTTCGAAATCTGGGTAGACATGTTTCCTTAACATATTGGCAGGGTGAGAAGATTAACACATTAGTGAAGGCAAAAAATGTGAAGATATAATCAAATTGGCCTGGTATCTTTGCCAAGCTTCTGGAGAAAAGAAACATTGAATACTTCCTTTTGAGTGTTGGCTCTGGTAAGCTTATGTTATGCCTAATTTAATTGAATTTTGTTGTTTTACACAGTGCAAATTATGCAAAGATGTACATTACGGTAGTAGTTTTTTCAGGTCGAACTCTAATTTTGACTACTTCTATGTAGGAGGTGGTGGTGGTGATGGTGATGTTGCACCTATTGCAGTTGCTCCTTTTGATGGTAGTGGTGGTGGTGGTGTTGATGCTGCCCCTGCAGCTGAAGGGAAAAAGGTAATGCACAACAACCATAGGGCTGTTGTGCATGCCAATTTGGCATGCACAACAACCATAGGGCTGTTGTGCATGCCAATTTGGCATGCACAACAGCCATAGGGTTGTTGTGCATGCCAATTTAGCATGCACAACAACCATAGGGCTTATGTGCATGCCAAATTGGCATGCATAGCAGCCATAGGGTTGTTGTTCATGCCAAATTGACATGCACAACAGCCATAGGGATTCTGTGCATGCCAACTTGGCATGCACAACAATGATAGGGCTTTTGTGCATGCTACACATAAGCCCTATTGTCATGCACATAAGACCTATTTGGTATGCACATAAGCCAAATTTGCATGCACACCAGTCAATAACGATGCTAATGAGATGTACAAAAAACCTAATGTGGATGATGTTGTAAACAACACAATCAAATGTCATTTTAGATGAACTGATGGTCAGTTACTTCAAATTAACATGGTTTGATGATTTTCAATGGAATGATCGTATTGGTGCTAGATTATCCTCAGGGAAAAGGTGCGGCAATGTGTGGCATTGAACCTTGGTTGAAAACTTGTATAATTTGGGAGTTGGATTGTAATCCTATTGGATGAGAGGGTCAAATTCTCTAGTAGAAAGCAACCATTTGGAAAATAAATGACTTTTTAAGAGGTTAGGGTCAATGGTTGTGTATGTAGAGAGTGGTAAAGGGATAGGAATGTACATCTCGGAAAAGTACTAAAACTATGAAACAAGTCCATGGAAAATATCTTCTCTTAAATTTCACTAAGATAAAAATATCTACTCTTAAACTTTGCAACAAGTCCATGGACCAAGGATAATTTTAAGGATGGAAATTTATATTAAAATGTAGAAACCTGGGTTAATCTTACTAGTCCTTAATATGCAAAATGTAAAATGTTTGGTGACATCTTTGTAAAAATATTCAAATTTATAAGGATTTTATATAGTTTCTATAAAATTTTGGCGATTTTCAAGGTAAAATAATTTTATCCTATGGAATTTGAGCGAATCGTTTTTAGAAAAAATGGAAATTGACGAATCTTTTTTGGGAAAAACCAAGGAAAATTATCTCATTTGTGAAATTTAACCCGTAAAATCATCTATTCCATGGACTGCATAAAACTAACTGATGAGGGGTTGCTCATTGCTCGAGAGTCTTGCGATCACAATGCAAATCTGGCACAGGGGGTCAAATTTCACAACCCATGTGTCGGGTGATTGTGGGCATCGTGGCCACATGAGCATTGGCCATACAGATCTTCAAAAGATAACATAATTTCGTTACATCGCCTAGTTGTTATTTTGTGCCCCAGACCAAATTGTCATTGTCTCCCTGAATGGTCTCATGAGGCGAGTTGCAAATTTCCATAACATGAAAAACGTGCCTTCGTTCAAAAAACTGTCAGCTCTATTGGTATCCTGACATTAGATTCCAGTTAGGGTGACTCCTCTCCTATGATTCCATCACCCAGAAAAGTGTTTGTTAGAGGATTTCTAGAACTAAGGTTTTGCTCAGTGAGGAACAATGCAAATCCGACACAAGCGGTCGACTTTCACAACCCCTATGCCAAATGATTTTGGGCACCGTGGTTTTATGGGAGTTGGCCATACAGACCTTTCGAAGCTTACGAAACTCAGTTATGTCGACCGATTGTGATTTTGTTCCACCAGACCAAATTGTCATTGTGTCCATGAATGGATACAGGAGGCGAGTTGCAACTCGCCATAGCACCCAAACCGTGCCCGGGATTGACAAAACGCCAGTTTTGTTGGACTCCTAGCACCAGATTCTAGCGAGGGGGACCCCTCTCTTATGATTCTATCACCCCAAAAAGTGCTTGTTAGAGGATCTACGAAACTAGGGTTTAGCTAAGTGAGGCACAATGCAAATCCGACACAGCGGGTCAAATTTCACAACCCCTGTGTTGGGTGATTGTGGGCACCGTGGCCACGTGGGCGTTGGCCATAAAAACCTTCAGAAGCTTACAGAACTCATTTATGTCATCTGGCTGTGATTTTGTGCCCCCAGACCAAATTTCCATTATCTCCCTGAATGGCTTCAGGAGGTGAGTGGCAACTAGCCATAACACGAAAAGTGTGCCTCTGATCGACAAACTGTCAGTTCTATTGGTCTCTTGGCATTGGATACCAGCTAGGGGACCAAAATCCTATGATTTCGCTAAGTACCAAATACTTGCATAAAGAAAAACCACAATTCAGAGAACAATATAGAAAAAACACCACTATATTATATCAAAACCCTTAGGGTAGGGAAACACCATACAATGGATCCTATTATGGAAGGGATCCTCTCTTGTTCACTTGCCTCTTCGAGGGGGCTTCCTCTTAATGAGATACCGCTCCAAATACAATACTTCTCTTCATGTTCCATTATATTGCTTGAACCCCATTATATAGTGCTACCATCACCTAAGAACATTCTAGAGGAGGAATCTTCTAGAAGTAGAACCTTCTAAGAAGTCCTCTTACATTTATTATATCTAATTACCCATTTATTATATCTAACTACCATAGTGGGCCTTATTTAATAATATAGTGGATCTAGTCCACCTTACATTGAATGGCCTCCACTATTATCACTATAGGCCCTCTGTGCCCCCGCCCCACCCCCACCCCACCCCCCCACTACCTCTCTAGCTACCTTACATTCCATCCCCCTTATGAAAGCGTTGTCCTCAACGCTTGACGTCCAACCATATACCAGGGTCCCATGGATAAGTGTGGACCATAATGATGAAGTAGACTAGAGAACTAGGGTCCCATTAAGAAATGGAAGCAACCATGATGAAGTAGTCTAACCGCCATTATAAACCAAGGTCTCATATCCAAGTGCTGATGTGAACTCCACACGAAAAATATTGACACCCAATAACCAACTGAAAATGATGCTCCCAATATTGACACCTATCATGTGGATCCAAATAAGAATATCCAGCCACATAGTGGGAAAGTGTCAATGTTAAATCTGGAAGGAACAATACCATTGTAGAATATGCAGGTTGGACATTGGTAATCATAAATAGCTCTTAATTTGGGATATTGATGTTCTCTACAGAAGGTGGAGTAGAGTAATCAAATAAAATATGAAAATGGTTGTCATCCCATAAATGACAACTATCCATATACCAATCATCTGAATCGGCCTCAAAATCATACCAAGCATATATTTCTTGATTATATTCATCCCCGAGTCCCTCCATAAGAAATCTCTTATGCATGTTATCCAATGAATCTTGAATACTACAAAAACTATCATTGAGGCCATCTACAAAGCCATCCAATCTGTCAAACAATTGGGCTTTGAATGCTTCAGTAATCTGTAGAATTTCTTTGAGGGTTTGAGAGAAAATATCCATCTAAGCACCCTATGAACTCTTCTGTCCCACAGCCATCATAAAAAACCCAAAAAATTGACCAATAAGTTACGATAGAAAATCACGGTTTTTTTCTGGAAAAACCCTAAAAAACTGTTGAATTTAAAATGCTCATAACTTCACTTCCCAAAATTCGTTTCGGCTGATTTGTTTTTTGAAATTGGGTGAAATTGTGAGAAGAACTTAGATTTGTAATTTGTTTGGGCAAATTCGGCCTCTACCTTCTATATAAATAAAACAAATCGCGTCGCCGTCTGCGGAAAAAACCCTGAAAGATTGCAGATTTTAAAACTTCAATATCTTGACTTCCCGGACTTCGTTTCAGACGATTTTTTTTTTCAATTTGGGTGTTTTTCTGAGAGGAACTTAGATATACAACCTGTTTTTGCAAATTTTGCACCAAAATGTACTGAAAACTTCTGGAATGTCGCGGCCCTCTTTTTTCTTCTCCGAAAAAAAAAAAAATCTACAAAAATAAAAAATATTTGTCCACAATGTCTGCCAAGGAAAGTGATCTGATACCAAATTTTAAGTACCAAATACTTGCATAAATAAAAACCACAAAGATTCAGAGAACAATATAGAAAAACCACCACTTTATTATATCAAAACCCTTATGGTAGGGCAACACCATACAATGGATCCTATTATGAAATGGATTCTCTCATGTTCACTTGCCTCTTCAAGGGGGCTTCCTCCTAATGAGATACCACTCCAAATACAATACTTCTCTTCATGTCCCATTATATTGCTTGAACCCCATTATATAGTGCTACCATCACCTAAGAACATTCTAGAGGAGGAATATTCTAGAAGTAGAACCTTCTAAGAAGTCATCTTACATTTATTATATCTAATTACCCATTTATTATATCTAACTATCATAGTGGACCTTATTTAATAATATAATGGATCTAGTCCACCTTACATTGAATGACCTCCACTATTACCACTATGAGTCCTCTGCCCCCCCCACTACCTCTCTAGCTACCTTACAGATTCTTTCTCTTGAAAAAGTGTTTATTAGAGGATCTCAAGAACTAGGGTTTTTATCAGTGAGGAATAATGAAAATCCGACACAGGGGGTCAATTTTCAAAACTCTTTTTTCGGGTCAAACTCTCTTTTCAACCTCATTTTTTCCCAAGCATTCCATT
The DNA here is from genome assembly GCA_009831015.1 of Picea engelmannii. Lineage (NCBI taxonomy): Eukaryota > Viridiplantae > Streptophyta > Pinopsida > Pinales > Pinaceae > Picea > Picea engelmannii. The sequence continues at coordinate 464,939 of ML787678.1, read as the reverse complement.
CTCTACTTTCTAGATTAATTGAGCATAACTTATTGTATATATTGAGCATAGCTTCTATGGCCTTTCACATCACTATTTTTTTATGCTTTTTCATCTTTTTGCATTGCTGGTTTTTCCCTCCTTTGGGAGTCAAGAAGCAAACTCTTGAAGCTTTGTTTCTTGGCTACCTTATGGGATAAATTCTTAAGGATAATGAGATTTCTTGAAATTTAATTTTTTGACTCTATTTTAGGCTTGCTTGACATGCATTTACAACTCATACTCAATATTAAAAACTTGTATTTTTAGCCCTCATGACAAAATCCAAAATTGCCATCTCATTTTAAGCTCAAAAAAATGTATATCTTCAACCCTCATGTATTTGCATAAAAGACCAATTCCAGCCCTCTTTTTGAATATTAAATTTTCATTTGCAACACTATTTTTTATTTTTAAGGTTTCTATTTAATTTATTATAATTTCTAGGTCCTTTTTTTGGGTTTTGCATTTGCATTTCCAACTTTTCTCTTTTGGGCACGGTAATTTTTTGCCTTATATTTTGGTTTTGTATGTCACCCATGTTTTCAATTTTTTTACCCGATGCAAGTCTCAATTGATGAATGTATGTCACCCAATACTTCCAATTGAGAATGTTTGGCATGTCAAAGCAAGGAAAGTAATGTCAAGTAAAGACATGGAACAGAAAGGAAAGGCATGGCATGTCAAAGTAAGGCAAGGCATGGCATGGCATGTCAAGAAAAGGCAAGACATGGCTTTTCAAGGCAAGGCATGGTATGCCAAGGAAATGATGAGAATGAAATGTCAAGGAAATGATGGGCATGGCATATCAAGGCAATGCATGTCAATGCAAGGAATGGCATGCCAAGGAAAGGCATGTCAATGAAATGAAAGGTTTGTCAAGGCAAGGCATGTCAAGGAAAGGAAAGGCATGCCAGGGAAAGAAATGGAAAGGCAAGACAAGGAAAGGAATATCAAGGAAATGCATGGCATGTCAAGGCAATACATGGCAAGGGAATTCATGGCAAGGAAAGTCATGGTAAGGCATGAAAACACATGGAAACTCATGGCATGTTAAGGCAAGGTAAGACATGTCAATGCACGGCATGGATTGTCAAGGAAATGCATAGCAAAGCAAGGAAAGACATGTCAAGGAAAGACAATACATGTCAAGGAAAGGAATGGCTTGTCAAGGCAAGACATGGATAGGCTAGCCATGGAATGTCAAGGAAAGGCATAGAATGACATGTCAAGGCAAGGAAAGACATGTGAAGGCAAGGCATGGCAAGGCAAGGCATGTCAAGGAAAGGCGAGGAAAGGTCTTTCAATGCAAGGCATGTCAATTCAAGGCAATTTATGTCAAGGAAAGGCATGTCAAGGAAAGGAAAGGCATGGCAAGGCAAGTAAAGGAAATGAATGTCAAGGGAAGTCATGGAATGCCAATGCAAGACATGGAAAGGAAATGAAAGGGAATGCATGGAAAGACAAGGAATTGCAAGGCATGTCATGGTAAGGCATGAAAACATATGGAAAATCATGGCATGACAAGGCAAGACATGCCAAGGAAAGGCATGGATTTTCAAGGCAAGGCATGGAAAAGCAAGGAAATACATGTCAAGGAAAGACAAGGCATGGAATGTCAAGGTAAGGCATGTCAATGAAAGGCATGGCATGTCAAGGAAAGGCATGTCAATGCAAGGAATGACATGTCAATGCAAGGCAAGGTATGTCAAGGAAAGGCATGTTAATTTAAGGCAAGGCATGGAAAAACAAGGAAAGTCAAGGAATTTCAAGGCAAGGCATGGCATGTCAAGGAAAGGCATGCCAATGAAAGAAAAGACTTGTCAAGGCAAGGAAAGACATGTCAAGTCAAGGCAAGGCATGGTTTGTCAAGGAAAGGCATGGAATGTCAAGGAAAGGAAAGACATGGCATGTCAAGGAAATGAATGTCAATGAAATCCATTGAATGTCAAGGAAAGGATAGGCATAACATTTTTTTATAATCTTTGCTAATGTTTATTATAATTGTTGATTGTTTTACATCATTGGAATGACATCTTACCCGCAACTTATTTGATATTTTATTATCTTATGTGCACTTTGGTATGATGTAATATGATTATAATTTCATTTCGTATGTTGTAATATTAGATATATAACAGAGAAATTAGTTATTGCATGAAATAAATAATAATTTTTCATTCTAAATGTTTGTTTTTCCAGAACAAGGATCTTCCAGAAGATCTGAATCATCCTCAACAAATAGATCCAGATCATGATGTTGGGTTCGATGCTGAGATGGAAGATGATGCTCATGATGAAACAGATACAGATGACAATGATTCCATTGTCGATGCAGATGATGATGACGACGATCATGATCACGATGGTGATGATGATGTTGAGGTAGTTGTTGGTAGCAGCCAGTGACATTCATGATCATATAGACTGCATCATGGATCATTTTTTATATACTTCTATAATGCCTCTTTTCATGGTTACTATCATATGTATCATTTTCACGGCCTCCAGTACCATATTACTGAGTTTTATCATTTTTACATGTTTCGTGTTGACTTATATCATTTGGACATGACATATCCTATTGACTTGTATCATTTTTTCTTACATAATTTATCATTTTTATTTATATCATTTGTACATGATGTATCATTTTGACTTATGTCAACTGTTGGACATGTATCATTTTCAGATGATATTGATATACTGACATATATATTTGACTTTCACTTGTTTTAGATATATATGATTATGATCTTATCAATAATTGTTCATCAATTTTTATATATTGAAAGTGGCTGATGATTTTTGGATGCATATTTATTATGTATGATGGTTTTGATTTATTGCTCATGATGGATGTTTTCAAATTCACTTAAATTATAGATATTTGACTCACTTGTTTTAATTATAGATGATGATCATGTTATAATAATTATCTTGTTATTTTATATATACTGGATGTTGTAGATTCTATTTTGATAGAGATTTAATAAGTATAATGATGTTGTTATTTTGTATGGATGTACGTTTCCCTAAAAAAATCTTTATAAATGTTATCCTATAAAATATTTTAAATGCATTTATATGACTTATTGTATAATAATATAAGTTATTTAAGAGACATGATATATTTAACTAATTAAATCGAAATAAAACATATTAAATTAATAGCTGTAAGAAAAACAACAAGCATTTTTGGAAGAAAGAAAGGAAGCAACAATGGAAGCCAAATTGGAAGAAAAATTGGAAGCCACACCGAAAGAAAACCTGGAAGAAACACTGGAACCCAAACCAGAAGAAAAATGGGAAGCAAAACTAGAAGAAAAACTGGCTGTAAAAATGGAAGCCAAACCAGAAGCCAAACTAGAAGCAAAATTGGAAGCCATATCAGAAGCAAAACTGGAAGCCAAACCAGAAGCCAAAATGGAAGAAAAATTGGAAGGCACATAAGAAGAAAAATTGGAAGCAACACCTGGTGCTAAATCTGGTGCTATTCCTGGCACCAAACTGGAAGAAAAATTTGAAGCCATATCAGAAACAAAACTAGAAGCCAAACTAGAACCCAAAATGGAAGAAAAATTGGAAGGCACATAAGAAGAAAAATTGGAAGCAACACTTGGTGCTATTCCTGGCACCAAACTGGAAGAAAAATTCGAAGCCATATCAGAAGAAAAACTGGATGTAAAATGAGAAGCCAAACCAGATGCAAAAATGAAAGAAAAATTGGAAGGAATATCAGAAGAAAAAATGGAAGCAACACTTGGCACTAAATCTGACACTAATTCTGGCACTAAACCTGGTGCTATTCCTGGCATTATTTTTTTGGTGCTAAATATGGCGCTAATTTTGGTGCTAAATATGGTGCAATTGTAAAAATTCCATATTGCACTCACTTTAGGTGCCAATTGCTTGTTATGTTGTAGTTCCTGGACCATCTCAAAAAGGTCCCCAAAGTGGATCATAAAGATAGTTGAATTTTCTCATCCCGGTGATGTTGGAAAGATAGGAAATAGAAGTTTTACAAGACAAGATGGAGGCAATGTATATGATATCAATGTCTCATATGATTGTGAATTCAATTTATCTACTAACTTTGAACCAACTTCCTTTGAATAAAATACTTCTCATGATGAGTGGAAAGAAGCCATGCAAAAGGAGTATGATTCTATCATCAAGAATGGGACATGGAATTTGGTGGATCCTTAATTCAAAACCGAACCAATTGGATACAAGTTGGTCTTCAAGAACAATTACAAATCATATGCCTCACTTTACAAGAACAAAGTGAGGCTTGTGGAAAAAGGATTTGTGGAAAAATGAATTGCATAGAAAGAAGGAATTGATTATGAGGAGATATTTTCTCCCACAAAAAAATGGGTTACCATTTGTACTCTATTTACCTTGGAAATAGAGAATAAATGGAAAGTTCATCAAATTTATGTGGATAATTATTTCTTGAATGGAGAGTTGAAAGATAATTTCTTGATGTCTCAACCATAAGGTTTTGTTGTGAAGGGACAAGAATAGAAAGTATGCAAACTTGTCAAATCCTTATATGGCTTGAAAAAATCACTGCAAACTTAGTATGAAAAGATAACTGAGCATCTTCTGAAATTGAATCTCAAACACTTTAATCTTGATGATGTGATTATGTTTTTTAAGAAAGTTGGAAAAACTATTGTATATATTGTAGTGTATGTAAATGATTTGTTGATATAACAAGGAACAATGAAAGTTATATTGCATCTATAAAGATAGAATTGAAGAAAGGATTTGAGATGACAGATTTGGGACATCTTCACTATGGCTTGGGCATTGAAATGACTCAAAATACAAAGTGAATATTCATCTCCCCAAATAAGTACAATGGAGAATTTTTGAACATGTTTGGTATGGTTGAGCATAACCCTTTTTTGACTCCAATGGAACATAATTTTAAGCTCGCATCAAAATAAGGGAATGAATTTGATGATGCAAACAAGTACATATAGCTTGCGGGAATTCTTATCCACCTTACCACCACTAGATCAAATATTTCATTCATTGTTGAGATTCTTTCTAGGTTCATGCAAAAAACTTGTGAAGGATATAGATATCTTGCAAAAAGAGTTCTAAGATACTTGAAGGGAACTCAAGATTTTGGACTCAAGTATTATAAGGTGGATGAATTCAACCTGGTTGGATAATTCAATTTATGTCTTGATCGAGATAAATAAAATGGATATGCACAAGTAATTGTCACCACATCCACAAATTCTTATATGCATGAATAAACGTCACCACATCCACAAATACATATGGATAAATAGCCTTCACCACATCCACAAATACAATAGAATATACCATGCAACCATTACAAAGTGTCAAGAAAAATGCAGTCTAATTCCAAGGTATGAACATACCATGTTCATAAACTTCTTGACAGTGTTGGCTTCCATTAACAACCCACAAGGTCATGCACAAACTGAGGACCTAATGTTTCAATTCATGGCCACAATCATCCAACACCCCATGCAATACAAACTCAGGTCAGACAAAAATGCTCAACCTCTTCTTCTACTATAATTTTTACTGATGATGATCCTATAATTATTAGGGAGGACGTGGATTCAGAGGATGGAAATGTAACGTCCTCAACTGTTAAAAAATTTATTAATAATTTCCATTTATGGAAATTCATATTTGAATTTATTAAGACAATTTAATATTATTATTTGAATGATTATGCGATTTTTGACTTTCCAACTGTCCTCTTTTGATGAACAGATGTAAAGGACATATTTTAATAAAATAAAAATGCAGGAAACAAATGGATCAACTAGGAAAAAAAAGAGAGTTGAATATGACTCCGTGAGGTAGGGGAACATGATGGAGTTAACTCAAAGAATGATTATACAAGTGTGAGAAGTGAATTTATGTCATTGGAGGCCCCTAAAAATTAGGCATTTCTAAAGCTTCAAGTGTCAAAGGAGGGAAATGATTCAATGAAACGTCCTAAGAAATAAAGGAATATATATATACAACATATGTGGGGGTCAAGACACTACTTAGTATGTTGAGGAGAAAAGGATTATTTATTGTGTGAGAACATGTGTGTTAGGGAAATAATTTCTAAACTGTACAGATGTAGATTGGCTAAGGAGTGGAGCTCAATTTTCCCTTATGGAGTCATAGTCAGGTTTAGGGTGATCAGGACAAAAAACTTGGTTGTTTTACATATACAGTTGGGTGGAACATGGTTGTTCCATATGTTTCCAGATGTTCTGGTTCAGATATGTATATTATGATCGTTAGTGAATATAATTTGCATGTTTGTTTATTGTTTAGTTGCAAAGATTGTTAGATTTTGGGAAATCGTTATATGGTTAAAAAGACTTATGCATTGTGTATACATATTCAAATACAGTTGTTGAATTTCTACATTACAAAATAAATGGTAGAAACATAGATAAACGAAAATTATTCTAAAATGGCTATAGTATGTAAGTCACATTATTGATGATATTAATTACATTTCCTTGTTGATAATACAACTGTAGTTTATAACAAAGTAAAGTATAAAGAATAAGACTTGATTTGAAATAATATACAATTCTCATATATATATATGCAATTATAGAGGTTACTCTTAAATTATATGGTCAGGGAAGAAATTTAGTGAATTATAAATAGAAAGGTTTTCCTTTAAAGGACCATTGACATTACAATTATAGGAAACTCTTATAAAACAAGAGCTGCATGGCAGCGTAGTCCCTGTCAGTTTGGAATGGGAATACATGTGACCGAGTATAGACACGTGGGAAGCAAGTTGAAGTACATGTGGTATACATGTAAAATTTAGCATTCCCGAATTAGTTTTCTTTGAAATTTAAAAAAAATTAATAATATTTGTCCCATCAACAAAGGCTCTGATAGTACATGAAAGATTTAACATTTAAAAAATTCCATACTTATATTTATGTTCGAAACATTCAAACAAAAGCGAATACTAATAATGTCTTGCAACAAAGGTTCCTGGACACAAAAAATTTAGCATACAATAGAATAGTAATAACGTCTGTTACATCAACAAAGGTTCTCGAATTAGTTTTCTTTGAAACAATGGTTTATGGACACAAAAAAATTGAAATTTATCAAAAATTAATATGCTAGCATATCCAAAGTTTACAAAAATAAATATAGCATTCAATGGACACAAAAAATTTAGCATTTCTGAATTAGTTTTCTTTGAAATTTATCAAAAAAGGTTCCTAGTATCTAAATTTGATAGTAAAGGAAATATTTAACATTTAAAAAATTACATACTTTTGTTTCTGTTCGAAATATTCAAACACAATAGAATACTAATAATGTCTTGCAAACAAAAATTTTAGCATACAATAGAATAGTAATAACGTATGTTACATCAACAAAGGTTCCTGGACAACAAAAATTTAGTATACAATTGAATAGTAATAATGTCTTGCAACAAAGGTATTAGTTTTTTTAACATCAACAAAGGTTCCTGGACAAAAAAAAATTAGCATACAATAGGACACAAAATATTTAGCATTCTCGAATTAGTTTTCTTTGAAACAAAGGTTCCTGGACACAAAAAAATTGAAATTTATAAAAAAATAATGTTGTCTGTTACATCAACAAAGGTTCCTGGACACAAAAAAATTAGCATACGATAGAATAGTAATAACGTCTTGCAACAAAGGCATTCCCGAATTAGTTTTCTTTGAAATTTATAAAAAAATAATAATGTTTTTTACATATTTCTGGAAATTTAAATGCGTTTGTCATATAGACTGGGATTGGGGCTCTCGCGGACCATAAAAAGAAACAAGTACAAGAATTAGAAATGTCTAAAGAAGAAGTGTGCGACGGTAGAGAGGAAGACTTGAAAAGAAGAAATTGGAAGTTATGAGTGTTTGGTTACAGTTTTCTATTTAAAGAGGTATAATACCTAGATTGATAAAGAAAACAAGATGACAATATAGACTTACTATGAAGCTGATGCGTTTTTTTTGCTGTCGTTGATGGTCAGTGGAATCGTGTCAACCAGTTGTTTCCCTTCTTGGATGAGGTTGTCCACTCTCCGTTGGAACCATTCTTCAATGTAGCTTCTCATGGGGGACATCTTTATTTCATCCCATATTTCTATGTCGTAAAGGTCATTTTCTAATTTCCTTAGATCCATTGAAATAATATGCAGACTCTATTCAATTTCTTCATCATGTGCCGAATAGTCCAGTATCCAACGCTCGATCGCATCTACACGATGTTCAAGTATCTCGTAAAACTTTTCGAAAGACAACCCCTTTAAAATATCAAGTTGTTCATCGATGTCTTCTTTGGTCATTGTCAAGGATTTGAGAATTAAGTTTGGGTCTTGAACCTTGTTGGTACTTCTGGCTAAGTCTATTTGGACCAGGTTTGTGAATAATTCTTCCTTTTCTAATATGGCTTGCTTACATGATTCGACAATGAGCTCTAGGTTCTTAAATTTCTTTTGCCAACATGCTTTTACGTTTTTGTTCCGCTTTGGGGAGGGGATATTCTCTTGTCTTCTTTTTAGTTCCGAGGTGTTGATGGCATAGTTGTCAAAAGGGGTCAACACCTGTTCATAGAAACGTTGATCATTTTTTAAATTCGCCTGCAAATGTTCGAGCAAATCATTTTCCCTCTTTCAAAAGGAAACTATATTTTGTGATGTTTCCCAGGCTTCAGTAACTAGCTACATTATTTTCTTGATGTTATTCTCTACAAGGGCTCTAGACGATGCAAGGAGGATAGAGGATACTTTTATCTTGGTTGTACTGGTAGAAGGCACATTTTTTTCTAAAGGACTGGAAAATTCTAGGGTAGCAATGAAATCCTTCTCAAATTCCTTGAGGCGGTCTTTTAGTCTCACATTTTCCAATTCAATTCCTCCAATGGAATCATCAAGAGCATCACTAGTGATCCAGAATTGGATCCAGGAGGCTTCCAGGTCCATAAAAGGCTAAAAAATGAAACTTCTCGGAATCAGATGAAACCAATTCCATTGTGATTGGCTCGTCGTTTTGATTCCATCCATATATTTACTTTCTCAAATGGATGTTCTATGCAAGAGTTATCACACTCTGATCGTTTTCCCAAACAACTAAAAAGTCAACATGTCAACTGGAAAAAGTCAATGATGATGTCAATGTGACGTCCTGCTGACATCAACAAAGTGACATGTGGCAGCACATGAAGCAGGGTGACTGGGCAGTGACAGGGACCAATCTCGTGTTGCCAAGTGGTGCATCCTCTGACAAATTAAACAGTGCCATGTGGCCCAGACAACTTGGGCTTCCATGTGGAAACTTGTGGTTGGCTTATTTGGTATGTGCAAAAATTTATGGTACCCACCAGAATCAAACCTGAAACCTATCCTCCAAACTCAACACTTTCACAAAGGCTCCAATACCATTGCGTCACACATGTGTCTTGTTTATACAAGCCTGTTTAAGTTTATTTAAAGTGAATTGTTTTAATATGGGTGGAAGGGGGATGGGGCTAGGCCCCAGCCCACGGTTCGTTTTATATTGTGTGACCACAAGGAGGGGGAGCGGGAACCATTTTATAACTACCAGCATGAAGTAATAACACCTTTCAACATTCAGGGGATATGGCCGTTGTAATAGCCCAGGGCTTCAGGGATTAAGCCATATGACTCGGCGCCTTGGTTGGTTGTTAACACGTGGTTCTAGAACCTGTCCATATGGGCCATACATGCAAACTGGAGCGAGTATGGAGGGTGTCTGATTCGAGGGGCCAACGCGTTAAGGATAAGCGCTTGGCCACATGGCGCGTTGCTTGTGACTAGGAGCCCTACAAAAAGGGGTTGTGCTCTATCTATGCACTATTTTGGGTTTAAAAACTTTATTATAGTGATTTTTATGATTTATTAGCCTGTAATTAGAGATTTTTGCCCATTTTTGGGAGATATTGGGCTCTTTTTGAGCCCAGATTTTGGGAGCAAGTTGGGGAATGATCACCAACTTCAGATCTATATAAACCAAGCCTATTTGAGGCCATGGGAGAACAATCAAAGAAGATTTATGTTGAAGCAAAGCCAAGCCAAAGCCATTTTTATGCAGGGAAGTTGTTGAGAAGGAGACCTTTGCGGGCCATTTCCTGGAGCTACACTCAGTCTTTTTCAGTGCCATCAGTTTAGTTGGATTTCTGAGGTCGAGAAAAACACAGTGAGATTAGTATGAAGTCAATTTGATGTACTTTTGATGTACTTTGCACGAATTGAATAATTAATAAATAATCCTCTCCCACCAAGATAAAGGTCTGGAGACATAGGCAACCTTGCCGAACTCCGTTATCACTTCTCTTGTTATGGTTTGTTGTTCTTCATGCTTATGTTTAGATCTGTATATTGTCTTATGTCTGATATGTTTCTTCATTAAATTCATCCTCTTTCATTCAACTTCATAAATGGTTAATTAACAAATGCAATTAATAACTCAACCATAGTCATTAAAAGATCTTTTCGGATCAAGTGGTATCAGAGCTAGTTGAGGTTTGGATTTGAGTTTTGCATGTTAAATAGGGAAAAGATACAACGTGGTGAAGGAGAGCTTGTTAAAGAGAATCCATTGATTGGATTGAGAAAGAGAGCTTCTCACAGTGAGAATATGACAGCGGAAGAAGGGCTTTCTCAGGATGAGAAAGAGTTCCAGAAAACTTTCCTTGCTATGTCAAAGATGGTGAATGTTTTGTACAAGGATTACTTGGAATGGAAAAGACCAAATCTGGGTAAATATTCAAAGGGGAAAAGTGATGAGAAAGAGGATCCTCCTCGGACTCCTCCTTCACCTCCATCATCACCTCCTTCTTCTCCTTCTTCAAGTTCAAGTTCTAAATCCAATGCAAAGAAACATGTTCATAAACATAAGAATGAAATGTCATTATTAAAACTTGATGTTAAATTTGAGCTACCCATATATGATGGTGAATTTAATGCAGAGACACTTCACAATTGGGTTAGGTGGATGGAGGTTTACTGTAGTGTGCAACAGATCAAGGATGAGGCCACACAAATCAAGTTGGCACAACTCTCATCTAGTGGCAAAGCAAGTTGCAAAATGGAATGCAACAAGTGGGTAATGTATTTCCATCATGGCAAAGTTTCATTTATGCACTTAGGAAGCAATTCTATCCTTTGGGTTATAAAGAAAAGGCAGTAATTGAATGGCAAGCTTTAAAACTAAGAAAATGAAAAATAGTGCAAGAATACATTGATAGCTTTCGAAAATTGGCGTTGAGGTTATATATCCCTTTACATACACAGGAAACCCTTATGAAGTATATAGGAGGTTTACCTGCAAATATTAGAAACATTGTATTCATGTTTGGACCTACTAATCTTGATGAGGTTTATGTTCAAGCGACATAAATTGAAGCAGGGAAAGAAGGTGTATCAGGGGAATCGTCTTCAAGGAAAGAGGACAAGAGGAAATGGCATGGAAGAAAGAAAAATGCAGTGGCGAGAAAGGAAGAGAAGCCCTCTTGCAAGAATTGCAAGAAAGAGGGGCATGATGAGGACCGTTGTTGGCAGTTGCATCCCGAAAAGAGGCCAAAGTGGTTCAAGGAAAAGAAGGGAAGGTAAACAGTTGCAACGACAACAAGACCCACAGAATTGGGATCAGATTCAGGTGACGAATCAAAAGTATCATTGGTTGGAATGACAGATAAAATTGGCGAAGACATTGATTGTAGAAGTAACTTGTTTCATATAAGGACCATCATGCGAAACACTAAGATAGAAACATCAATCGACAGTGGATCTCAATCTAATCTAATCTCGGAAGAATTGATTAAGAAATTGGGATTAATAAGCCTTACACACTTAAATGTATAAGCAATCATCATCAAATGCACATAACTAAGCAGTGCACAATCAAATTTGCAGTTTCATATAAGTATGTGGACGAGGTAACATGTGATGTAGTGTCATTAAGTGAATGGGGAATGGTCTTAGGTAGTCCATATTTATATGATCATAAGACAATCTTCTACAGGACAAAGAATGAATATCAATTAACCAAACTAGGTCAAGATTATGTGGTTCATGCTCATCATATAAAGGAAAATAAAACTCTTCAAACAATGGAACAATTAAAGAAGGCAGTGCAAGCAAGCAACAAACCAATAATTGTTTCAAATGAAGTAATCGATCTTAAGTAAGAACAGGAAATGATTATTGAATGGAAAATCAATCATAGGTTGCTTCAAGATAAGCTCATGTCGTGTAAATATTATAAGTACATAAACTCATTTGCAGTCGGATTTTTGATCTATCATTAGTAATGTTGTCTACATGGATGATAGTTGATTTATTAAGATGTGATAGGGTTCAAATGGATAAAAATATGATGTCAGTTGTCATGATTGTGTTACAGTTGATCTTGATGAGACAAGTGCACATGAAAGAGTTCAGAGACAGAGGACAAGACGAGTGGCCTATCTCGAGCTTGTTGACTAATCAGTAACCTTTTGGGGACCAAAAGGTTTTTAGTGGGGAGGTGTGATCCAGAATCGGATCCAGGAGGCTTCCAGGTCTAGAAAAGGCTCAAAAAATAAATTTCTCAGAATCAGATGAAACCAATTCCATTGCGACCGGATCCTTGCACTGATTCCGGCCATATATTTACTTTCTCAAATGGACGTTGTATGGAAGAGTTATCACACTCTGATTGTTTTCCCAAATAGTGAAAAAGTCAACAGGTCAACTGAAAAAAGTCAATGATGATGTCAGCATGACGTCTTGTTGATGTCATCATGTTGACATTAGCAAAGTGACATGTGGAAGCACAGGAAACAGGGTGATTGGGTAGTGACAGGGACCAATCTTGTGTTGCCAAGTGGCGCATCCTCCGACAAATTAAATGGTGCCACATGTCACAGACTTGGGCTGCCACGTGGAACCTTGTGGTTGGCTCATTTGGTATGTGCAAAAATTTATGGTCTCCACCAGAATCGAACCTGAAACCTCTCCTCCAAACTCAACACTTTCACAAAGGCTCCAATACCATTGCACCGCACATGTTTCTTGTTTATACAAGTCTGTTTAAGTTAATTTAAAGTGCATTGTTTTAATATGGGTGGAAGGGGGCTGGGGATAATCCCTAGCCCACGGTTCATTTTGTTATGTGACCACAAGGAGGGGGTGCAGGGGCCATGTTATAACCATTAGCACGAAGTAATAGCACGTGTCCACATTCGGGAGATATGACCATTGTAACAACCTAGGGTTTTGGGGATTAAGCCATATGACTCGGTGCGTTGGTTGGTTGTTAATGCCTAGTTCTATAACCTGGCCATTTGGGCTATACATGTAACCTAGAGCGGGTATGGAGGGTGCCAGATTTGGGGGTCCAACACGTTAAGGATAAGCGCTTGGCTACATGGCACGTTGCTTGTGACCAGGAGCCCTACAAAAAGGGGCGACACTCTTTCTATGCACTATTTTGGGTTTAAAAACTTTATTATAGTGATTTTTATGATTTATTAACCTGTAATTAGAGATTTTTGCCCATTTTTGGGAGATATTGGGCTCTTTTTGAGCCCAGATTTTGGGAGGAAGTTGGGGAATGATAACCAAATTCAGATCTATATAAACCAGGCTTGGTTGAGGCCATGGGAGAATAGTCAGAGCAGAGTTATGCTGAATCAAAGCCAAGACAAAGCCATTTTTATGCAGGGACGCTATTGAGAAGGAGACCTTTGTGGTCCGTTTCTGGGAGCTACACTCAGTATTTCTTAGTTTCGTTAGTTTAGTTGGATTTCTAAGGTCAAGCAAACCATGGTGAGATCAATATGAAGTCCATTTGATGTACTTTGCAAGAATTGGATAATTAATAAAGAAGCATCCCCCACTGAGACAAAGGCTCGGAGACATAGGCAGCCTTGCCGAACTCCATTATCACTTCTCTTGTTATGGTTTGTTGTTCTTCATGCTTATGTTCAGATCTGTATATTGTCTTATGGCTGCTATGTTTCTTCATTAAATTCATCCTCTTTGATTCAACTTCATAAATGGTTAATTAACACATGCAATTAATAACTCAACCATAGTCATTAAAAGATCTTTTTGGATCAACTAGTTATGCGGTGAAATAGGGAGATTTGGGATGACCGCATTTTCCTAAAGTTAATATTTGTGCGAGATTTTCCTTTCCTATTTGTTACATCTCTCTTTTCAATGACCATATTTTTACATTGGCTTCCAAAAATAGTGGTCTAGAATACGAAGGATTCATCTTCGTCAAAAATGTTGGTCTCAGCTATTTCAATTGTGGACGGACCAACTTTGTGCATGTGCTTAGTTTCAATTTCAAGTTGCAACTGTTCACTTTCAATTTCGGGTTGGTTCGCCTGCCCTGCGTTGTTTTTTCTCTTCTTCATCAGTGGAATTTGTGAGAACTATCAATTTTTATGCGAGGAGGGTTCTTATCTCCTCCTCCATTTGAAGATTTATGGGTTTCTTTCTTACTGGGGTGGGCCATTGAAGCGATGCTCCGTGATGTCATTCTCTTGGGACTGTTGGTGGGGGATTGGCCACTCTTCTCACCAGATAATTTCCCCTGTTGTCTGTACAATTCAATCACGCTTTGCAATGTCTCTATGTCACAATCGCCAGAAGCAGGATTGTTGTCGTCACTGTCCCTATCTTCGGTTAGGTGTCTATGGATAAAAGAGCTGCTAAAGCCAACTGCCAGTAAATGTTCTCGAAAAATCCTATTAGGGTCGAACCCTTTTATCCTTTCAACATATATTAGGTTCAATTTCTTGAAATGGTCGGCAAATTCGTCAATCTTGTTGACATTTCTTCACACAAAGTCCCTGACTTTCCAAGGCAGAGGAATGAACTGTTTTTTTTTCTTCTCATGGAAAAAATGCAACATGTGGTTGTATTGCCTTGCTATTTCTGCAACAAACATCTTGTCTGTGATGTGGCATGGAAGAAAATCATGATTTTCCTTTTGTTCAAGTGTGCCCTTCTTGTTCAAAAACTTGGTTTCCTGGCCAGACATCCGCGAAGCATTCTTCCCTAACAATAAATATTTGAAAACTGAGACAAAGTCATTAAAAACTTCATAAAAACAATGGGAGGCCTTGTGCCTCCATGGGGCGTGGTACCAGAATGTTACTGGGTTGAATCCACAATTTATTTTCTTGGAAAGAGACAGTTTTGGAAACAGACAACAATGCACTATTGCGAAAATCTAGTAGGATGACATATAAAACTTATTCAATTCTTTGAATTGTGACAAATGGGAACGGATCTCAATGGAAATTAGCTTCCCCCAATCAAAAATGAATTGTTCCTTGACTGTGAAGTAAAAAATATAAATAATTATATGGGGAATGCTTGTCGTGAATGCATGTCACGTTATTCTTGTAAACAACCAAGCAATTTCCCGGAATGGATTTCTAAAGGAACTTACTTGCAACTTTGTGATATCTTCAGGAATTGTTATCTGGTCTTTGAGGAACTTGGCTAAGATGTCCAAACCATTATCATGTTTTTCTACGAACTGCTTGCAGTCTTGTCCTCTGAAGGTCAATGTTGGCTCCGACAATTTTAACATCTTGCGGAAGACCTGAGGTGACAAAGAAACAAGAGAATGGTCACGTAGTGGACTAATTCTTTGTCTTGGAATATATTTTTTGGCACACCAAGAGATCACCTCCTTACAATAAAAAACCTCACGGATGCAGCCTGCACGAGCGATTCCAGAGGTCCAAATCACTTCGTTCTGGGAAGAACGAGATGAATAGTAAAAGTATGCCCTGGATGACTGGAATTTCTAGTCCTGATGTCTGAAGATATTTATTGTATCTCCACAAAAATGATGTCGACCTGCTACCATAAGTTTACAAGAACGTTTGTTTTCTCTAGACGATGAACGAAATGAAAAGATGGAATGGATAATATAACGCTGCACAAATCTTGGTCCATTGCATGTGAATGGGAGATCTCCTCAAGAATTTCGCTCATTAATGACAATCTCGATGAATATTGCATGATGTGATGTTAACATTAAACAATAGTAAATGCATACATAGAAATGCGAACATGGCGGATACGACAATGAGAGATTAAGCATTGTAGATTTATTGAACGGGCCAATGCGACGACCCGTGTTTGTGATGAACAATCAGAAGGGACAATATAACTCTCTGGATATCTTGGTTTAATGTGTAATAATGGGATATCTCCTTGAGCGTTTCTCTCATTAATGACAATGTTGATGGTTACTGCATGGTCAATTGTTAGCATGAAAGGTTTCTAATTGCATACTAAGAAAGAAGTATGGAGGTCGCGTGGATGGGAAAAAGCATCTTCAAAATAGGGTTACAAGGTACAACTGTTAGAGGTGAGGGCACGAGGGTCAAATTGTATGTCTCGGAACTTTTTGAGTGCAATATGTGTAACACCGAAGAGGTATGATAGGACAGTCCAAAGGGTAATTTGTATATCACTAGTAAGGGCATAACTAATGTATATTAGGAAGGATAGGAAGTTAGTGGGGATGGAAGGCAACGACATATACTTTGAAACATTTGTAATTCATGGTAGAGTGAAGCTTGCAAATTCGAGGAGTCCGAGGTGGAATTGTAGATCACAAAAGTTTTGAGTGCACGATGTATATCACAGAACAAGAAGCAACAGAGTTCGAAAGCACCAAATCGGCAACCGCGACCATAAAATTGGGTAAGTATGGAAAGGTACAATAGTCGGTCAGATTTGTCATGTGAGGATATAGATGGAGATGAATATATGTCAGTCTGTCAAAGCTAAAACCCATGATCATAGAAAGGTGACTCAGTATATATAACCTGAAAGCAATAATACACGGGAAGAAGAAAAGGGGAAAATGGATAAGGATTTTGCAGTGGAATTGTAAATCATGGAAATTTTGAGTGCAAGATGTATATCATGGAACAAGAAGCAACAGATTTCAAATGCACCAACCCGAAACAGTGACTAAGAATTGGAGATTTCGTGAACTCGTCAACAAGAGGATCCAAAATAGGTTGACAAGGTCTCCCCAAAAGATGTGAGGCCCCGACGGTCAAATTGTATCGCTCAGAACATTTGAATGAATAATATGTAACATGGAAGAGGGGATGATGTCAGAATCCAGTAGTCAATTTGTATATTGCGGAGGGTCAGATGCCAACTATTTTGTACCAGTGTGTGTAGTTGTCACTAGTAAGAGCATAACTAATGTATATTAGGAAGGACAAGAAGTTAGTGTGGATGGAAGGCGACGACAGATACTTTGAAACATTTGTGAACCATGGTAGAGTGAATCTTGCGAGTTCAAGGAGTCCGCGGTGGAATTGTAGATCACAGAATTTTTGAGTGCAAGATGTATGTCACAGAACAAGAAGTAACAGAGTTTGAAAGAGCCAACCCGACAACCACGGCCATAAAATTGTCTAAGTATGGAAAGAAACAATGGTCAGTCGGATTCATCATGTGAGGATATAGATGGAGATAAAGATATGTCAACCCGCCAATGCTAGAACCCGTGATCATAGAAAGACGCAGAAAGAGATAATACATAGGAATAAGAAAAGGGAAAAATGGATAAGGAGTCCATGGTGGAATTGTAGATCACAAAAATTTTGAGTACAAGATGTATATCATGGAAGAAGAAGCATCATAGTTCAAAAGATCCAACCTGAAATAGTGACTAGGAATTGGAGATTTCGTGAACACATCAACACAAGGATCCAAAATAGGGTGACAAGGTATCCCCAGAAGACGTGAGGCCCCGACGGTCAAATTTTATCGCTCGAAACATTTGAATGCATAATATGTAACATGGAAGAGGGGATGATGTCAGAACCCGACAGTCAATTTGTATATTGCAGAGGGCCAGATCCCATCTATTTCGTACCAGTGTGTTCAATTGTCACTAGTAAGAGAATAACTAATGTATATTGGGAAGGAAAGGAAGTTAGTGGGGATGGAAGGAAGTGACATATACTTTGAAACATTTTTGAACCATGGTAGAGTGAAGCTTGCAAGTTTGAGGAGTCCGCGGTGGAATTGTAGATGATGAAAGTTTTGAGTGCAAGATGTATATCACGAAACAAGAAGCAGCAGAGTTCGAAAGCGCCAACCCGGCAACCACGACCATAAAATTGGCTAAGCATGGAAAGGAACAACGGTCAGTCGGATTCGTCATGTGAGGATATAGATGGAGATGAAGATATGTCAGTCTGCCAACACTGGAACCTGCGATCATAGAAAGATGAATAAGTATATAACTAGAAAGAGATAATACACGAGAAGAAGAAAAAGGAAAAAGAGTTGAGTGCGCAGTGGAATTGTAGATCACGAAAATTTTGAGTGCAAGATGTATATCATGGAACAAGAACTGACAGAGTTCGAAAGTGCCAAACTGAAACAGTGACCAAGAATTGGACATTTCGTGAACCCGTCAACACAAGGATCCAAAATAGGCTGACAAGGTCTCTCCAGAAGACGTGAGGCCCAGACGTTCAAATTGTATCGCTCCAAACATTTGAATGCATAATTTTTAACATGGAAGAGGGGACAATGTCGGAATTCGATAGTGAATTTGTAAATTGCGAAGGGTCTGATGCCAACTGTTTCATACCAATGTGTCCAGTTGTCACTAGTAAGAGCATAACTAATGTATACTAGAATGCACAACAAGTTAGTGGGTATGGAAGGCAGGGACAGATACTTTGAAACATTTATGATTCATGGTAGAGTGAAGCTTGCAAGTTCGAGGAGTCCGCAGTGGAATTGTAGATCACGAAAGTTTTGAGTGCACAATGTATATCACAGAACAAGAAGCAACAAAGTTCGAAAGCCTCAACACGACAACCGTGGCCATTAAATTGGCTAAGTATGAAAAGGAAGAATGGTCGCTCAGATTCATCATGTGAGGATATAGACGTATATGGAGATATGTCAGCCCGCCAATGCTGGAAGCCGCGATCATAGAAAGTCCACTAAGTAAATAACCAGAAAGTGATAATACATGGGAAAAAGAAAAAGGAAAAAGGACTAAGGAGTCCGTAGTGGAATTGTAGATCACGAAAATTTTGAGTGAAAGATGTATATCACAGAACAAGAAGCAGCCGAGTTCGAAAGTGCCAACTCGACAACCACAGGCATAAAATTGGCTAAGAATGGAAAGGAACAACGGTCGGTCAGATTCGTCATGTGAGGATATACATGGAGATGAAGGTATGTCAGCCTGCCAATGCTGGAACCTGTGATTATAGAAACGCAACTAAGCATATAACTAGAAAATGATAATACATGGGAAGAAGACAACGTAAAAAGGGCTAAGTATTTCACAGAATAATATCTACTATTCATTTATTAGTGCAAATCCTTTTGAACCCCTGGTGAGTTCTCACTAGTAAAGGCATAAATTTCATATCACGAAAGTTCTTTGGGTGCAAGATGTATATGTCAGAACAAGGGACATAAGTGTTGGATACCACAAACAGGGGACATAAGTGATGGATACCGCAAATCACGGAACAAGAAGCAGTAGAGTTCGAAAGCGCCAACCCCACAATCGCGGAAATAAAATTGGCTAAATATGGAAAGGAACAATGGTCGATCGGATTCGTCATGTGAGGATATAGACGAAGATGAATATATGTCAGTCTGCCAACGATGGAACTCAAGATCATAGAAAGGTGACTAAGTAAATAACCATAAAACGATAATACACGAGAAGAAGAAAATGGAAAAAGGACTAAGGAGTCTGCAGTGGAATTGTAGATCACGAAAATTTTGAGAGCAAGATGTATATCACGAAACAAGAAGTAGCAGATTTTGAAATCGCCAACCCGAAAAATGTAGGCATAAAATTGGCTAAGTATGGAAAGGAACATCAGTTAGTCGGATTCATCATGTGAGGATATAGATGGAGATAAAGATATGTCATCCCGCCAATGTTGGAACCCACGATCATTGAAAGGTGACTAAGTATATAACTAGAAAGCGATAATACATGGGAAGAAGACAAGGGAAAAAGGGCTAAGTATCTCATAGAAGAACATCTACCATTCGCTTATTAATGGAAATCCTTTCAAACCCTTGGTGAGTTCTCACTAGTAAAGGCATAAATTGAAGATCACGAAAGCTCTTTGGGTGCAAGATGTATATGATGGAACATGGGACATAAGTGTTGGATACCGCGAACCCGGGACCCGGTGATTAGATAATTGGCTAAGTATTGAAAGGGACTGTGGTCAATTGGGCTCATGGTGTCAAGATATAGATAAAGAGTTGCCAATTTGCAAATCCACGAGGTCGTGATAGTATAGCCGCGACTAAATATAGAACCACAAAGGGATAATAGAGGGGGGGAAAAGAGAAAAATTAACAGTTTTTATACATTCTTGTGGACAAATTGTACATTGCGGAACTCCAAGCACTGTTTGCAGCTCGTGGAAGGTTCGAAACATAATTTTGAGGCCGTCAATGCAGGAACCCGCAATCGAAAAAGTGTGCAAGTATGGAACACATAAATGCTGGTCGGGACTTGTTTTCGCTAATATATTGAAATTTGTAATAGCTTTGCCATTACCTGGCAAGATCTTCTTTGCATGTTTCTAGACAAGTTATGTAGGGATGGTTGGTTGTTGAGACTTTTGCTTATTAATGACGATTTTTACGGTTGTTGCATGATGTCATTTTAGTATTAAAACTTTGGTGTTGCATATCTGGAAAGAAGTTCAAGGATGGGAAGAACAGGAAATATTGACTAGGAGATGGAGTTTTCATGAACCCACCAACGTGAGGATCCAAAATAGGGTGACAAGGTTTCCCCAAAAGACGCAAGGCTTCGACAATGAAATTGTATAGCTAGAAACATTTGAATGCATAATTTGTAACACGGAAGAGGGGAAAATGTCGAAGTCTAGTAGTCAATTTGTATATGGAAGAGGAGCAGGTGCCAATTATTTCGTACCAATGTGTCCAGTTGTCACTAGTAAGAGCATAGTTAATGTATATTAGGAAGGACATGAAGTTGGTGGGGATGGAAGGAAACGACAGATACTTTGAGCGAAGTTAATTTATATGAGGAATGCACAGTGGAATTGTAGATCACAGATGTTTTGAGTGCAAGATGTATATCACGAAACAATAAACAACTGAGTTCGTAAGCGCCAACCCGACAACCACGACCATAATTTGGCTAAGTATGGAAAGGAACAACAGTCAGTCAGATTCTTCATGTGAAGATATATATGGAGATGAATACATGTCATCTTGCCAACCCTGGAACCAGATATCATAGAAATGCGACTAATTATATATCCAGAAAGAGATAACGAATGGGACAAAGAAAAGGCGAGTTCATATGCGCCAACCCGGCAACCACGGCCATAAATTAGACTAAGTATGGAAAGGAACAACGGTCGGTCGGATTCATCATGTGAGGATATAGATGGATATGAAGATATGTCATCCCTCCAACCCTGCAATCCACGATCATATAAATACGACTAAGTATATAACCAGAAAGCGATAATGGATGGGAAGAAGAAAAGGGGAAAAGGGCTAAGTATCTGACAGTAGAAAGTCCATTTTTTGGTTTATTAATGCCAATGTTTTCGAACCCCTGCTGGGTTCTCACTAGTAAAATCATAAAATGCATATCACGGAAGTTCTTTGGCTACAAGAATTATATGAAAGAATAGGGGACATAGGTGTTGGATACCGCGAACCTGGGATCTGGTGTCTAGATAATTGGCTAAGTATTCGCCAAGAGAAAGTTTTGATATTATTTCAATAGTATTCATACTAATATATATTAATGGATTATTTCTGTTGCAAATGAAAATCATCTCCCAATTTGCAAGATGTTGTTCGATTCACAAATTTCATTGAAACCATAGAAGTTTTGACTGCAAGATGTATATAACGCAACAAGAAGAAACAAATTTCGAAAGCGCCAACCCGACAACCACGACCATAAAATTGGCTAAGTATGGAAAGGAACAACAATCAGTCGAATTCATCATGTGAGGATATATATGAAGATGAATATATGTCAGCCTGCCAACCCTAGAACCCACGATCATAGAAAGGAGACTAAGTATATAACCAAAAAGCAATAATATCCGGGAAGAAGAAAAGGATAAAAGGGCTAAGTATCTCACAAAAGAAAATCTATTGTTCCTTTATTAATGCCAAGCTTTTCGAACCCCTGGTGAGTTATCACTAGTTAAAGCATAAATTGCAAATCACACAAGTTCTTTGGCTGCAAGATATATATAATGGAACATGGGACATAGTTGTTGGATATCGAAACCCAGGGCCCGGTGGCCAGAAGGTGAGTTATCACTAGTTATAGCATAAATTGAAGATCACATAAGCTCTTTGGCTGCAAGATGTATATGACGGAGCAGGGGGCATATTTGTTGAATACCGCAAATCCAGGACCTAGTGGCCAGATAATTGGCTAAGTTTTGGCTAAGATGAAGTTTTTATATTTATTCCAATAGTACTCATATTAGTATATATGCACGGATATTATCAAATAGAAGAAGTTGCAATATATGCAAGAAATTGAAAAGGAACATGGTGTCAACACTTGATTTTCCTTATTGTAAGTCATTAATTCATTCTATTTATGGGACTCGAAGAATGAAAGCAAGATAGGTCCTCCAATTTCTTTCTTTAAGTATAGGGCCGACGCCACATAAGTATGGCCTATGAAAAATTATTCTTCCATGTAAAATGTAAGCAACAAACAGAGTAGCCTTTATTTAAATTGAAGTACTGGGCAACAAAAAGAAAAGCTTGCCGTCCATGTTTAATGACACACAGAAAAAAAGGTACAAAATAAAATGAAAATCAATACCAGAGATTGGAAAACACTATAAAAAAAAAACCGCAAATATTCTATATTCAAATAAGATGGGTTACAAAATACAACTGAGAGTATTTGCCACAATCATTGCAATTTGGCCTGCCGCTGACCAATAAAAAATATGTACAATGATGAAGCTTGTTGACAGTCTTCTTGAAAATCAAATCCTTTATTCATAAAAAACAACGAGTTGAATATCAATTTTGGGTCTTGGACTTAATTGGTGCTGCCAACTAGATCTATCCTAGTTTTTTGAATAGCTTGTCTCTTTTAGATATGGCCTTCTTGCATTGGCTAGTTATTCAACATTCCATTCTTTGTTAAGTCTTAATTTCCATCTGTTGTCGAAAACTTGGGGTTTAAGGTGCTTTCCTTGTAATGTTCCTGACCATTGACATCTAAAAGACAACTTAGAAATTCCATTCAAGCCCAATTCAAAGTCGAGGGAGTCGTTTTATGTGACATCAGTTATGGGACAAAAAAAATTTCAAGTATGTTGTGACTGCTATTCTCTCTGTATTCAATCATCTGTTTGGTTGAAAATCCTTCCTGAAGATTTGTATGTTGAACTTCTTTGTTTTATTACAGTAAATTGGAAGGAATGTCCAAGCCAGCTACAAAATGTTCTTATGTTTAAGTACATGAATTCTTCCAGCAGCATAGGTCTAGCAAGTGTATCAAATGTTGCAGATCGCATCAGCATAGGTCTGACAAGTGTATCAAATGCTATAGATCGCATCACAATATATATTTCATCATAGTGGTGGCAGACACGACGACCCACAGAAAGGTTTGGAATGTTCGAAGTTGACTCCAAATATGTGGAGTCTGTAACTACATCCAGAGGACAAAGAAAAAAATTTGACAAAGAACATTTATTTTTGTCAAGTCTGTTACCACACCCAAAAGTAGCTCAACAAACTTTGAAATAGAAACTTCTATAGTTATAATATGTTGTTTTATCCACCCATACAATTTTTGCTACCCGCTCCTGGGTAAATTCGCGAATGGAGTAATATTTTGTGTCATTTATGAACATCACAGACCATTTTGCAAGCCACGGTAAGTGTGATGCCCCTAACGAAGACAAATTCTTGTGTGCTCTGCAAAATTCGATATACTTGCCAAATTTGTGTTGTTGGAAGAAACTATATACTTCAACGAAGAATTATTTTTCACGTGACCTAAAAATCTACTCCAACTCCCAGTAAGAAAACAAAGAAGATCAACAAACAAATCTCCAGGAAGGATTTTCAACCAACCAAAGCATCGAATACAGGGAGAACACCAACCAAAAGATACTAGTTCTTTTTTTTTTCCCTGTCTGAGTTTCTGTTGGATAACATAGTTTTTTTTTTCTCAAAGCTCACATCACATAAAACTAGTCTCTCTTCTTTCATTTGGAACTCAATCACATATCTAAGTTGTCTTGCATGTCCATGATCAGGAACATCAGAACGAAGGCACCCTAAAGCCCAACTTTTTGATGATAGAGAGAAATGGAAATAAGTATTTAAAAGAAATGTTGGAGGATGACAGTATGACCTTCTGTATATTTTGGGTTAATTCATTTTAATGACAGATGCTCTCAATATTTTCTCTTATTGATGCCAATATTTTCGAATATGTACGTTGAATAGTGACTAATAACACATATTAACATTTCTATATCCGAGAAGATTATCAAATCTCACATCTAACATATGCACAATATTAAAGAGGGACATGAAGTCAAGGCCTCTATGGGTGACAAGTTCATGGATGAAAAAAGGGTAGTACAATATTGCAATGTTACTATGATGAAGCCTTTAAAAAACTAAAAGAGCCAATTTTTTTTATTTTTTTTTGCAAATTCAAAATGCAGGCAAAAGAAATTACTAGATCCCATAATATTCACTTGTCTATTCATTTTAATGGGAAATGTCCTCGATATTTCCGCTTATTAAAGACAATATTTTCGATCCTGTCTGGTCGGTTGTGACTTTTGAAAGAATAGTTAATGTTTACTGGGAAGGGCAGAAGGTAGCGGGGATGGAGGGGAGCGACTTTAAACTTTTTTGAACCAGGAAAGGCGTCAACCCGCAAAACTTTGAAAACTCAACTAAGTATGGAAAGGTAGGTCGGATAGACAAACTCATCATAGGAAGAGTCACGGTTGCGAATTTGAGGAGTGTGGGGTCGAATTGTAGAGCACGAAAGTTCTGGGTGAAAAATGTATACACCGAACACGAGCTACCATAGTTCTATAGCACCTATTCGTGAAGCCGCATTCATAAAATTGGCTATGCAACCGAACGACGGTCAGTCGGAATTGTGATGTGAAGATATAGATGGAGATAACGATTTGTCAGTTTTCCACACCGGGAACCTACGAGCACATAAATGTGAGAAAGTATAGAACGAGAAACACATAATAGAGTGGAAGAACAAAAGGTAAAAAATGAGAAAGTTTACAAGAGGAAAAAAAGGGAGATAACAACTATATCGCTCAGACAACAAAACTTACTCTCATAACTATGAAACCATAGTAAGACATAAACCATGCGAAAAGAATCGCCAGCTATGAAATATATTTGGAGGCCGACAAACTCTAGTTGAAGGCGTAAGAGATGCAATTTACATCGACTACAAAATTTTGTATGTTATTTTATATTAATAGTATTTTATGGGGAGTCAACTGAAAAATAATGTAACAACAGATCCAACTGCGGATGCAACACCCCGACATTGCAAAATTTAGGCAAACAAGAGCAAGCAACAAATAACAACCTCGTTAAGAAGCACCAAAAGGCCCAACTGCAGTCGTAGGACCCGAACCCTGCAAAGTCGAATCAAACAACAATAAACAACATCCAACAAACAAAGAAGCGAGCAACAACCAGTCCACCAGGAATGTCGCAGTTCCCATCGAAGTTGAAGAACCCAAAATGTGCAAACTACAACAAGACGAACATGCAAACAAGAATAACAACAACAAGAAAATAAGAAATCAATGGAGATGCAAGAAGCAAGCATGAACCAATGAACCAACAATGTCGTTGAAGCATAATATTGCCCAAATTGACTGCAGAGAACATTGCATATAAAATAAAAAAACGAAAGAAAATGTATTGTAACAAACCTGTTAATTAAACATTCAATGCTTCCAAGTCTGTTAGGTAAACATTTAAGTCTGTCAGAAATGCTCTGTAAACATTTAAGAAAAAATGCAATGTGGAAGGTCTCTGATGTACCATTTTTTTTTTCTTATAATTTATGTAAAAATAGTTCGAACAATAGAGAATGTATTCGAAGGATAAACTTTGGATATTCTAACATATCAAACATTGGCATAAAGTTAGCTAGCATAAAATGCTAAGACAAACATTCGAACTAATGCTAGCATTAATCCACCTTCAAGCAATACATAGGAAAAATATATGATTCAGAAAGACTGTACATGATAAAAAAGTTTGGGTATGTTAACATATAAAACATTGGGAATAACGACGCTGGCAATAAGACCTCCAATCTGTTATCCAATCAGATCACTACATATATGGTACTTTTTAGTATATAAAAATCAATGTTTTTAGTTCCCTAGCTCCAACAATAAAGATTATGCAAATATTTGTAGTCAAAGGACAAACTAATATGAACTCAATGAATTATCGATCGCTATAGTGTTAAGAACCAAACATCAATATAGCATAGAAAAACCTCAGGAAAAGTACTCAACGCCTTGAAAAAGAGATAATTTCAGATAATAAGCCTCTTCGAGGGGGCAACCTCCTTTTACCCCACTTAAATGTTCAAGTCCAAGATGATTCAAAATGAAAATGTCTCCTTGGTATATATAAGAGACTAGGAGGTATAATTACAACTAATGGCCTAAAGCCAACATAAATAAAATAACATTACTAATCTAATATTCCCCAATTAAGGGTTAATGAGCAAGCCGACATAAATAAAATAACATTACTAATCTAATATGCCACAATTAAGGGTTAATGAGCCAATATTAGGGCTTAACATGCCCCTCCCCTTGAGAAAAGTGTTGTCTGCAACACTTGAGTAACTCTGGATGCTTCTGTATAAAAGACTCATCTTCCCAAGTGGAATCTTCAGTCGGTAGTTTCCTCCATTTAATGAGATACTCTGAAATGGATCTATTCCTCAATTGGAGAATTCTTGTGTCAGTGATGGCTTCATGCTCCAATATGATTTTTCCTTCCTCGTCAAGTTCTGGCAATATAGTTTGAACTGGGATCTTGTCGCCTATAACCTTTTTTAAGCATGAAACATGGAAAACTGGGTGTACTCGTGAA
>ML787678.1:419064-431494 GCA_009831015.1 Picea engelmannii | reverse complement strand
TCTCTTTAGTGGAACTACCTAGTCTATCATGAGTAGCCGAAGTCAATATTTTATCATACTATTCTTATAGAGAAATAATTCAAGTTCAAACAATAGATCTCTATGCTACGGTAATTGTTATTACTTGAATCGATATAAACAAAATCAACTCTTAACTACAAAGTAGAAGTTATTCATTCGAAGGCTCGAAGTCTTTACTTGCAACCATAAAAAGACTGCATAGGGAAGTGTATGTCTCAGAGTGAAACTCTTGTTGATCGCTTGTCTAATTTCCATAGCAGATTACCCAAATCTAGATAGTATGATGTTTTTGCATTTATTGTTCTCAAATAAATAAGGATAGAACAAGGATATTGGAGAGAAAAATTTACAATGCTTCAAACCAAGAATTTTAATTCACCGAAAGAAAAACTATCAAGCATGACTGGGACCTTGGAGAAAAGATAAATGTCTTAAAATTCAAATCGTGAACTTTGATTCTAAGATAGACTTGAAGCATTTTCTTATTAGGGTTATTATCTTAGGCTGTAACAAATATTACAATTCCTTATCCTAAATATTGTTTCCCTTTTATTCGTTTACAATCTTACCACACTAGCGTAATTACATTGAGTGTTATACCCGAGCTTTGGGTAAAACTCTATAGTCTTCGACTTCATGGAGATTGACATGTAGTAAAAAAAACTAAAACCCCCTTAACCAATTTTTTACCATGACTCTTAACAATCAGATTAGTTTCCTTTAAAATGTGATAATGATTATTAAATAATTAAACTAATTCATCCTATACTTTTATTTTCAAAAATCCTTAACAATCAGATCTATCTACTGGTTGCAACCTGTCCAACTAATTCATCCTATACTTTTATTTTCAAAAATCCTTCGAAAATCTAACGTCAGAAATTGTTTTTAGTGCAGATTTCTCTTTAAATATTTCTACGGGTGTAGAGAAAAAGTATAACAAAACGATCACCAGAGAGATGCCTCTTACCATGGGAAGGCTCTTGTTCAAGGATTTCAAGTTTTGGAAATAATCTAACTTGGAATGTTGGATAGATATAGATTCTATATTAAAATATGGAGCAAGTCTCAACTAAGACGGGACAACAACTCTTCTTCTTAAAGTTAAAGAATATCATCTTCATAATGGTCAAACGCTTTTGCATCCATCTATGTAACTATTTACATGGAAGAATTCATTTTTTTGCAAAAGGTATGTAGATATATAGAGTATGAGTTCACAATTAAATTTTTCTTCAAATGATTTTTTTTTTTAAATATTAAATTACGGTTATTTTTGGTTGAGCTCTCATAAAATTATACTTAATCTCATCTATTCTTTAATATTTGCTGAATTGATATTACTTTGTTGAATTATAATAGTAATTAATTATTTCTATCAACATTTCATCTCTTAAGTAGCAAATTAATGAATAAATAATTTTATATTTATTTTTAGATATGTTTGAGACATAAAACATTTTTATTCCAATATAAGTACGAAGTTCTGGTAATTATAAGCTCTCAATGTAACTCAAGTATGAAACAATGCATTGTAAACTTGGGTTTCTAATGTTTGTAAACTTTGCAATTATTTTTTTGTTGAAGTTTTACCGCCACTCAAGGCAAGGGCTTGTTGCTTTGCAGCTCCCCTTGTTGGAAGTAGATATTGCATACATCTAGGGCAATGATAGTAAGGTGTACTCCTGATAGTAAGGTGTACATCTAGGGTAATGATAGTAAGGTGTACTCCTACAAGCAGTTAATACGATGGGATAGAGCCACTTACCTAGTCTATTCCTTGTTGTCTTGTCTAAATTTGGATTTAGTGAGTTAAATCTATGTATCAATAAACAAATACTTGGTTAACCTCGCATTAACCATGTGTTAGTAAATAAATATATATGTATATATAGCATACCCTTGGTGTTGAAAATGTAGTATGGGGATTTAACCTTTGTTTTTCATTGTGATTACTTTACTAATCTAATGAATTAAGATAGGATTCGGCACGAGTCTTATAGTTGATATCTTTTAGTACAACTATAGACGTTGAGTGGGTTGTTTTTACGTATGTAGAGAAGGTGTTAAGGGGTGGTTTTAGTACAAGTATGTTTCCATAGTAGAATAACAACTGTATAAAATAGGTATCCTAGAGGTGCAGAACAATGAAATTAGTTCAACAATACAAGTTTTTGAAACAATGAGGAATCTTATTGTAGAGTTGCAAACTTTCAAGGAAGATAATGAGAAACTGAAGAAATAAAACGAATATGAATATGAAATAAATGACATGTTATTATGAATCATATCAATAAAAAAGAGTCCAAAGAATAATTATATAGATGAGGAAGTTAGTAAAAATTCTACAAAAGATTCAAGTAAAAAAACAGAGAAAGAAAACAATTCTTCTAATGATACACACATGACTGAAAATACAATATCTACATCAAATAAAAGACAACAGATGGATCACTTAGATGGAGATTTTAATAAAGTTAGACCTTCAACTTTTGACAAAGAATCTAGAACTGGTAAAGATGCGGAAGATTGGTTACTAGACATAAAGAAATATTTTTAGATTTACAATTAATATGGAAGTGAGGATGGCCATCTATAACCTGAAGGGTAAATCTAGTATATGGTGGCAAGATTTAAACTTATCCAGGGGTTTAAAGGAAAAGAAAATGGAAAGAAATATTTTAAGAAACAATATTTATCTAAAAGATATTATGAAAAAAAACTAAAGAATTTTATGAGTCAAAGTTAGGGAATATGTTTATGGAATATCTTATTACCAAATTTCTATAACTGTTATGGTTTGTAACTTTCATAAAAGATGAAAAGGTGAAAGATCAGATATTTCTAAGTTGCTTACCTTAGTTATATAAATATAAAATAGAGTTTGACAGCGAAAGACCTTGAATGACGTATTGCGAAAAGATAGGATATGTTATGAATAGTACAAATAATGGTATGAAAATCCAAAAACATGGAGAGAAAAAAACAAGATAAAATCAACTACAGAAAGAAAGGTTTTAAGCCATCACTGTTTCGTAACATGTCCAAAGGATATCAAGAAAACAACTTTTCCAGGAATTCATCACAAATACAAGGAGGAAACAAATCAGACAATCTAATATTTAAGAAGATAGTTGATAATCCTAGAGAACCGTTAAAATGTTGGGCATGTGGTAAACCACATCTTTTGAGGAATTGTCCACACCGAAACTCTACAAAGAGAATAGTTCATAACATACAAGAAGCTTCAACAGTTGGAGACATTGGAAAAAGATTTTATGGAATTTTTTTTTATAGAATCAATATTGCTCTAGATAGGAGACAAGGAGATCATCAATCTACCATTCTAGAAATTGAAGGTAAACTTCATGACATACAAGTTTCTAGTTTAATAAACCCATGGAAAATTTCAAGTTATATTACTCCATCATTGGCAGACTCGTGCAAGCTCGAAAAAGTAATACATTCTAAATCTTGGTTGGTACAATTAGCAACGGGTACTAAAAGAAAAGTAATTGAGTACATTTTTTTACTCTAAATTAGAAAGAAGTGGTCATGGTACTAAATTTAATTTAAATATATTACCTTTAGGATCATATGACATACTTATAGGTATGGATTGGCTAGAGAAACATAAAGTTGTGCTTAATTGTTATGAAAAATAATTTACTTACAAAGATGAAAGTGGGGTAACAAGAATAGTTCAAGGAATCAGTAAACCTATTTCTATAAGACAAATATCAACCTTAGAATTAAAGAAGTGCATTAGTAAAGGCTGCAAACTACAATTTTTCAAGTGACAAATTTAATAAATGAAGAAAGTAAACCTAAATCAAAATATTTCATTTTTCTTTGAGAATTTAAAGATGTATTTGTAGAATAAATACAAGAACTACCTCTAAAAAGAGAGATGGATTTTTCTATCGACATATTACCTATATTTTCACTAATATCAAAATCACCTTACATAATGAGTGTCCCTGAATTGACTGGATTAAAAATCCATCTACATAAATTATTGGATAAAAGATATATTAGACCAAGTGTTTCATCATGGGGAGCACGAGTATTATTTGTTAAAAATAAATATGTAACTTTCAGGTTGTGTATTGACTATCATCAATTGAATAAAATGATGATTAAAAACAAATATGCCTTACCAAGGATTAATGATATATTTGATCATGTTGGAGGATAAAGCATATTTTCTAAGTTGGATTTAAGATCTAGCTATCACCAAATAAGAATAAAGGAAGAAGATATCAACAAAACAACGTTTAGAACACATTATGGACATTACGAGTTTGTAGTAATTCCATTTGGACTTACAAACACACCCACGACTTTTATGTGCTTGATGAATAGTATATTCAGTAAATACTTAGATAAATTTGACTTGATATTTATTGATGATATACTAATTTATTCGAAATCTAAAGAAGAACATGAGAACCAATTGAAAATAGTGATACAAACTATACATGAACATAAGTTGTACGTTAAGTTCAACAAATGCGATTTTTTTCAAAAGAAAATATAGTACATGGGACATGTGATTTCAGAAGAAGGAATTGTGGTGTATCGTGAATAAATCAAAGCTATTATGGAATGGTTGGTACCTAAAAATGTAGCAGATATATGATCTTTTATGTGGATTACAAGTTATTATATATGGTTTATTGAAATATTTTCCAAAATTGCATATCCCAGTACATCATTGCAGAAAAAGGGAGTGAAGTTTATCTAGTCTAAAAAATGTCAAGATAGTTTCGATAAATTGAAAATCTTACTAATTGCAACACCGATTCTAAAAGTGGTTGATCCTTATAAATATTTTACAGTTTGTGTAGATGCTAGTAAAGAAGGATTGCAAGGAGTATCATTGCAAGATGGACATGTAATTCGTTACGAATATTGAAAATTAAAGGAACATGAAGGTAATTATGTAACTCATGATTTTGAGCTAGCATCCATGATTCATGCACTAAAAATGTGGTGACACTACTTAATTGGAAGATTTTTTTTTATTATGAATGGATAATATTGGTGTGAAACATCTATTTAGTCAACAAAATCTCAATGCATGATAAGCAAGATGATTATCGTTGTTAAGTTAATTTTATTTTGAAGTTCAACATATCTAAGGGAAGGAAAATAAAGTAGCATATGCACTTAGTTGAAGAGATAATGAAATCTATGAGGTAATAATCAGTAAAACAGAAAGTGATTTTAAAGACACAATTAAATATACAAGCATAAATGATGTGGAATACATCAAAACAATAGAAAATTGATAAATCGAGATTTTTATATTTTCTATACACACTAACTTTTCTAAGTTGTTTTTAAATATATAGACGATGCCCCCAAAATGTTGACCTCCAGAGAGTTATTTGCCAAGTACTAGCATAAATACTCCTTTACAGGGTGATGAACTTCGAGATCGGAATATTGAAGATGCTAATCAAGTTATTCATGATGATATGGATGGAGATAACGTTAGTGATTCAAATGAGGAAGATGAGATACATAGATTGATCCAAGACACATTTGCTCCAATGGATGAGGACAACCAGGATGATAGTCATGATGTTGATCCTCTACTCGAGAAGTCATGTCAACCTCTTTATGAAGGCTCAACAACAAATCTTTTATATGCTATATTGTTGTTGGTGAACCTGAAGGTTTTGAATGGTTTATCAAACACATGTCTCACATAGATACTAAGGTATTTAATTTGTTAATTATTTATGCATGCACATTCACAAATACTTAAAAGGTTCAATTTTTTCCTATATTGCTATTGTTTTCTAATTTGTAAATTAGTATATTGGATGAGATATTGATGATTAATATTGTTTACATTGACTTATTGTTTAGAATTTTGTAGATTGTTACGTGAAGTTCTATTACCGACGTAAAATATTTTTCCATGAACATATCGAGAAATATCTGTGATTATGAAAGAAATTGGAATGGACTATCAGGCTATTGATGCATGTCCTAATGATCATATCATATATTATGGACAATATGCATTAGAAAATGAATTCCCACAATGTCAAATAAGTAGATATCGAACTGATAAAGCGTAAAAGAAGGTGCCTCACAAAGTTCTTCGTTATATTCCAATAATTCCACATTTACAATGGTTGTTCAAGTGCCAAAGTATAGCATAGTTTATGGATTTCCATGCAAAGAACAGAAGTCAAGATGGTGTTCTTTGAATGCCTGCATATGGTTCTGCATTGAACTACATCAAAGAAAAGTGGCCAATTTTTAAAGAAGAACCTCGTAATGTTAGACTTTCGTTGGCAGCTGATGGTGTCAATTCATTTGGAGAGCTTCATTCTACATACTTAGTGTGGCCTGTTTTTGTTATAAACAATAACCCTCCTCCTTGGATGTCGATCAAGAGAGAGCACACAATGTTGGCAATGATTGTTCCAGGAATTTAATTATCTTTTATTTTCTTTAAAGTATGAAAAATTATTTCATTTCTTTGTTTCGTGCATGGTAATTATTTCTTTTATATATAACGACACCTAGATAAGTATAATTAATCATGCAGTATGTTGAACCAATTAGGTAGGTACCAAGTTAAAGATATGAACGTATATACTGAGCATCTTATCAATGAGTTGTTGAAGTTATGGGATGGCGTCACTATGTATGACATCTGTAGACCAATAGGGAAAAAATGAGTTCAATTCCATGGAATACTATCATGGACAATTCATGATGCTCCCGGGTTAACACATTTTGTGGTATATTGTTACTTTATTTTGTGATTTAATATTATATATATTTATTGAAAAAAACATGCATTAATTTAAATTGTAACTCTAATTTGATGCTACATTAATTCATATATCTTGTAGGTATTCAAACAAAGGGTAAATTTGCATGCCCAATTTGTGGTCCGAGGATAAAATATCATCTTTCAAGGAGTTT
The DNA here is from genome assembly GCA_009831015.1 of Picea engelmannii. Lineage (NCBI taxonomy): Eukaryota > Viridiplantae > Streptophyta > Pinopsida > Pinales > Pinaceae > Picea > Picea engelmannii. The sequence continues at coordinate 424,519 of ML787678.1, read as the reverse complement.
AGGAAAGGAAGTGTTTGATGAGTATAGGCACTTTCTGCCTAAGAACCATAGTTATCGAACTACAGACAAAGAAAATTTCAATGGTAAAGAAGAAAACGGAAAAAAACCACGCAGAATGACACCTCGCCAATGGAAGTTGGAATATATTAGAAATCGTCAAGGTATGCAAATTATTTATGTATGACATATTATATAAATCTTTGGTTAATTTCATTAGTATTAATTTCATTTTGTCCCATTAATTAGTGTTAATTTCAATTTGTTGATGTTTCATGAATGTCGTTAAGGCACGAATGGGCTTCCACGAGGAATGAAAAGATACCCAATGCAATTCAATAGATTGCCATACTACGAGCACCTACAAATAGTTCATTTGTTTGATACAATGCATATCGGGAATAACATAACAGAATTGTTATGGAAAATATTAGATGGAAGAACTGACAAAGAGAGAATTGGAAAATTTGTTGTGACATCCAGGAAGCTAATCATGCATTGCAAAGTGTTATTATTAATTCTAATGGTGATGGTCGTGAACAAAATACTAGTCTTCCTTGGTTATTGACGGAGCAACAGAGCAATATTGTAAAAGAGGTCATTTGAAAAATTAGGTTTCCGACGGGGTTTTCGTCGAACATACAAAATATCTTAACTAAAAAAGGTGATTTTGGTGGGGTTAAAACACATGATTGGCAAACATTCATTAAGGCAATTAGTAGGTTATAATATATTTTCTTATTGGTACGCATTTTTTCGAAAAAAATAATTATTATTTGTTTTTTGTTACAGTATGTTCTACCTTTATCTCTCCCAGATGACTTTGACAACAACATAAAACAAATTATTTATGTACTTGGCAAATACATGAGGTAAGTATTGTTTTATAAGGAAAATGTACTTATGTGATTTGTAGCAGAACTTATTGACATATTATCTTTTATCTGCAAATTTATGTATGCCTTGATATTACTTTATTGCATTGACATTTGTAGGTGGCTATCATCAAGAGAAATCTATAAAGAAGATATAAGGTATTGGAAGAGAGAAATTCCCCGACTAATATGTCAAATGCAACAGTATCTACCTCCAACATTTTTTAATGCACAAGAACACTACCTCATACACCAAGTTGAGGAGATTGAATTATGTGGACCAGTACACACAAGGTCGTTGTGGATGGTGGAGAGGTAGTTGAAGTCACTAAAGGCTTTTGTTAGACAAAGAGCACGTTCAGAGGGTTCTATGGTTGAGGGATATATGGTATATCAATGCATGGTGTATATTAGTGAACATCTACCTAATTTAGTAGAAAATATGAATGTGCCTCGCATTTGGCATCTTGACTCCATCAACAAATTTGAAGGGGAGGTCCTATTGGGGAAAGGTAAAATGAGGATTGTGAAAGGTAATTATTAGATGTTGATGTAGATTTAATATATTACACATTTATTAAATTATTACTTTATTAACAATAGATAATTAATGATATTAAATTGTTATTCTATCATATAGTTGCTCGAGAGTTGGATGCTTTACATTTATACATTGCAAACAACCTTGATTGGATAGAGCATTGGATAGAATATAGTGAAGAATACTTTGGTAGGTTATCATGGGAAGGGGTGAGTAAGATGATTAAAACAGAGCACCATCATAGAGATCAATTTCTTGATCTTACATCAAGGGAAGTTGATTTAGCCTTTGGTTTAAAAGATAAACATACAAGTTAATTTTTTTACCCGCATTTTCCTAGTTTTTTCCCAATTTTTCAATGTATTTGGTTTGTTTAATTTTTGAAATATATATTTAGTAAGTCCTATATGATAATTATTAATTGGAAATATATTTTTTACTTTTTTTCCATGTTGCAGTTGAAAAATCACAAGGCTATGTGGTGTAATGGTCGTAAATTTTGTATCAAAATGTTGGATGATAAGATGAAAACATCGGATTGTGGGATAGCTGCAGTGTTAAGGTCACCAACATTTCCTCTAGAAGTGACAGAAATATGGAAGAAACTAAGAATAGGTACTATGGCCATTTGGAGGATATAATTGAGTGTGATTTGAATTCCTTTAAAATAGTTTTGATTGAGGTTAAATGGTACAGGCTACGGATGTATGAACGTGATCCTGAAAGAATTCTTATTGAGCGTGATAATGGATTTACCATGGTTAATACAAGGGAATTTGAACCAAGTATAGAGCCTTATGTTCTTCCAAGTCAATGTGAGAAAGTATTTTACTCAGAGGTACCTGGTAAAGAAGGTTGGTCATACATTGTTAGATATGATTTGGCAAGAGGAAGACTAGTAAAGTATAATTATGTAGCCAAGGATGAATATAATAATGAGGAAGAAGATCATTATTATACAGATCAGGAGTTGGTGGCTCATGTAGTCGATGTGTCAGATGAGGAAGTTGAAGAAGTTGATCATCCAAATGTGGGAGACGACGATCTCATTGACTATATCGATAACTATAGTAGCAAAAATGACGCTGATGATGTTGATAGGAATGAGCCTTTCACCAATATCGATTATGAACTATATCCTGATACAGATGTTGATTTGGATGAAGAAGAAGATGATTGATATTTAATTGTTGAAAAGAAGAGGTATGTGTTTATATATTTTATATGATCTTTATATGTTTTATTTTGTATAATATAGTATATGATACATGTTCTTTAGAATTTCAAATTAGATAATATGGGGAAATTGAGAGTGATGTGAGGGGCGGGTGGGGGGGGGGACGAGGGGGGGGGCACATAATTATAGCTTCCACCTTCATGTGGTTTCCTCTGTTTAGTAGAGAATGAACTATTCTTGAAACCAAGAGGATCTATGCACGACTGCGCCTAATCATACCAACGATGTAGGTATGTCCATCATCAATTCATCATGTAAACCATAAACCCTAATTTAGTGGATTTATCAATTTGTTCCTAGTGAATGGATGCGTTGTTGTTGACATGGAATGGGACAACACATATACCTTCTTAATTTTCTTCCTTCACCTGATGTGGGCTTGGTCATTCCTAGCCTTGAATTGAAAGTTGCACGTAGTCTTAGTTGTCACCCTTCATGACAGTTGTCACCCAATGATCATTATATCACAAGGTTGGAGGCATATGGGCATTGGGATCATGAGGCTTTATAACCCTACAATAACAAGAGACATTAATTGAACTTTGACTAGATTGAAAGGTGCGTGCAATTGAAAATGATAACAACCCAAAACTAAAAGGGATCAATACACTAACTGTCAATGAGAGGTGATCTCACCGTGGTGTGTAGGAATAGGCCTAGCACCTTCAAAATTATCATTCTCCAAATATCTTATACAAATTTTACAAGGAAATTGTACTAGGACTAGACACAGGCAACAATGACCTATGAATGGGGCCAACGTTGAAATTTTTTCAAATTGTTTCTGAATGAATTGAAATTTGACATGGATATACTATTTTCATGCCTTAACGATATGGGAGGGTTTCTAGACTCAAATTTGACTCACACGCCCACTTTCTTCCATCATCAATTCATCATGTAAACCATAAACCCTAATTTAGTGGAGTTATCAATTTGTTCCCAGTGAATGGATGCATTGATGTTGACATGGAATGGGACAACACATGTACCTTCTTAATTTTCTTCCTTCACTTGATGTGGGCTTGGTCATTCCTAGCCTTGAATTGAAAGTTTTCCCTAGTCTCAGTCGCCATCCTTCATGACAATTGTCACCCAACAATCATTATATCACAAGGTTGGAGGAATATGGGCATTGTGATCATGAGGCTTTATAACCCTACAGTAACAAGAGACATTAATTGAAATTTGACTAGATTGAAAGGTGCGTGCAATTGAAAATACTAACAACCCAAAACTAAAAGGGATCAATATGCTGATTGTCAATGAGAGGTGATATCGCCGTGGTGTGTAGGAATAGGCCTACTACCTTCAAAATTAACATTCTCCAAATATCTTATAAAAATTTTACAAGGAAATTGTACTAGGACTAGACACGGGCAACAATGACCTGTGAATGGGGCCAATGTTGAAATTTTTTCAAACTATTTCTGAATGCATTGAAATTTGACATGGATAGACTATTCGCATGACTTAACGATATGGGAGGGTTTCTAGACTCAAGTTTGACTCACACACCCACTTTCTTCCATCATCAGTTCATCATGTAAACCATAAACCCTAATTTAGTGGAGTCGTTGATTTGTTAGGTTTTAGTGTTCCCAGTGAATGGATGCATTGTTGTTGGCATGGAATTTGACAACACATGTACCTTGAAAATTTTATTCCTTCACTTGATGTGGACCTGGTCATTCCTAACCTTGAATTGAAAGTTTCCCCTAGTCTTAGTCATCATCCTTCATGACAATTGTCACCCAACGATCATTAGATCACAAGGTTGGAGGTATATGGGCATTGGGATCATGAGGCTTTATTGGTTTTCTATGGCATGCATTAGGATCAGTTTAGCTCCTTTAGTTACAAATATCATTCAAAAGGTTGTCCAACATGCAAGTGCAGAGCCTAATAGAGAGCGGTATCCATCATAAAAAGAGGATAAACATAAGGGTTTCCGGACTCAACCACAAGTCAAATAAAAAATTCGACAATCAAATATTCTTTGGTTATTCTATCAAAATCCAACAATAAGGTGTGCCTTCTCATGTAATTGATCCCTCTTATAACTAACATGTGGATGGGGCCAACGTTGAAATTTTTTCAATTTGTGCTTGTATGGACTGAAATTTAACATGGTTAGATTAGATACATACAGTGATAGTATGGGAGGATTTCCAAACTCAAACATGACTCACACAATCAATTCCACAATCAAATAACAATCATATAGAATAATTAATGTGAATGGGGAAGACAATGACAGTATGGGAGGGTTAGACTAGACGCTTACAATGATGACCATACCATTAAGGCCTATGTAGAAGCTAAATCCGAAGAATCCAAGTAATTTAAATCCCAAGCAACTAAGTATGCAAACGAGTTGGTGAGGTGAGGAGCCCAAAAAATTAATTTCAAATAAACCACAAATAAATCACATGCATTATAGAACATGCACACACTTTAGAAACATGTACATACTAATAGAGGTTAGGAATTAAATTTGTTAGTGGTGATAGTGATTATGATAAATGTTCATTATAGGAGTTAGGAGCTATAGGTTTTAATGGTTATAGTGGGTATACTTGTTAATGGTCATAGGTGTACAACCTGTGTGGACCTAATAGTAGTTAAATCCATTAGGTGTTATAATGATTACATACAATAAGGATGATAAGAGTTAAGGGATAATCATGATAGGGGTTAAGTCTTATAAGTTCATAGGTTATAGGTTAAGGGTTATATGGGTTAATAGTCACCAAGTTTAAGGTTTCCTAATATTACATGGGTTGGGTGTGATAGGGGTTGGAG
>ML787678.1:358417-417289 GCA_009831015.1 Picea engelmannii | reverse complement strand
CCCCCCCCCTCGAGGGGTGCAGGGGGGCAGCACCCCCAATTTTTTTTTTTCCTTGGGAAACATGTCATGTATTTAGGTGGTTTTTCGACACATGGTTTTTTCCAATGTTTTTCTATTTTCGGTTAAGGAATTAGGGTTTTGGACTAATCCAAGTCATTGGGTTAGGGTTTTGGATGTCACTGGCTCCTATATGTATATTGTATTGTAAACAATGTAAGACTATGAAGGAATATAGAATATGCTTGTTTTCCCGGTTTGTGTTTCCAGGGGAAAATCTCTGTGTAATGTTTGTATTTGCCATTGTATCTTTTCTGAATATCTGTTTGTAGTAGATATTGTACAAGGTTAGGATTTACATTTGGTATCAGGGCTTTATTGGCTTCAGGGGGATGCCTTTGTGGTCAAGGGTTTGGCTCGGGACTGTGATAAGCCTTGTTACAGTGGGAGATCTGTGGTATTGTTTTTCAGGTGAAAAGAAATGGCAAGAAATTCGAAGATGGAGATCGAGAAGTTTAATGGGAAAATATTTGAGCTGTTGAAGCTCAAGATGGAAGATCTTTTGGTGGATAGAGATCAGTGGATCGTGGTAGATCCAAGTACTGCACCTACAGGAACTTCTACAGATGACTGGAAAAAGATGGATCGAAAGGCAAAGAGCACTATCCGACTGTGTCTCTCCGATTCAGTATTACTGAATGTGTCAGAGGAAGCTACAGCCAAGTATTTATGGGAAAATTTGGGGAATTTGTATCAGTCTAAGTCCCTGATAAATAAACTATTCCTGAGAAATAAGTTGTATAACTTGAGGATGAGAGATGGAGTCTCGGTGGCAGAGCATTTGAACGCCTTCAATACTGTTGTAAGTCAGTTAGTATCTATTGAGATAAAAATTTCAGATAAAGATAAATGTATCAGTTTATTGTGTTCTTTACCAGACTCGTGGGATAGCCTGGTTGTGGCCATAGGTAGTAATACAACTTCTTTGAAGTTTGAAGAAGTGGTATCATCCTTGTTGTTGGAGGAGATGAGACGGAAGAATATGGAAGGACATAGCACAGATGCATTATTTGCAAGAGGACGTTCCCAGGAAAGAAATAGATCTAATTTCTCAAGTGGGAGATCTAAGTCTAAGGGTAGATCTAAATCTCCCAGAACGTTCGTAAGAGTATGTTGGAGGTGTGAAAAATAAGGGCACTACAAGAAGCAGTGTAGATCCAAAGTTGAGAAAAATAAGGGATCTTAAGAATTTTCTTCTACAGAAGAAAAGACCTCCAAGGAAGAAGGAGGGGATGTGTACTTGGCCTCTTCAAGCACACATGCAGATCATGAGGCATGGTTTATTGACTTGGGTGCATCCTTTCATATGACTCCCCACAGGGAGTGGTTCTGCGAATATGAAAAGTATGATGGAGGTAATGTTTTCTTGGGTAATGATTCAACAACCAGAATCATAGGAAGAGGAAGAGTCAAGTTGAGGCTCATATATGGAAGGATTAGAACACTGCCTGGTGTTCTACACATCCCAAGTATGGCCAGAAATTTTATTTTTGTAAGAAAAATGGAAGATGCAGGGGTAAAAATAATTTTTGAAAAGGGAACTTGCAGGATGGTTCTAGGAGCAATGGTGTTGATGAGGGGAGTTCGGTTTGGAACTCTGTATAAGCTGCTAGGAAGCACTATTAGTGATGGGTGTAATAGCTCCATTGTTCCTGATATTGGAGTTGAAGAAGAAAGAACTCCTACAGTCTCTAGAGAAAAGGTTATGTTGTGGCATCAAAGATTGGGGCATATCAGAGAGAAGGGTCTTCGACTACTACACGGTAAAGGTATGGTTGAAGGTATGTCTAAATTCTCTCTGGATTTTGATTTCTGTGAACATTGTCTATATGGGAAGGAGAATCGGGTAATATTCCCCTATGGTGCAACGAGGGCAGAAGGAATTTTACAACTAGTTCACAATGATGTTTTTGGACCTTTGTCAGTCCCATCATTGGGAAAATCTGTGTACTATGTCTCATTTATAGATGAATTCTCGAGGAAAACTTGGATATATTTCCTTAGGAAGAAATCTGAAGTCTTTGATAGGTTTAAAGAGTTTAAGGCTCTTGTTGAGAATCAAACAGAGAAAAGAATTAAGGTGTTGAGGATAGATAACGGTGGAGAGTTCTGTGGGAATGAATTTGAAGAATTCTGTAAGAAGTGTCATCTAGAAAGGAATAATACTACTCCATATACACCTCAGCAGAATGGAGTTGCAGAAAGGATGAACAGGATGCTGATGGAAAAAGCAAGGTGCATGCTCAGTGGTGTCGGGTTAGGGCAAGAATTATGGGCAGAGGCAGTGGGTACTGCATGTTATCTGGTCAACAGATCACCCTCATCAGCGTTGTGTGACAAGACTCCACAAGTGGTATGGACTGGTAAAGAACCTTCTCTCACACATATTAAGGTATTTGGATATGATGCATATGTTCATGTTCCAAAGGAAAACAAGAGTAAGATGGATAAGAAGCAGGGATGATTTTAGGGGCTAAATTTCACTCATGGGCTAATTTTCCATGGTTTTTCCAAAAACGAGATTCGCTATTTTAAAACCGATTTGCCCAAATTCTATAGGATAAAATTATTTTACCTTAAAAATATCAATTTTTTTATAAAAACTATATAAAATACTTGGAAATTTGAATATTTTTACAAAATTATCGCCAAACATTTATAGTTGACATATGAAGGATTAGTAAGATTCGCCAAGGTTTCTACATTTTAAAATAAATTTCCATCCTTAAAATCATCCCTGATAAGAAGGCTAAAAAATGTATCTTTATTGGATATAAAGATGGTCTCAAAGGTTATAAGCTTTGGAACCCAGAAACTAAGAAGGTAGTGTATAGCCGAGATGTGGTATTTAGAGAAATGAAGGATGTTGTTAAACAAGAATTCCTACCAAGTAAGGAAGAACCAGAGAAGATAGAGTTTGATTTAAAGGATGATGAATCAAACTCTACAGAAGAACATGAATTAGAAGAAGAAGATCCTCATACTCCAGTATTGAGGAGATTAGATTGAGAAAGAAGGCTACCGAAAAGGTATAGTCCATCTGATTTTCGTTCACATTTTTATTTGTCTATTACTGATGATGATCCTAGAACTGTCAGGGAGGCAGTGGATTCAGAGGATGGAAATCTTTGGAAAAGGGCCATGGAAGAAGAAATGGAATCTTTCGATAAGGATGGGGCTTGGGATCTAGTGGAGTTGCCAACTGGAAGAAAGCCCATTGGCAGCAAATGGGTATTTAAAAAGAAGTTGAATGTAGAAGGAAAAGTGGAGAAATACAAATCTCGATTAGTAGCAAAGGGTTATTCCCAGGTTGAGGGAATTGATTTTGGTGAGATTTTTTCTCTTGTTGCCAAGTTAACCTCTATAATATTTATGTTGTTTGTTGTTGCTGCATTTGATTTTGAAGTAGAATAGATGGATGTGAAGACAACATTCCTGCATGGGGATATGGAAGAAGAAATATTTATGAAGCAACCAGAAGGTTATGTTGTGAAAGGAAAGAAGGAGCCGGTATGCAAGATGAAAATGTCCCTGTATGGTTTAAAACAATCACCAAGGATGTGGTATAAAAACATTTATACTTATATGCTGGGACTTGGCTTCACAAGAAGCAAAGAGGATCATTGTGTGTATTCTAAATTAATTGGTGATCATTTGATTTATTTGGTCTTGTATGTTGAAGACATGTTGCTGATAGGAAACAACAAGGAGATTATCCAGGATGTGAAAACTTAGTTGTCCTCTAAATTCGACATGAAGGATCTTGGTGCTTTAAATTTCATTTTGGGCATGGAAATTAAAAGAGATCAAAAAAGAGGAAACTCTGGTTAAATCAGAGAAAATATGTTGAGACAATATTGCAGAGGTTTAATATGCAGAAATGTAAACCAGTCAAGGTTCCTATTCATGTTGGTGTAAAGTTATCTATGGATCAGTGTCCCAAGACACATGAAGAAGAGGAGGACATGTCTCATGTTCCATATGTGAGTACATTTGGAATTTTGATGTATGCAATGGTCTGTACTAGACCCGACATTGCACATGCAATGGGAGTTTTGAGCAGGTATATGTCAAAACCAGGTAAGGGGCATTGGACAATAGTAAAAAGGGGTTTCAGGTATTTACGTGGCACTGCTAGCTATGGATTGTGCTACAAAGGAAGACCAGGATTGGACATAGAGGTCGATATACATGGCTTTGTGGATGCAGACTAGGCTGGAGATTTGGATCGTAGGATATCTACAAGAGGGTATGTGTTTAACCTGTTTGGAGGAGCAAAAGACAGGCTGTAGTGGCACTTTCAACTACAGAATTTGAATACATAGAAACCACTCATGCAAGTAAGGAAGAAATATGGTTACAAAGATTTTTTTCAGGTATTGGGTTGGTACAACAAGCTGTAAGGATAGAGTGTTACAGTCAGAGTGCAATTTTTCTGGCGAAGAACCCTACTTATCATTCGAAGACAAAGCACATTGATGTTCAATATCACTTTGTGAGAGACATGATTGAATAAAATAAAGTATCACCGATGAAGGTGGACACTTTGAATAATGTTGTAGACTCATTAACAAAATCTATGAGCACTGAGAAGTTCTCTTGGTGTAGAGGATCCATGGGCATTATTGCCTTGGATTTTTTACTATGTAACCATGTAACCCCCTTTATGCAAAGAAAAAAACAAGTGGGAGAATGTTGGGTATGTTTTATATTATTTNTTTGCTGATGGTTTTATATTTACGGTTAAGGAATTAGGGTTTTGGACTAATCCAGGTCATTGGGTTAGGGTTTTGGATGCCGCTGGCTCCTATATGTATATTGTATTGTAAACAATGTAACACTATAAATGAATATATAATATGCTGGTTTTCCCGGTTTGGGTTTCTAGGGGAAAAATCTCTGTGTAATGTTTGTATTTTCCATTGTATCTTTTTTGTTCTTTTCTGAATATCTGTTTGCAGTAGATATTGTACGAGGTTTGGATTTACACAGAGGAGGGAAAATGGGATGAGGGCACACACATAGGATAAATATGGTTTGACTTCTTTCTCCTATCACTTGAGTTTGCATGCTAATTGTTTGATGAAATTCTTGATAGAAATATGGTTTGATGGAATGTAATGGTTGTAGGGATTTTTCATAAAGGGCTTGCAGAGTTAGCACTAGAGTTGTTTTGTTAGATGAAATGGAAGGGCATGATTTAAACTTTAAAAACTTGATGGAGAAAAACTTGCCATAGGTAAGACATACATTATCCAAATGCAAAAAAAACAAAAATTATCCATTTCCCCCTACACTTACTACCTAGTAAATGACCTTAAGTAAACTTCTATGCTTCTCTCATCGATGCCTCTCCCATCAGAGTGGTCTCATCCACAAATTTCAAATGCATTATTTCTTCCACGCCTTGAGTCACCTTAAATCCCTGGATAATGCCCAGGTCTCCCTTCTTCATTTATCCGTCTGGGCTATTAGTAAAAAACAATAAGAAATAGGGGCCCATTTGATCCCCCTGCAGGCCATGAGGAATATGGAGGGAAAGACGTATAGAAGAGGAAGCGGTGTAGAAATGAGACCACAACCACGGGGTCACTAAAGCCAAATCTTTCTCTTATTTTATTTTTTCTATTTTTCCCAACTCCAGTCTACGAATAAATCATACGCATATGCGATCCAATTTTCTAAAAATAGAGTAGTTAGCCATGCGATAGTGAGTTTTGTGGGCCATCACTATCTCGCCCAAAATATGTCTCCCAGGGATGAACCTCCCTTGTTCCTTAGGGATTAGGGTAACCAATAAGAGGTTGAGCCTCTCTGTTTCATATATATAATTTAAGCTTGGTCATTATTTGCAGAGAGTATTTCCTTGGGCGATAGGCTGGAACTTGTCCATGCAGGGAAATCAGATTAGGTCTAGGAAAGTGTTATTCATGGCTTTCAGCATCTGCTCGGAGGATCCATACTCTTCAACCACTTTCACTTAAGTCCTCTTTTCACAAGATTCCCCCCGCTTCATATCAAAGACCACTTTGTGGAGCTATTCCATAGTGACCTACTTGGTCAAGCTTGCACGGGAGGGAATGAAACTCAGAATGTTTCCCCCCTCACATAAGTTCACTCTGGCAAGTCGAGTGAAGAAATTTTAGAATTATTTTACTGCCTCATTGTGGAGAAGAGGGGGGGATTCCATTTCCTAACCATTCCTCCAAGAGGTTGGCCTCAGTCACATTCGCTTGGGAGAATTGTGAGGTTTCTTAAGGACAGGAATCTCAAGTTCCACTGGCCATTGGGTAGACCTTTGGGATATTGGAAAAACTAATGGCTCATAATTCACCCTCGCTCAATAGAAATCGATCAATTCTTTATCCTATATGATCTTTCCCTAGGGAATCTGTATTCCTGATAAACCCTAAATCTGCTCAGGTGGGTGGAAGGAATATAAGTAACCATCCTTTTGGCTTGTTTGGATAGGGATGGGTTCTTTTAGCCTATTCGTTTGATCTCAATTTCCTACTGATCTATTTTTTCCTTTGTTTTGAATGCTTGGATAGTAGCCACTACTGAAGCATTACTAAGATCATAATCAATGGAGGTTTGACTTACTTACTCTCTCTCTCTCGAGGCGTTGTTGGTTTGGTATATTCTTGACTAGCAGGGAAACTTGGGTTGCCCAACTTCTGTGGTTCCTCATAATCCTCTTGACTATGGGGTTCCATTTCCATATGCTCCTGTATAGGTTTTTTTGCCTCTTTCCCCTCCTGTATAACCCGGAAACGGGGTTTTTCTTCTATTCCCTATTCCTCCCTGGGCCCTTTCCTCACCCTTTGCTCAACCAAAATGAAATATCCTTCCTCCCATCTTCTCTGGCCGATTAGCCTTTTCTCCTATAGATGTTGATTCTCTCGGGAGGATTCTTCCGATTTCCATTGGGAGCGAGCTCATCTTTCTCAGACGACTCCGGGCATTATCTCGCTAGATAACTATATCTATGGCATTCTCAGTATCTTAAGGGTAGTGCTTCATAGTCTAGGGTTTACTCCCAGATCACCTCTCTAAGATGTATTTCCATAGATTTAGGCAATGGTTAGTCCTATTGTAAATACGTAGATAATAGAGTTGGTCAAGGACAGAAATGAACTCTCTCTTGCATTCCACCATAGGTAGAGCTTGCTCTTAAGGCGCTACCTACTGAACGATTATTTCTGATACTTAAGGAATTTCACCTGCTGATCCGAGGAGTAGGCATTTCGCCGTATGAATTGGGCATTGAGCTGCTCACATTGAACCTACTTTATAAACTCTATAAACACAACAAGTTTATCTCTTATGTACATATTAGCAAGTTTTACAAGAAGATCAACATATGGAAGAAGAGTCATCGGAAGAAGATCTACCCTTAATCGAGAAATAAGAGTGGGTTACCTTTACTTTATAAGAAAACGATCCATTACACCCGTGAGCCAATCGAAACCAAGCCTTTTCCTGGACATTTCTTTAATCTTCTCACAACAAGATCGAGACCTAATTTTTTTTATGTGTAAACATAGGTGGTAAATGAGAGTGACCTAGGAAATGTCTTGTGGAGTATTGTTGGATATTGATGGACACAATGATATTTGACATTGTTGCAAGATAAATCTTCCTATAACTATAGTGTGAATGAAACTACAATAAAATGATCCTTTATCCTTTATCCATGCTTTCAACATTACCATGCAAGCAATCCTTTATCGATGCAAGAAATCCTATTTTCTATCATTCTAGAAACACAAACCATATTTCCAACCCTAATCCTTCAGACCATGTTACTAGACCAATGCCTTCTCCTACTCATCTCAACACCATAAATTTACTATCTCTTCATCCTCCATCCCAAACTATTGATGTCACTACCATTAAAATCACACACATTCTATGACAAATTTTAATGTATTAAAAAAATACGCTGAATCAATCTTCTTATATATCTTAGAACCCGGTCCCCCATGTTTTGACACTCCCAGACGCGATCCCATGTTTTGACAGTCAAGATATATCTTATATATCTTGGATCCCATGTTTTGACACTCCCAGACGCGATCCCCAAAATTTTGAGGTGGAGCTTATCTGCACTAGATCCTTCCTCCACATGACCACAGACTGTGCTATAAGGCACTGCAAACTTATGGTCTTCATCGACCCTGATCAACGGTACACAATCTCGATGAATCAATGGTCCAAATATTTTCGCAATCTCGCATCTCGCAGTTCCTTAGATGTGGGTTCTTGTCACTCCAAGTCGTGATACACGAAGCTCCGAGATGGAGCTTAGATCAACGGTCCAGAATTTCGATAAATCTACAGTCCAGATCTCATCGTGAATTCGCATCTCGCGATTCCTTTGATGGAGGTCCTTGTCACTCCAAGTTGCGATAGGCGAAACTCTAAAATGAATCTTAAATCAACGGTCCACGATCTCGATGAATCTACGGTTGCGATTAAATCGCAATTTCGCATATCGCGATTTCAATGGTCATATTTCTTACCTCTCCAAGTCGTGAGTCACGAAACGCCGAAATGGAGTCACAGATCAACAGTCTCGATCAACACTTGATCTGACGGTCATCGGGAATTGTAAATGGGATCCAACGATCAGAAATGCTACTTCTCCTCCCAGGCTTACTTTGTTCCGCTTACTCTGATCTTGTCATCGCTGATCTTTGTCATCGCTTATCTTTGCCATCACTGATCTTTGTCATCACTGATCTTTGCCATCGTTGTTCTTGCCATCAATGACAAGCTTACTCCCAACTGTAAACCTTCCAACAGTCTTCACATGTACCATGGGATATATAGGCCTACTTGATAGAGGATTCCCTCACAACAACAATGTATTGGCCTACATTGCAAAGACCCTCATATTACCCCTATATAATTTCTTGCATTGCTCATTCTTGGCATCTTGCTATTATTCACATCTTATGGATAGAAGTTCCTATAAGGCGAGGTAAAATGTATAGAATATCCTTTTTTCATAAATTATCTAGCATTCGTTCTTTGGTTACCAATGCCCTTCAATCCTTCCTAGTTCATTATAAATCCCTCTAGGATCACCATCAAGGCTTTGTCTAGTTTCAAATTGGTGACTGACTTTGGTTGTATATGGACAAACAATGTTTTAAGGGGTAGCATCATAAAAAAATCAAGCCTATTTTCTATTGTCCCTATATTTTTCTTAAATATATTAATGAAAATGGTTGTCATTAGTATTTTTCTTCCTTGCTAGACATCCATAATATCATTTATGTCAATCATCTCAAGCTATATGAGCCATCTATTCTGGAAGAGGAAGTTAAAGTCTGCCACTTAGTAGATAATATCTATACAATAGTGGACCTGCACACCTGCTACACTTATCATCAATGAATTACTTCCTATCTTGTTGAATGCCAAGGTCACCATCCCACTTAGGACAATTCACTATCCTAAGTTGTTTTTAAAAAGAACTTCTTGCATCTTGTTGAGAAAGTGGAGTCACTCTCTACTAAAACATGGAGAAAATAACATGCCACATTTGCATGTTATAATTAATTAATATTGATAATTCATTGTACAAGTAAATAAATGCATGTAGAACCTAAAACATGGTGCACTTTTGGTTTATCTTAATGTCAAGGGTAACTAAAGTTCACTATCAAAATTGATCCTTTGCAAAAGAACATAAAGATATTGCTATACCATATTACAATGTAATATGGTATTACCATATCTCATGTAGTTTTTTTTTTTAAAGAACTTAAAGGAAGCATCGCAATATCGACGATAGTTTGTCGCAAGGCTATTTTGTTTTTGGAACAAGCGTGGCAATAACGACGAAATTTTGTCACACTTTGCAATGGTTTTGCATAGCACATATAGCATTTGCGTCGTAAGTTTTGTCTCTGCCATCAATTTTTGTCGCTATTTCCATGCTTTTGCGTCACAACTTTCCACTGTTTTTTTTACATTGGCATGGTTTATCGTCCCTGTTGCGATGAAGTTTCGTCTGTATTGTGATGATTTATAAGGTAAACCTATATTGATGGTGATGACACGTGGAGGAATAATTTTTTCGATGTTTCCATGAACACCTGGTTCTTGGATATAACGACGCAAAATAGTCTTTGCTTTCATGGAAATTGCGACGGATAAGTGTCGCAATAGCAACGAAAAACCATGGGAAATTTGGTCATATGTAATAGTGGGTTATTATTATTGGAGATTTAAAATATGGATATTTCATTGTTTTGTTTCTTATATTCAAATTCAAAATATATTATTTTGGTTCATATTATTATGATTGGAGATTTGTTTTTCTTTTTATATTCAAATTCAGAATATATTGTCTTGGTTCAGATTATTATGATTGGAGATTTACAATATGGATATTTCATTGTTTTGTTTCTTATATTCAAATTCAGAATATATTATCTTGATTCATATTATAATGATTGGAGATTTGTTTTTCTTTTTATATTCAAATTCAGAATATATTGTCTTGGTTCAAGTTATTATGATTGGAGATTTAAAATAGGATATTTTACTATTTTGTTTCTTATATTCAAATTCATAATATATATTTTGGTTCATATTATTATGATTGGAGACTTGTTTTTCTTTTTATATTCAAATTCATAATATATTAAAATTCTAAGATAAACTTGAAGCATTTTATTATTAGGGTTATTTCCATACATTGTAACAAATATTACAGTTCCTTATCCTAAATATTGTTTCCCTTTTATTCGTTTACAAGATTTTCACGCTAGCTTAATTACACTCAGTGTTATCACCTAAGCTTTGGGGAAAACTATACAATCTTTGACTTCATGGAGATTGACATCTCGTAAAAATAAATAAAACCCCCTTAACTATTTTTTTACCATGACTCTTAACAATCATTGCAGTTTCCTTTAAAATGTGATAACAATTATTAAATAATTAAAATAGCACTAGAGTCATGGTTATTATATGGAGAAAAATCATTGACTAGGAAACAAAATCATATCGTTAGTAGCTTGTAAAAACATGAGACATATAGGTTAATACAATGCAAAGAAAAAAAAAAAAAAAATTTGTCTTTCCTGTTAATACATGTTGGACGATTCATGCTGATGAGTGAACACTCAACATTGAAACAACTATAATAGCCTCAAGTATTAAATATTTTATTGAATAATTTTCAATTATGGAAATTTTTACTTGATTTTATCAAGACATTTAATTGTTATTATTTAAATTATTGTGCTAGAGTTTGACTTGCCAATTATCCTCTTTTGATGGACAAATGTAAGAGACAAAAACATTTATTTAATAAATGCAGGATGGAAGAACCATGTTAAAAATAGTCGACTATGACTCCATGAGTGAGGAACATATTTGAGTTAACTCAGAGATGGATTTAACAAGTGTGAGAAGTGGATTTCTTGTATATTTTAACCTTGTATAGTATTTTACTGCATATAGATTTTCAATAAAAAAAAGAAAAGATATAATGGAAAATATACACATTACACAAAGATTTTTCCCCTGGAAAACCAACATATTCTATATTCATTCACACCATACATTGCTTACAAAAAAATATACATATAGGAGCCAGCGACATCCAAAACCCTAATCCAATGGCCTGGATTACTCAAAAACCCTAATCCCTTAACCAAAAATAGAAAACCATTGGAAAAAAAACATGTGCCAAAAAATCGCCCAACAATGGACATGAAAATCAAGCTGACATGAAAAACGAGGCAAAAAGGATTGATGCATTTCCCAAGGAAAACTTTTTTGTGGGGTCACTGCCCTCGAACCCCCACGCAGGGGAGATATCTCCCCCCTGCAACCCCTGAAGTGGGGGCCTAGCGCCCCCCCTCAATGTAGTAAACACTAGAAATAGTAGTGCAAAGAATATAACACATACCCAACATTCTCCCACTTATTGTTTTCTTTGCATACAGGTGGTTACAGGGTTACATAGTCAACAATCTAAGGAAAGAATTCCCATGGATCCTCTACACCAAGAGAAATTCTCATTTCTCACAGATTTTGTTAACGAAACTGTAAAATTCTTCCAAGTGTACACCTTCATCAACAACACTTTCTTTTCTTCAACCATATCTCTCAAAAAGTGATATTGAACATCAATATGCTTTGTCTTTGAATGATAAGTCAGGTTATTTGCCAGAAAAATTTCACTCTCACTATCACAATCTATCCTTATAGCTTGTTGTACCAACTCAACACCTGAAAACAATCTTTGTAAGCATATTGCTTCCTTTCTTGCATGATTGGTTTCCATGTATTCATCTTATGTAGTTGAAAGTGCCACTACAAACTATCTTTGGCTCATCCAACTGATTTCTCCTCCAAATAGGTTAAACACATACCCTCTTGTAGATCTCCTACGATCCAGATCTCCATCCCAGTCTGCATCCACAAAGCCATGTATGTCCAACACTCTGTCCAATCCTGGTCTTTCTTGGTAGCACAATCCATAACCAGTAGTGCCATTCAAGTACCTAAAAACTGTCTTTAATGTTCTCCAATACTCCTTTCCTCGTTTTGACATATACCTGCTCAAAAATCGCATTTCATTGCAATGTCCAATCTAGTACAGACCATTGCATACATCAAACTTCCAATTTCACTTTCATATGGAACACGAGATGTGTACTCCTCCTCTTCTTGTTTCTTGGGACACTGATCCGCAGATAAATTTACACCAACAGGAATAGGGACCTTGACTGGTTTACATTCCTTCATATTAAACCTATACAATATTATCTCGACATATTTTCTCTTATTTAACCAGAGTTTCCTCTTTTCCCATCTCTTTTAATTTCCATGCCCAAAATGAAATTTGCAGCACCGATATCCTTCATGTCAAATTTAGAGGACAAATGACTTTTCACATCCTGGATAATCTCCTTATTGTTTCCTATCAACGACATGTCATCCACATATAAGACAAAATAAATCAAATGATCACCAATTAATTTAAAATGCACACAGTGACCATCTTCGCTTCTTGTGAAGCTAAGTCCAGCATATAACTATCAAATTTTTGATACCACATCCTTGGTGATTGTTTTAAACCATACAAGGACTTTTTCAACTTGCATACCAGCTCCTTATTTCCCTTCACAACAAATCCTTCTGGGTGATTCATATAGATTTATTCTTCCAAATCCCCATGTAGGAATGATATCTTCACATCCATCTGTTCTACTTCAAAATCAAATGCAACAAAAACAGATAATATAAATCTAATAGAAGTTAACTTGACAACAGGAGAAAAAATCTCACCAAAATCAATTCCCTCAACCTGGGAATAACCCTTTGCTACTAATTGAGCTTTGTATTTATCCACTTTTCCTTCTGCATTCAACTTCTTTTTAAATACCCATTTGCTTCCAATGGGATTTCTTCTAGTCGACAACTACAATAAATACCAAGCCTCATTCTTATCCAAGGATGTCATTTCTTCAACCATGTCCTTTTTCCATAGTTTTCCATCCTCTGAATCAACTTCCTCCCTAAAAATTCTACGATCATCATCAACAATGTTAAATTTAGAGTTGTTACTAATTTCTTTTCAATTTACTAGACAACAATAGCATAAGCACGATCACTGAGAGAAACACAATCACAAGATACACATCATTTTATCTTGGGAAACCCTCATGGGGGAGAAAATATTGATGTTTGGAAAACATCGGGAAGGCATTCTCTTAGAATGATAATTAATAATATGATTATTGATTATTAAATATCATATATAATAAAGTAAATGATAATAATAAATAGTTATTTCTTATTCAAGGGACGCATGCTTTCATGGATGGTCACCATATGCTCCCTATGTATGGAACACTCATCATTGTAATAATATATCAATCATATCTCATATGACGAAAAACAACATGGTATCAGAGCAGGATTGAGCTGACTCCCTCAGGGGAGGGCCCAGGTAAATATAAAAAAATCAACTTGTGGAAGTAAATATGTGACAGATTTTTTTTAAGACACTACTGAGATGGACTCTTGACGACAGATCCATTTCAACAGTGAAGCAATCAATTTTACTACTTCACTTATGCCATGATCAACTTATACAGATATATGTATATGTAAATTTCAAATTAAAACATTTAAATCACGATCGCACGTTGCATCCTCTTGTCTGCAAAGGTTCCAATGATTTCACATATGCTTGTAAAGTGAGAAATTCGGTATCAGATCTAGCCTGAAAAGATTTCGACATAGTGTAAAGGTTGGCCCTGTGAGTCTCTATGAGAAATAGGAATGTGTAATGTATGCATGTGATAAGCAATGGAACGTGGACAGAAACCAAGTGAAATGTATCCATGAAGCTTTTAGTGTGGATGAGTATGGTGATAACCAACTCAAAATTCCGCAAGTTATATGCTTTTACTATGCATGAGTATGGTGATAACCAACTCAAAATTACACACATAATATTAATTAACCTTGACAATGAACATGTTGCATGAATAATGGACCTCTCTTCCTACGTATGGACAGTGAGTTCAGCAAGGTTGTCTTCGGACGTATGGACAGTGAGTTCAACAAGGCTTATAGTTGAATCTCGGTTGAATCTGGGTGTTGTCAGTGCATTAAATTCAAATAGCGATGGAATTAAAAACATAAATAAAATAAGGTTAACATTGACCATTCAAGACACATATAACTGCATAGAACTTTTAGGGTTTTTGAAGTACCTGTGAGACAAGTCAGTTCATATTTGTGTATGTGGGAAATTCAATGTCCAAAGAACGATGAAAAATTTCATAAATCATTTCATTATCGAGAAGAATGGCCACATCAGTGTGTTCTAGGAGAGAGTGGAGGAGCTAGTTCCACAGAGAGCAGTCTCAGAGGAGGGAATTTGCTGACAGAGTAGAGAAGATACTCTCATTCTTAGTGCTTAGAAGTTACAGAGTCCCAAAGGGAGAAGTTGCAAAATCCCAGAGGAAGTAGCTACAGAGAGAGTGTAGGACCTACTATCAAAGAAAAGAGCCAGATAATGCTTTGTAGTAAGAACCCTAATCCAACTTGTGATTTGAGAAGACTAAGTTGTAGCAGAGAAAGTGTACCAATATGGTAAAGATGGATATGTCTCAGAAGATGAAGAATTGTTTCGAAGATATACAATTATAACTAGGAAGAGAGTGCAGTTGATAGAAAGTGCACCAGAGGGTGTCACCTAAGCTTGAGATTAGTCAGGATTTGTGGAAGCAGACTTCTATAACACTCATTACTACAGAGGTAGAATATATCATAGCCAATTACGCAAGTCATGGAAGAAATGAGGCTTCAAAGGATTCTCACAATATTTCATCCGAGACATGGTGTAGATGAAGCAACTAGGCTTCAACACACAGATGAGAAAGATGGTGTAGACTTCATCCTGATGTGCCTCAGATGGTCAGATGAATGAACCAAGACATTGGTTTCACAAGGAAACCTCGATATGTCTTGTGAGACATTGAGTCCATGAGGGAACCTTGATATGTATTAGACATTGGTTTCATGAGGAAACCTTTATATGTCAAATAAGGTCCAAGATGACATTCCCTTTCAGAGGGAGACAATTGAGCCAATTGATCCCATTTATCCTATAGCTCCAGTTAATGTTTCCAGAGATATTACAGTAGGTTGGAAGATACTTGCATGGGCTCGTCAGACTCTGTAGGAGGTAGAAGGACATGTAGCTCCTCAAGGTACCTTCTGAGAGAGAAAGATACCTTAGAGATATTCATGCTATGCCATAGCTATGAGCCACATCATTCATTTTGATCCTTCCTATTTTGAGGAGGAAACTAGTCATATAGTATGGAGAGATGTCATGATGGAGGAGTATCAATACATCATGAAGAATGATCTGTGGGATATTGTTCTGAGACCTTAAGGGAAGTTTGTAATTACTTCCAAATGGATCTACAAGATCGAACCCATGGTTGTCGGGAGCATCAAGAGGCACAAAACAAGACTTGTTGCTAGAGGATTCTCTCATGTGGAGGTAATAGATTATGAGGAGACATTTTCTCCTGTTGCTCGATACACTTCTATCTGGCTGATTATTTACCCTGCAACTTCCATGGGTTAGAGAGTACATAAAATGGATGTAAAGAAAACATTTCTCAATGGAGAGATTGAGGAAGAAGTATGCTTCGAGCAGCCAGATGGTTTCATGATACATGAGAAGGAGTATCATGTGTGTAGGTTGAAGATGGCCTTGTATGGACTCAAGAAACCACCTCTAGCTTAGTATGCAAGGATTGATGGACACCTGATGTTTCATAAAAAGTGTTGTCGATCCCAGCCATTACTAAAAGACTGTTAATGATGAGTCCCTAATTTTGGTCCTCTACATTGATGATTTATTCCTCACTGATACATAGATCCTTATTGTTGAATGCAAGTATGCGTTGGCCTCTAAGTTTGAGATGAAGGACCTTGGTATGATGCACTACTTCTTGGAAATAGAGGTGTGGCAGAGAAATGATGAGATATTCCTGAGTCAGGGGAAGTACATAGTTGAGATATTGAAGAAGTTTGGGATGTTGATCTTGAAGCCCGTGGCTACACCAATGGTGACTAATATGAAGAAACTAAGTGTGTATTTTTCTGATTCTGACAAAATTGATCCGAATTTGTAAAGCTATTTGATTGGATCATTGATGTATTTGGTTAACACCAGACCAAATATTTGATATGCAATGAGTGCACTTAGCCAGTTTATGAGTCAGCTGAGATAGACACACTAGATTGTTGCAAGGCATGTGTTAAGATACCTGCGAGGAACAGTTGGACATCGTCTGAGATACACTTCTAGTATTGATATGATATGGCAAGAATATATTGACTCTGATTGGGCATGGAGTGCAATGGAAAGAAAGAGCACCTTCGAGTGTTTCTTCACTTTGGTATGTTCCATTGTTTCCTGGTGTAGAAGGAAACAAACTTATGTGGCTTTGAGCACAACAGAAGAAGAGTACATTGCATTAAGTATGTCAGTACGTGAAGTAGTGTGGCTTCTCAATCTCCTTGCATATTTATCCGAACATGTGTTGAATTCCATCATTATTCATTATGGTAACCAAAGTTGTGTGAAGATCTCAAAGAATCTAGTGTTTCATGAAAAATTGAACCACATTGAGATCAAGTACCATTACATATGAGACATGGTGTAGAGGAATGAAGTACTAGTGCTATACCTTCCTACAGATGAGTAGGTTGTTGATGTTCTTACCAAACTCGGATGAAGTTCAAGTACTTCCATGACAGACTTGGTGTGGCAGAGAATGTCTCCCTCGCTGAGAGGGAGTGTTGATGTTTTCAACTTCCTAATACATTCTCTAGATCGTACTCCTTTGTGAATGAGTTGATTTGATCTGTGATGACACTTTTCCGAGAAGGGATAAGTGGGACACTTGTCCAAGAAGGGATAAGTGTATTTGAGCTTATATCCCAACTACCCTTGTGGAGGTCACATGAGGACACAACCCATGTGGAGAGCACATGAGGACATGTCAAGGGAGTTGACCCTTTAAGTCACACACTATGGGAACTGACCCTAGTGTTTCTAGAGGGTGTAACATCTAGAAGTCCACATGGGAGTTCCATGTGTGAAAAACATTATCTAGATCGTACTCCTCTGTGAATAAGTTGAGTTGATCTATGATGACACTTATCTGAGAAGGGATAAGTGGGATACTTGTCCGATAAGAGATAAGTGTGTTTGGGCTTATATCCCAATGCTCCTTTTGGAGATAAAATGAGGACACATCCCATGTGGAGAGCACATGAGGACATGTCAAGGGAGTTGACCCTTGACATCACACACTATGGGAGTTGACCCTAGTGTTTCTGGAGGGTGTATCCTCTAGAAGTCCACATGGGAGTGACATGTGTGAAAAACATTCTCTAGATCATACTCCTTTGTGAATTAAGTTGAGTTGATCTATGAGCACACTTATTCGAGAAGGGATAAGTGCATTTGGGCTTAAAGCCCAACGTCCCATGTGGAGAGCACATGAGGACATATCAAGGGAGTTGACCCTTGATGTCACACACTATGGGGAGTTGACCCTAAGTGTTCATAGAGGGAGTAGCCTCTAGAAGTCCACATGGGAGTGTCATGTGTGACAAACCTTTTGCTACTATGGTGGTTGTGTACCATTGGTGGAGACTGTGTGTCTCTGGACAATAGTTGTGTACTACTATGGAAAAAAATACCTATCTAGCTAAGAGGGAGTGTTTATGTTTTGACATCGAGAAGAATTTATCCTAGGATAAATTTATCATAAAGGTGCACTTGTGGTAAATGGGCCCAGACGCAGTCCTTCCTTGATAATGACAAGGAATAATATGTACTCGAGGTGATTGAAGTGTTTTTTTTCACGTGTCAGTTAGCATCAGGCTGACATTCACTCACAAGTGAGTACTTGTGGTGAAAGATCCTGGTGTGGTGTTTTTCCTAGTCATGGTGATTTGAAAAGGAATGATAAAGACTTACGATGCTATATTATATTACATGTTGACCCAAAGTGAGCCTGATCTGAGAGAAAGTCAATTGGCTCAAAACGAAGAGTCGCATAAGGAGTTTCTCGTTAGTTTAGGTGGGAGAGAGACGTCTCCCAAGACTGAGAGACAAGTTTCATGAGTCTAGGGTGAATTTTGTATACTTCAGAGACAAGCTTGGCATGATGCATAATTTCTCCGTCGTTGAGAGGGAGTGATGATGTTTGGACTACATCGGGAAGACATTATCTTAGAATGATAATTAATAATATGATTATTGATTATTAAATATCATATATAATAAAGTAAATGATAATAATATATAGTTATTGATTATTCAAGGGATGCATCCTTTCATGGATGGTCACCATATGTTCCCTACATATGGAACACTCATCATTTTAATAAGATATTGATCATATCTCTTATGAATAAAAACAACATAAAACCCAACAAAACTTCCTTAATATAGATTGTCAATACAATGCCAAGACCAAATACAAAACCACCAAGAAAATCCAAGACTAAGCATGCACCTCTCTCTTCTCCTTATTCTAACTTCAACAACCTCCAAACTTGTGCACTAGATGAGTGAATTGAGTGTGTGTGAGAATGAGGCGCTCTCCTCACTTATTTATACTGGATGGGATGCGCTAGGGTTATTTCCTTTCATCAAGGAGGGCCGACTTCTCCAACTAGTGGTTAAAACCACTTTAATTATCCCTAGGGGATGACTTTACAATCAACACCATATAACCTTGGTTTGTCCAATCCAGAAAAAGGGATATGGTCTTATAGAAATCCCAACATGATCAAACCACAAAAGTGGATTTTATCTATAAGAAAACAACTCAATTATAAATAGAATATTCTTCGCAACTACAATATTCAACACTCCCCCTTAACAAGAAAGGTATTCTACTGAAATAATCCAATACAACATCATCAGGAGAGAGAGGGGGAAGAAATGTCATCAACATCTGGAACACTTACTGACACATCTATAAATCATCGGAAGTTTTTATCATCATCAATAACATCATCTTTCACAGCATGGAGCTGGAGTAGTATCATCATCATTATCTTCAACATGGAGCTAAAGTAGCATCATCATTATCATCTTCAGTAAGGAGCTAAAGTAGCATCATCATCATCTTCTTCAACAAGGAGTTGAGGTAGCATCATCATCATCATTTTCAACAAGGATCTGAAGTAGCATCATCATCATCATATTTAGCAAGGATATGAAACATCAACATCATCATGTTCAACAAGGAGCTGAAGCATCAACATCATCATATTCAGCAAGGAGCTAAAGTAGCATCATCATCATCATCATCTTCAAGAAGGAGATGAAGCATCAACATCAATTGCATGAAGCTAGAATAATATTATTACCAACAATAGGTTGGTACAACATCATCAACAACATGAGGATGAACTAATTAACATCATCAACAACACGAGGATGTTACAATATCATCAACTATAGCATGAGGCTGATACAACAACATCATCAACATGAGGTTGAGATAACAACATCATCAACACAAGGTTGAGATAAAAACATCATCAACATGAGGTTGAGATAATATCATCATCAACATATGGAAACATAATGAGGTAGGTGCAACAACAACATTTTTTGGTACTCTGACAAATATTCCTTACCGGACCTTCGAGATCTACCCAGGAATCATAAGACTCCCTAGGATATAAAATCCTAACGGATATACCACGTGGTACTCTAACAGGCCATCCTTACTGGACCTTTAGAATCTGTCCAAGATTCATAAGATTCCCTAGAATATAAAATCCTAATGGAGCTACCACTATTGACCACAGCTAGCATATACATGCAGAGGTACTTTGATAGACTGTCCTTACCGAACCTTCGAGATCTGTCCAGGGATCAATCACCTAGGATATAAAATCCTAACTGAGCTACCCATTGTTCGTAAGGATACCATAGTATCATCAACATCACTCCCCCCTTCGAGGGAAGTCCTTTTGGACTATACCATGATTGTCTCAAAATTATTAAAACTTTACACGAGATGGCGGCTTGGTCAACACATCTGCAACCTTCTCATCTATGCCAACATATTGGAGCTTTACAACTCCTCTCTGCACCATACCACGAATGTAGTGATACTGGATTTCTATGTTCTTCGACTTATCATGGAACACTAGGTTCTCTGTCATTTTTATGCAACTCAGGTTATCACATAGAATCATGGTGGCTTCCATCTTCAGATCAAATAGAATCGTCAACAATTTTTGAATCCATATGACTTCACAACTGACGAAACATGCTACAATTTATTTCACTTTTTTCGTGATGAGATAAATACTGGATTTATTCCTGCTCTTCTATGAAGTCATGTCTGACCCCAGACTGAAAAAACATCTTGAAGTGCTCTTTCTATCAAAAACACTTCCATCCCAATCTAAATCAGTATAACCAACCAGTATGAAGTCATGATCTCCATTATAACAAAGACCAAATTCCAACGTACCCTTAAGGTATCTCATCACATGTTTTGCAGTAACAAGGTGAACACGTTTGGGATCTACCAGGTATTGACTCAACGTGTTCATAGAAAAAAAAATATATGTCCTAGTATTTGTCATATACATCAACGATCCAATGATCTGTCTGTACAACTTAGTATCAACCAATTATGACGAAGTATCAACTAGGAGCTTCAAAATTGTTTCCATGGGTGTGTTCATGGATTTACATTCCAACATATCAAACTTCTTCAGTATTTCAACTGCATACTTCACTTGGTAAAGGAAGATCTTCTCTGGGCTCTACCAAACTTCAAGACCTAAGAAATAAAGAATTAGTCCTAGGTCTTTCATCTCAAATTATGTTGTGAGCTTCTTACAATTAGTGATGATATTTTCTTCTTCTATCAAGAATAAATCATCTACATATAGTAGTAATATTACTAGATCATCATTCATAACCTTGAAGTAAAGGTTAAAAACTCTTTACTCTTGGTAAATCCCAATCTCATAATGAAACTATCAATTCTTCCATACCAAGTTCTGTATAAAGCCTTCTTCAACCTCCAAACATGAGTCTTTCTATATTCAATTTCAAATCAAATTTTCACATCACTTTGTACCAACCTGGTACACTTTCTTAGATGCAAATTAATCTACACAATCATGTGCTAGCTCAATTTGGTTTCTGCAAAGTGCTATATGTCTTCCTTTCTGAGAGTATGTCCTCTACTTTCTCTGCAACTGTTCCTTCTAGAACCAAGACTCTACACCTGTAGCTTTTATTTTTGAAGCTGATCATAACTACTTTATTCCCACTGTAACTGCTTCATTCTGAGAGTAGCTCCTCTATTCTATCATGACAACAACTTCATCTGAAACTGAGAGTGGCTCAATAACTGATACTAAAAGTATCTCCTATTCTTTCATGGAGGTAACTCTATTTGCAATTGTAGTCATGTCTTCATGACCCAACTAATGTACTACACCAATTGGCACTGGAGATAAATCAATCTCAAATAATTATTATTGCCCCTAACTATCATACTATATCATAATCATGGTTGTTTTGGTTGTCTTCATGAATACTGGAAATATTTCTTCGATTATCGGTGTAGCATCTCGTCATAGTCTTCTCCCTTTTGCTGGGAGAATCCTTTGGACAAAAATCATCCTTGTACATCTTTATATTTTTATCTACAACATGATTGATATGTTAGATCAATCTTGGAATTCAACACTCACTTCCCTTCTCATCTCACGAAAAAATCCATCTCCAAGTCATTCTGACTGGCTTCCTTCTCTATTACTGAAACAAGGGAATATTCCTAGGAGATTTCATGTCTCCTAGAGGTCTCTGAAGCTATGATCTAGTCTTCTCAACTTATGGAATTTGTCTGCCCGTCCTGGAAAATGTCTCCTTTTCCCATCTGATCTTATTTGAGATCAGGCTCATTCTAAGTCTTGATTTCTTTTGAGTCTACAATGACTTCATCATCTCTACAGGATATACTTGGTGTTGAATACCAAGTCTTAATATGAAAAGATGAGTAATAATTCAAACAAACTCTTCTTCCTTTCAAGGTGGCTTCATTATTCATTGACCAAGTCTATTGTGAGTTATTCGGTCATCTTTGGAGACTTATGCTCATTACAATCAATATCCATATGAGATACTTTGCATCTCAAAAATATCTTCTTCTTCTTCTTCTTTGGTACATTAATGTATATGGTCATGTACATAGTCTACTTCATATCTCATCTAATATGTTTCCTTCTGCAACCATCACTATAGCTTCCTTAGGGCATCTCTGAACTGCCAGAAACAAGAACAACAAGGGAGAAACAACATACAAGAATAATACTCTCTATAATAATAAATCAATAGAAAGAACAATCGTCACAGTGGTTCCTTTAGAGTTATCACTTGTGACCTCCCTACAAAAAGGGTTAAAAGTAAGAAATACAATACTAAGAGAAACACTCTTCTAGTGTTGTGATCAATCATTCCTCCATGGTAACCTGGATACAAAACAAGAAGTTTCTCCTGGAAGAGATGTTATTTATATTTGGTAAATGATTACAATAAGCATTTATCTCAATATGATCACATGCTACCAAGTATGTTATCTCAACTATGAGGTAGTTATCAAACTTGACATGTGCAAGTTTGAATCTTATCAACATAATCAATCAAACCTGGAACCTAGAGTCTTTGTCCTAAAGAATGAGTGTTGTTTCTATTCTTCTGACTATCCTTCACTCAAGCTGACAAGTTCTTTCTTCAACTTGTCCTCTGTACTAAGACAATATGCTATCTTGACAGAAATTTAAGTTAGAGAATAAACTCTAATTTCAATTATAATCAATCTAATACCTTGACTTTAACTTTGACCAATGGTTCCCCGGATGGGGTGCTAGTGGACTCCATGTGGCAGAGATTGGAACCGGATGCATTGCAGACCCATGCGCAGGCACGTGATCGCCCCGTGCCGCAGGGCTCTGCCGTCCCTGGAATTTAACGCGCTTAAATTGGACATGATGGGCAAGGTCAGGGGCATTTACGCCACCCTTCGCTTCCCACATAACAGCAGCATGGCTTGGTTAGTGGCATACGTTCTTCCTCCCTACTCGCGTTTGGAAGGGATCCTCCCTTCACGACGCAAGCACACCTCGGCCTCCACTGCAACTTGGTCCACCGGCTACCTTTAATTCTGGCTACTCGCTCCTCGTGCAAAACATCGCCAACCTGCACACATGAGAGAACGCATCAGAGGGAAGCCCAAGTGGGGCTCCCCATGGAAGCCATGTCGACCTTCCCTCTCGCCTTCGACCTCCCCGATTACAGGCTCCTCCACCCATCCGCCAATTCTGTCTCCGAGTGTCACCCCTACACCTGCGAAGACAAAAAGGCGAAGACCTTCGGACACCTCGGCTCCTAAGCAATCTTCGCTCCCTCGCACCATGGCCACCATCCCGAGCGGCTCGCCCATGACTCTGTGCAGTCCTATTGACCCCCGGATGCAATTCTTCGCGTCTATGTCTTTCCCTGCATCCTCGAGCACCTGGCGAAGCGAGCCTCGGGCTTTCGGGGCAGCCAAGCGTTTACGTCTCCACCCACCGACCCACCCCGACAGAGACAATTTCACTGAAAGACTGGGCGTCCTATACGACCTCATCTTCGAGCTCAGAAGAGAGGTGGCGGACCTCAAGTTTCGGTTCCAAGCCACCGAGGACAATGTGGAAACCTTCCTACAGATACTCTCCACCATGCAAATGGGGTTCTCTGCAGACCCGGCGAGCATTGCACCAGTGGGAGAAATTGACACAGGGTTAGACGAGATGCTGCGACAAGCAGCAGCAAGGCAGAAGGAAGCGGAGCACAACAGTCCGCCTGAGCATACAGAACGAGAGGAGCACAAGGAGCAAAGGGAGGACAATCAGCCGAACAAGCCCGCGACAGAGACCTGGGCAGAGGACCTCGGTGCCGCGTGGCTAGGCTTTTCGCCAGGTGTCTAGCAATCTGTTAATTTCCTAGGCTAGGTGGCTTTATTTTGATTATGCTTGTTTTTAATTCTGCAACAGACTCATATTGGTGACTCGGAAGCTGACTGGACTGGTTTCCCCTCTGCTGGGGCAGTCCAGCAACTCCAGCTGGTTATTTTTTGTAATTTTGGAACCCTGTTTCAGCCATTGCAGGCACCTTACTTAATATAATTTTCTTACTTACAAAAAAAAAAAAAACTTTGACCAATGGTTAGTATGATGGTCATAACTTCATCATACAACCTAGATGTTCATAATGTCATAACAAATAGATTCATTTCACAATAATCAAACCTGGGGTGCATTATTCATTTGAATGTGATGGATCTGAGATTGTTCTGGTTCTATGATTGTTGCTTAGACAAAAGATCCCACAAGTACCCTTTAAAATAATGATATATTTTAATCATATGTAAGTACATGACTCTAATAATATTTGTAGGTAGTGGCACCATCCGGTAGTAGCGGTAATAGATACCAAACCTTTAAAAAATTCAAGGGTGCTACAAGGTTAGCTAGAGATTTGCTTAAGGTAAGGTGCACTAAGACAATAAAAATCAGTCCTAAAGCTTTCACTGCAACTGGTACTCTAGTTAGTGTTGGTACTGCAAGTGGTATGAAGGAACCAGGACTGCAACTAGTGTTGATACTGCAACTGAAACTGCAACTAGTACTTTAACTGCAACTGCAACTTAGGGTTTTATGAGGAAACCCTAATTTTTCAAACTTCAATTTTTTAAATTCTGATCAAGGGACTAGATGCGCTAGAGTGAGGCGAGTAGGATGGAGCTTTCTGTTTTCAGAAATTCCAAGTTTTTACCCCTTAAAACTTGATCTGCGAAAAACTGGACTAGTACTTCTAGTGTTGGTTCTGGTTTCTTGGTTTTCTGGTTTTCTAGTACAAGTAAAAACTAGGGTTTCACTTTTCGGAGGCTCTAACAATTGAAAATGTGCACTCAAGATGCCAATGATTTCTCTAGGCTAGGGAACACTTACCTAGATGGTTTTTAGGAAAAAATTCCCTTCCAACAAAAATCCCTAATTTTCTTGTACGACAACAGTGACGTTTTTGGTTACCCAATGAAAGATTCTCTACTCAATTTATCTCTGATACCATGTTAATTTAGAGATTCTATTAAGTTATTTTCAATTTACTAGACAATAATAGCATAAGCAGGATCACTCAGAGAAACACAATCACAAGATACACAACATTTTATCCTGGGAAACCCCCATGGGGGAGAAAACCCAACAAAACTTCCTTAATATAGATTTCCAATAAAATTCCAAGACCAAATACAAAACCACCAAGAAAATCCAAGACTAAGAATGTGCCTCCCTACTCTCCTTCTTCTAACTTCAACAACCTCCAAACTTGCACACTAGATGAGTGACTTGAGTGTGTGTGAGAATGAGGCACTCCCCTCACTTATTTATACACCATTCATTTATCTAAATACCACATCTTGGATATACACAACCTTGTTAGTATCTGGGTTCCAAAGCTTATAACCTTTGAGACCATATTTATACCCAATAAATATACACTTTTGAGCCTTGTTATCTAGCTTACTTATATTTTCCTTTGGAACATGAACATAGGCCTCACAACCAAATACCTTGAGATGTGTGAGAGAATTTTTATTACCAGTTCGTACCTCTTGTGGAGTCTTGTCATCCAGTGCTGAAGAGGGTGATCTGTTGACCAGGTAACATGCGGTACCCACTACCTCTGCCCATAATTCTTTCCCTAACTTAACACCATTGAGCATGCAACTCGCTTTTTGCATCAATATCTTATTTATCTCTTCTGCAACTCCATTTTGCTGAGTTGCATATGGAATAATATTCTTCTTTGCTATACCACATTTCTTACATAACTCTTGAAATTCATTCCCATAGAACTCTCCACCATTATCTATCCTCAACACCTTAATTATTTTCTCCATTTGATTCTCAACAAGAGATTTAAACTCTTTAAACTTGTCAAAGATTTCAGATTTATTCCTGAGGAAATATATCCAAATATTCCTCAGGAAGTCATATATAAATGAAACATAGTACACATATTTTCCCAATTATGGAACCAACACAAGTCCAAACACATCACTGTGCACTAGCTGTAAAATTCCTTCTACCCTTGTTGCACCAGAAGGGAATCTTACCCGATTCAACTTCCCATATACACAATGTTCATAGAAATAAAAATCCAGAGAGAAGTTATACATACCTTCAACCCTACCTTTACTGTGTAGTAGTCTAAGACCATTCTCTCCGATATGCCCCAGTATTTTATGCCACAACATAACCTTTTCTCCAGAGACTGTAGGAGTTTTTTCTTCTTCTACTCCAATATTAGGAACAATGGAACTATTACACCCATTACTAATATTGATTCCTTTTAGCTTATATAGAGTTCCAATACGAACTCCCTTCAACAACACCATTGATCCTCAAACCATACTACAGGTTTCTTTTTCAAATACCTTTTTTATCCTTACATCGTCCATTTTTCGTACATAAATGAAATTTCTGGCCAGTCCTAGGATGTGCAGAACACTAGGGAGTGTTCTAATCCTTCCATCTATGAGCCTCAACTTGACTTTTCCTTGAACTATGACTTTGGTTGTTGAGTCATCACCTAGGAAAACATTACCTCCATCATACCTTTCATATTCACAAAACCACTCCATTTGGGGAGTGATATGAAAGGATGCACCCTAGTCAACAAACTATGTCTCATGATCTGCATGTGTGGTTGAAGAATCTACATACACATCCCCTCCTTCTTCCTTGGAGGTCTTTTCTTTTGTAGAGGGAGCACCTTCATATCCCTTCACTTTCTCAACACTTTTGGATATACATTGCTTCTTGAAGTGCCCTTCTTTTCCACATATATAGCATACCTTTACAAACTTTTTGGGAGATTTAGATCTACCCTTAGACTTAGATCTCCCACTTTAGGACTTAGATCTATTTCTTTCCCGGGAGCATCCTCTTACATATAATGCATCTGTACTCTGTCCTTCCATGTTCTTCTATCTCATATCCTCTGACAACAAGGATGAGACCACATCATCAAAACTCAAGGTAGTTGTATTGCTAATTATGGCCAGAACCAGACTATCCCACAAGTTTGGTAAAGAGCATAGTAAACTAATACACTTATCTTCAACTGAAATTTTAATCTCAACAAATAAAAACTGACTTACCACAGTATTGAAGGCATTTAGATGCTCTGCC
The DNA here is from genome assembly GCA_009831015.1 of Picea engelmannii. Classification (NCBI taxonomy): domain Eukaryota; kingdom Viridiplantae; phylum Streptophyta; class Pinopsida; order Pinales; family Pinaceae; genus Picea; species Picea engelmannii. Next base: position 389,368 of record ML787678.1, on the reverse strand, counting down.
ACTGAGTCTCCATCTCTCATCCTAAGGCTATACATTTTTTTTCGTGGGAACAATTTATTTACCAGGGACTTAGGATGATACAAGTTCCCAAAATTATCCCATAACTCCCATGTTGTAGCTTCCCCTGACACATTCAGTAATATTGAATCTGAGAGACACAATCAGATTATTCTCTTTGCCTTTTGATCCAACTTTTTCCAGTCATCTGCTAACATTCTTGTAGGTGCAATACCTAGATCCACCGCAACCCAGAGATCTATGTCTACCAACAAATATTCCATCTTGAGCTTCCATAGCTAAAAATGTTTCCCATTAAATTTCTCGATCTCTATTTTCAAACTTCTCACCATTTCTCTTCACCTGAAGAATCAATACATTAGATTTCCCACTGTAAAAAGGCTTATCACATTCTCGATCCAAACCCCTACCCATAAAGGCATCCCCCTAAAGCCAATAATTTCTCTGATACCAAATGTGGATTTTAACCTTGTAAAATATTTTACACCATACAAATTTTCAATAAAAAATAGAAAAGATACAATGGAAAATACACACATTTCACATATATTTTTCCCCTGGAAACCCAAACCAGGAAAACCAACATATTCTATATGCATTCACACCATACATTGTTTACAATAAAATATACATATAGGAGCCAACGACATCCAAAACCTTAATCCAATGACCTGGATTAGTCAACAACCATAATTCCTTAAGCGGAAATAGAAAACCATTGGCCAAAAACCATGTGCCGAAAAACCTCCCAACAATGGACATGAAAAACAAGGTGACACGAAAAATGAGGAAAAAAGGTGACATGTTTCCCGAGGAAAAAAATTTACCCCCATGCGCGTCCGACGCAATGTAGCAGACATTAAATCTAGTCTTGAAAATAATATAACACATACCCAAAAATTATGTCACTAGCAGCCCCTAAAAACCAGGAATTTATGAAGCTATGAATTTCCAAGGATGAAAATGAATTCCATGAAAAAATTCCTAGGAAAAAAGAGGATAAATACAACATATGTGGGAGGAAAGATGTTTGTGAGTATGTTGAGAAGAAATGGGTAATTTGTTGTGTGAGCATCGATGGTGTGAGGAAAACAATTTTGAGTTGGATAGAGGTACATTGGCTAAGGACTGAAGCTCATTTTTCTCTTACGGAGTAATCGTCTGGCTAGGGGGTGATCAGGAAAAGTGACTTGGTTGTTATACATCTATGGTTGTGTGGAACGTGGTTGTTGCATTTGTTTCCTTATTTTTTTGGTAAACATATGTATATTTTTCCATTAGTTATATTATACTAAGAGTATGTATATTACGTAGAAATTAAATTAGTTATTTCCTCATTTTGTATCAATTTCAGAGTATAATAATTTCTAGTGTATTATAGGAAAAATATACAAATAATTTCTACCGTACAAATAATAATTTCATAGTATTATAGGAAATGTTGTAATACTAAGAATCCCTTAAATAGCGAATTTATGATATGAATAAAAATGATAATGAACATATATACCAATATATGCTTATCGGTCTTGTAGAAAGGTCATCAAACACTTATAAAAGCCTTTGGCAATGACTATCTCAGTCATTAGAAAGATATTGAATATGAACTACTATTAATAAATGATAAGGTAAGTATAAGTTACGAGTTTGGGCCTTACCAGGCTCTTTCGTTCAAAAATTTCGTCAATAATCAAATCAATAGAAGTTTCTAAAGAACCAGACTCATATTGTTTAATAAATTTAGTGTTAATACCTTAGTCATAATTTATTTTTGGAGTGATTATGGGGTACATTAAATATGGTATTAGAGTTGTAAGTTACAACATTTAGACCTAAGGGTATCACCAGGAAAATATAAAGTGTTTGATGAAAAACTAACAAACAAATTGTTCATTGTTACAAACAGATTGTTTCAAAATTTTCATAACCATGTCATCACGGAATGGTGAAAAAGAAAGAATTGAAGGAAATGACAATCAACAACCTCATAGAAATCCAAAATATCCAAGTGAAAGCAGCTCAACAACACAAGTTTTGGAAACAATGAAGAATCTAATAGTAGAATTACAAACAATCAATACCGATAATGAGAAACTAAAGAAACCACAGGAATATTAGTAAAAAATAAATGAGATATTGTTATGAAGCATAACAATGAAAAATATCCCAAAAAATAATGATGTGGATGAAGAAGTCATTAAAAACTCTTCAAAAGATTCAAGCAAATGATTAGATAAAGAAAACAACTCTTCTAATCACACACAAATAACTGAAAATAGAATGTCTACAGTGAATAAATGAAAATAGAATGATCATTTAGATGGAGAGTTTAAGAAAATTAAACCTTCAACTTTTGACAGAGAATATAGAATTGGAAAAGACATAGAAGCCTGTTGGCAGCCATATTAATTCCTTTTTTTTTTCTTACAAGCTGCCTCCACAAGGGTTTTGAACCTTCGGTACTCGTCTCAACTTTTAAAATGACACCATTATCTTTCCCTTTTGCATACCTGCTTTTCGTTTTCATTTTCACGACTGCAAGCATGAAAACCCACAGTTGGAATTCATGTTGATTTCATTAAAATGATCTTTTGGATTGTTATGTAACTATTTGTTTATGTGGTCATAATTCTTTGAATTCGAACACACCACTGGTCACATATTTATCAAAAACACCCAATATCTATGCATTTGACTATTGTTAATATGGTGTCAATTTACATAAACTTCGACGCAATGGTTTGATTGAACACATTAATTTTTGGGTCGAATCATGGTTATGTCGTAATTCATTTGACATGTTGTTTAAAATTCCTTTTGATATGTACTATTGTGATTTGAATGTAACATTTTACCAATGCATCGTCGATTGTACAGCCCGACATGATATTTTTGCGTGGTCCCAATTTACTCTACCACCCTCGCATGCATAAGCATTAACACTCTGTCTTGCATTTCGGGTTGCCTTTGCTTGTTTTGGGGAAGCTGCGGGAAAAATGGTTCTATGTCTACCCTGTCAAACCCTATCACTGATTACCCTGTTGATTTTGTGCTATTAGCTATGGCTCCTGTAGTGCGAATCGAGCCCAACGGTGCCCAAACTTTGTTGTTGTTTGATAACGCCCGAGAATACCTAGAAAGGAATGGTTGGTTGGTTTTTATTGAGAATTTTGAGGGTTTCAACCTCGCAGTCACTCAGCATTTTTCACTTACATTCGATGGGTGCAGAGCCAAAATTGGGGATATCCAGCTCGAAGTAAATGAGGATTTCCTTAGCTCAGCCACTGGTCTGTCGGTCGAGGGACAAAGATGGTTTAAAACTTTGAAGGTTGACAAAGTACCATGGCCACTGTTGTTTACCTCATGGAAAATCAACAGTTGCGATAAAGGTATGCCAGTTACAGATCTTAAGTCTAGGTGGCATGATTTGTTGGCTATTATCAAGCAATTCATTACATGCGAGGGTAGATAGGGTTTAGTTTTCCTATACCACCTCTGGCTGCTCATGAGTTTCATAGATTTTCCCTTAAATATGCCACATTTCCTCCTTCGGAGTTTATATAAAATGGCTAAACGTTTCAAGAGGGAGAAAGATGACTCCATCCTCTTCCACCACTGTTTAATTAAAATTATTGTGATTCACCAGTTGAAGGTGAATGGTGATTGTTGGGATGCTTTCTTGTTGAGGAATGGTTTTGCCAGTCCTGAAATAGGACAAGTTGAGAAAGCCGTGGTCACAGAAACCCTTGTCGGGCCTGTCATTCCCCCTCCTAAACTCTTGTCCTCTGTTGAACCCTCAACCTACCCAAACGATGCTCAACCCAAAACCCTGCCTGACTCAGTTCTAAAAGACAGTGGTAAGCCTGTTAAGAGGTCTGCAAGGAAAAAAGGTAAGGGTAAAAATGATATTAATTGCAAAGGTAAAAGGGCCGCGCGCTGGATATCAAGGTGTGCTCATAACAAACCAAAAGAAAACACAGACCAACAGCCAATTCTGTTGAGTGAAGATTCTGATTTTGAAATCGAAAGGTTTTTGACTGAGGAGTATCCATACTCACATGGCCTTTGTTCAGTCAAGCCCTATGACTATGTGACGAACCTCCCGCCATGTCTTAAAGATGACCCTAAATACCCTGGTATCAAACTCGACAGAGGAACTACTATTCAATTAAGAAGCTCCTCACCTGTAATTACACGGCCTGATCAACCACAGTGCAGTGAATGCAAGTTGTGGCTCGACCGATATTATACAGACGTCCTTTTTCTCCAATCCTGAATCAAGTCCTTAGAGGACCGAGTAAATGTATTAACCAAAGAAAATGACAAACTGCAAGCTAATGATAAAAGGAAAAATACCACAGGCTCTATCGTTTTCAAAAATGTGGAGGCGGCCACTGCCATTGTCAATTCAAAAATAGCTTGATCAAATTGAATCCCTGAAACCGAGGTATGGTGTTTAAAAAGTGATTTTAAAATGATTTTGTTTGTGTTGAATTAGCATATAGGATTTGGTGAAACAAATCGCATACATTTCTATTTTGATTGAATGAATAAACACGATTTTGTTTATAATAATAACTAGCTACAGAATCATGAGATTCTATAGCTAGTTATGAAAATTTAAATTGTTTTGATTTTACAACTAAAATACAATCTGAAAATCATGTATTCTTGTGCATTGACAGGTACACACGAATTTTAAAGGAGATTGGATCGAATGTGGCATCTTTGAACATGCTTTTTCTTTACATAGTTTTGGATTAGGCTGTTAGTCTTAGATAGAAATAGGAATTTGGAAGATTGTATTCCCGTAATTTTTGCAACAGTTTTGATAATTTCCACAAGGAATGTTTTGATCCTGTGGACTTTATATATGTATTATTTTTGTAAACAAAGACCATCGTTGCTTGGGAGCAGAGACTATGGATTGGTGATTATTCAAACTCGAATGAAAGTGGATGTTTTGTACGGCTTTAGCTTCAATATATCGTACTTTTGTTCAAGTTTTTTGTTCATTTCAATTTGTAATCAAATTTTTGACTACTTTAGATATCATAATTTGTTACAGGTTGATGTGATGGGTTTTAAATAGTGTCCATATTTGATGTCTCTCATTTTATATACAACAATAAATCTGTTTACATTTGATGATAAGAAGGTTGACCTTCTTTGTTCAATGAACAGTTATATACAAATTGTCATACTCAGATTTATCTTAATATGATCATTTGTCAAATGATAAATTGTTGTCGCTACATATATTACTTGTTCTGTCATTAGCACTCAAAGCGTGTTGCTTCGTGTTTACATGAAGTACTGGGAAACCCGGTGCAGGTTGGTCTCATCAAAACAACGAACGTAGATGCTATGTACAGGACGAATAGGAGATGATATTTCAGGTCAGTTTACTAGTTCATTTTAATAGTTTAATCAATATAAGAATTCTCTGTAGTTTAGATTTACAGTACAGATTGTTATTTTATTACTTAGCTAGATAGTTGCTATCTCATTTTTTGTTTATAAAAGTTATAAAAAAAATTAAAAAACAAATCAGCTTCACTGTCATAAGTCAATTCATATATGATTTTGCAGATTTCGATTAAAATTTGCATTTTGTGAATATTGTACATATAATAGAGATTTAAATATATTGATACACTATATATGTAAATAAGTAGTATTACTATTTTATAAATATTAATTAGCGAACTGTGAATATATATGAGACTTGCATATAGATTACAACAACTGTTTTTCACTTAGTTAGCTTCTTTAGTTTAATTTTTTCATTTTCCTAGGACTTAGATCGGCCAACGGAGTTGTTAAACCCGTCAAGGTGAATCAATCCAAACGACTTGGGTTAAGTAGACAACCCCGGACTGGATTCACTTCTCCAGTTGACAAGCGGTCAATTTCTCCCATCAACAAATGGCACTGGAAGGAGGGCCTGAAAATTATTAATGACACGAGGCGGTTGTAAGACTCCTCCACCACCCAACCGCTCACATATAGTGACAAGAAGTCAGTCAAACGACAACGTTGTCCCTCAAATAGCAACCAGATCAAACGACGATCTACAGATCACAGTTGAACCAACAACTCCAAATCCTACAGGTGTTGACGTACAAGAGATTGTCCGCCAATATCTCATAAGAACACATAGTGCCTTCGCCCGTTTAAGACAACCAAACCGTCCTTTGGACCAACCATTAGATTTATCTGATATCAGAGAACAACTTGGAGGCACTAACCTCACTGTAAACCCTACAAATCCAATTCTCACTCTTGCGGCAGGAGGATCTGGTATACCACCCTCACCACCTCCTTCATACCCTTCTTCTTCTAGAGAAGATTCCTCTGACGAAGGCAGTTCCTCATCCCAGCCTTCGACACCGCCCACACCAATGGCCAACCAAAACAATCCTTCTAGACCCTAGCTTGACCAAGATGTAGTGGCTGTACCCGGGTCTCAGCATCCCTTACCCAAACACCTGGAGAAGTGGATCCCTAAATTTGACCTCGATTCTAAACAGATCGTCGAAGATCATATCAAAAAGTTTATGTTAGCCATTAGACTCCGTAATGTCGAGCATGAAGACGTAGTCTGTAGATTGTTCCCCTACACTTTCGAGGGCAATGCCTCTACCTGGTACTTTGCCTAGTAGCCCCATACCATCGTGTCATGGGAGAAGTTTGAATCCTACTTTCTTGAGAAGTTTGGAGATGACAAGTCCCCAGAATTTCTAGTCATGGAGCTTTCTAGTTTGAGAATGAACACCAAAGAGAAAATCAAAGACTTTAACCAAAGATTCTTAACACCAAAGAACCGAATCCCTACAGATTCGATGCCTGCTGAAAATCTTATCATAGCGTATTATACGAGAGCCTTACATTAAAGTATAGCCATTTGGGTAAAGAGATATAAGAAAGCCACGTTGTTAGAGGCCTTCGAAGAGGCTAGTCAAATTGAGAAAGACATCCTCAGCTTAAAGGACACTACTAGCAATGAAATAGAGACTAGTTCATCTTCCAAAAGGAAAATCGAAATCCTCCCTAGACCTGCCCAAAACAAAACGCAACCTGAAATCTTAGATCTAGAAAACTTACAAAAATTCGTTCAAAAACTGTCAAATCAAGTTATAGATTTGAAAAGGATGGCTAAAGAAGCTTCTTCGAGCAAAGGGCCTTACAAACCCCCATTTAGGAATCCTTTTCCCACCAACCGACCTAATCTAAATACCGAAGGCTTAAATCCAGAAAGCCTCCAATTCTCTATTCAAATGATTCTAGAAGCCTAGGATAACTTGATGCCCCCTGAGACCCCTGAGGAAGTAGTTGAACAAAAGACAATTGAAGAAGATGAATCTTCTCTGAACATTTTTGGAGACTTCTCAGATATCATTTTTCAAGCTAATTTCGAGACAGTACATCCCTACAATACTAGGAGTAAGACAACAAACAAGCCTTTTTTTGAAAACACTATGAATTTACCCCCAAAACAGTCTACAACAATTGAGAGTAAACAGAATAATGTGAACCCAAGCTTAGATTATGATTTAGTTGAATATCTAAAAAAGTTAAAGGCTAACATTTTATGAATTATTGAAATTCTCATTTTTGCTACAAAAAATGTTACAGAATATCGCAGAGAATAGAAAAAACGGCAATCCAAGCAGTAACAAAGGTTTTCAGAACAACCCAAAAGTTCCTCAGAAGGCCTCCACTAAAAATACTTCTGATCCTCATGAGAAGAGAGACCTTCCTGTAAATAATGTAGCAAATGTAGATAAATTAGTTTTAGAGGCTACGAGTAAAAAGCAACAAGCTTCCACCATTAGTACTCACAGAAATTTCCTCCATTTTTGTTAACTTTTGAAATCTTTAATAGGAACGTGCACAATTGTATGGTAGATTCAGGAGCGTCTTCCAACATAATGCCATGGTCTGTGTGTTAGAACATTAATGCTGAATTTGAACCATCCACCTTAAAGATCATCCAACTTGATCGAACTAGTGTTAAAGTTATAGGAGAATTAAGTAATTTGCTTATAAGATTATCGTCTAACACCAAAGTTCATCAAGTAATTGATATTATTGTTGTAGATATTCCAGAAGTTTATGGTTTGTTTTTAAGCAGAGACTGGTAAGAACAGCTACACAGGTATTTCGCGACAGATTGGTCTCACTTGTGGCTACCCAAAAATGGAAAGCCCAAAAAAATCAAGGTAAATCGTGAACGTTACCTAAAGTTCATAGTAACAGATTTAAATGATCCCAATGAACCATTCACACCTTCTGCCGATTCACCCGAAATACAAGGGATGGATACCTTTTTCAGCAATTTCATGGCTGAGACTTCCGCTATCACTAACCCGGAACAACAGTCCGAAATTGTGGCATATATGCAGCCAACAGTTTCTACCCAATGGTCTCATGCACCTGACAAAAATCAAATATGGTCTCTTTACTTTGACGGGTCAAAGTCCAAGGAAGGAGCTGGTGCGGGCTACATTATTATCAATCCAGCAGGTAACAAAACCCTGATTGCATTTAGGTTAGAGTTTGAATGTACAAACAACACAGCGGAATATGAGTCTTTATTGCAAGGCCTCATGAAAGAATTAGATATGAACATTCAAAATTTGACTGTCTTTGGCGATTCGAAAATCGTTGTTAGACAGGTAAAAAATTCTATCCACTATTTATCTCTACATCTTAAGAGCTACCAATCTGAGGTATGGAATTTGATGAATAAGTTTTCTGCTTTTAATATAAATTCTATTCCTAGATTGAATAATTCAGAAGCCGATTTGTTAGCTAACGTAGCTTCCAAACTCTTTCCTGTAGAAGTCTTGTCCCCGAATGCATTCTCCGTCGAACTGTTGTTCAGGCCATCCGTCCTCGACAACATCACGAATTGGAGAGTCTTTGACGATGATCAACAAATTATTAGTTTCCTTCATATGGAAGAAACTTTCCAAGGCGCAGTGATCGACGAATGCACTCATGACGAGAATCTTCGGGATTTCACGGTAATATCATATATGAGATCTCCTGAATCTTCATCAGACATGGTAAATTCTATCCCTAAATCTATAGTTAGATTAGAAAATTTTTATGATCTTCAAGACAAATTCAAAAAATCGGTCAACTGTAAAACAAATAGTTCCTCTTTATCGTATGAAAAAGTAAACTTGGGAACTAATGACAATCCACAGTGCATTAATTTAGGGGTGGGGTGTTCTGAACAAGAAAAAGTGGCGTTCATTAAATTATTCAAGGAATTCAAAGATGTTTTTGCGTGGACATATGATGACCTAAAAACCTTTGACCCTAACATCATACAACACATCATTCCTATGAAGCCCCAAACCTTGTCATTTCAACAAAAGTTAAGAAAAATGCACCCTAAACTTGAACCGACCGTCAAAAAAGAATTAAATAAACTCCTGAATGCTAAGATAATATTCCCAATTAGGCACATGCAATGGGTCTCTAATATTGTCCCTGTCCGGAAGAAGAGTGGTGAAATCTGACTATGTGTAGATTTTCGAAACCTTAATCGAGCGTTTGATAAAGACAACTACCATGTCCCACCCATGGAACAGATCCTTCAACAGGTATTTGGTTCTAAAATATTATCCTTATTGAATGGTTTTTCAAGGTATAACCAAGTCCTGATGTCTCCACCAGACCAACTTAAAACTACCTTCCGCACTCCATGGGGCACCTACGCTTATAGGAAAATGCCCTTTGGACTCATTAATGCGGGTGCCATTTTCCAGAGAGCGATGGACATCGCTTTCTGAGGCTTAATCAATCAATCTTTCATAATTTACCTGGACGACGTTACTATATTCTCGAAAAACAAAGATGATCATCTAGCTCATTTGAGATCCGTTCTATAGCGATGTCATAAGTACGACATTTCCTTGAATCCTAAAAAATCTATCTTCGCAGTAGAACAAGGTAAGATCTTAGGATTTATTGTATCAAGCCAAGGGATGATTATCGACCCTGAAAGGACTCAAGTCATCTCGAAACTCCCCCCTCCCTCGTCAAAAAATTCCATGCATTTTTTCTTAGTCCAAATAAACTTTGTCAGAAGATTCATCCCCAGTTTTTCAGAAATGGTGAGACCTTTACAGAACTTAATAAAAAAGGATGCACAATACCATTGGGGACCCTTAGAAAACCAAGCTTTTAATTCAATAAAAAATGCCATAATAGATGCTCCTTCTCTGATGAGCCCCGACTTTTCGCAAGACTTCATGCTTTACACATTTGCTTCTGATCACTCCTACGCTATTGTCCTAACTCAAAAGAACGCTAAAAATAATGAAGTCCCAATTTCCTTTATGAGCTCAGCCTTCAAAGGAACAAAACTCAATTAACCAGCAGTAGATCAGCAAGCCTATGATGTTTTTAAAGAAGTAAAGTACTTCCGATCTTATCTTTTGAAATCTAGGATGAAAATTATTGTCCCTTACCTAGCCATCAGAAATCTGTTAGAACAGAAAGAACTAGGCGAAAAGAGGGCGAACTGGGTCACCTCCTTACAAGAGTATGACATAGAAATCACCCCAGCACAAATAGTGAGAGGTCAAGGGCTATGCAAGTTAGTCACTGACTCAGCGGCAGGACAGCAAGAGGAAAACAATATGTCAAACCCAGGACAACACAACCAAAATTTAATCTGTTGTGCACAAAACCCTGTTAGTCCTTGGTATGATGATATAAAATTCTGCCTTGAACATGGGTCATCCCCCCTTCACCTGAATCTCACTAAAAGAAGAGAATTAAGATTGAAATCTGTCTCCTTTCAGTTGATTAATGGTATTTTGTTTCATCAAAATTTTGATCGAGTACTAATGCGTTGTCTTGAGAAAGATGAAGCAGAAAAGGTCTTATTAGAATTGCATGCAAGAGAGGCTGGTGGGAATTTTGGTGGAGATACCACTGCCCATAAAATATTAAGAGCAGGTTATTACTGGCCTACACTGTTTAAAGATTCTCATGCCTTGTGTTGCAAGTGTGTTATTTGTCAAAAAGCATCCGGATGAATACAGAAACCAGCCTTCCCTCTATAGCCTGTTTCAGTAGACTCCCCTTTTCAACAGTGGGGTCTTGATATTATTGGCCCAATCAATTTGCCATCCTCACAGCAACATAAGTTTATCATAATAGCCACGAATTAATTCACTAGGTGGTCTGAAGCTGCCCCATTAAAAGTTGTAAATACCAGTCGGGTAATTGTCTTTTTAAATTCAAATATTATTACTCATTTTGGTATCCCTGACTGTTTAGTTTTCGATAATGCTTCCTATTTCTGCGTCTCTTGAGATGATTAATTTCCCTCTAGAAAAGGGAATTAAATTAAAATATTGTTCCAGCTATTACCCTCAAGGCAATGGGTTGGCAGAATCAACTAATAAAAATCTGATTAAAATCATCAAGAGAACGATATCTGAAAACCATAAAAATTGGCATAATGCACTATTAAACGCAATCTAGGCTGATAGGGTGACTCTGAAAACTGTTGTGGGTAACTCTCCCTTGTTTCTTGTCTATGGCAGAGAGGCAATTCTGCCACCACATATTCTTCTTCCCTCACTGCAGCTATCACAGAAAATACAAGAAGAGGACTACCCCCCTTTGGAGAATCGAATTAACACATTATTAAAACTAGAAGAGGTGAGGGCTCAAGCAAAACGGAAGTTGGATCAGCATCAACTAGTGGTTAAAAGCTGGTTTGATTCCAACTCTGCCTCTGACAGGAACTTTGAAGTAGGTGACCTTCTCCTAAAATGGGACAAACCACATGAGGGAAAGGGGGAGCATACGAAGTTTCAGAACTTATGGCTAGGACCGTTTTTGATTGTTGAGAAATTGGGTCCCAGCTCTTTCAGATTACAGAGTCTAGAGGGACAGCCAGACACCTATTCAGTGAATGGCCAAGCTCTAAAAAGGTATTTCACTTGATAACAACCCTATGTACACTGTGTAAATTTTTTTTTTTTCCTTTGATTGATTTTCATTTTTCTTGGTTATTTTGGTTTTGATTTCTCCCTTATTCTTACCAGTTTTTACTTTTGAAATACACAAACCTGCATCATAAACTATTCAGAATAAGAGCATAGAAAATTTTTCTCCTCTGAAATGACTGCTGAAAAATTGTTTAAACATCAATTATGATATGCTTCTGAAGTTTACAGCCATGATTAAAGAGAGTTGGTTGCTTAAAAGATGTTTATTGATTTCAATCTGTAATTGAAGCCTGTCACGATCATCTATTTCTTCTTACACTGTCCTAGTTCCTTAAGAGAACAAATCAGAGATGTCTCCCTGCCTTCGAAGGTCGGTTTATCAATAAACCATCTCTAGATCTTAATGAAGGACAATTAAAAAATTCCTTGAAGGTCTGTAATTTATTAAAATATGTCTAAAATATCACGATTTTCAGCATCACCCCACTCAATTATATATCTTTAAAAATCAAATAAATCATTAAAGAGTTATGGGAAGTGCTTGTAAACCCGTCAGGATACTGAACAGGTCTGCTGGCAGCGGGTAAATGCATGCATGACGCCAAGATAACTTCGTCGGGGTATTGAACAGGCCTGTTGGCAGCGAAGCAATGTCGGGTATATAAAAATTCTCAGATATGGAATCTTTTGACCTCAAATGTCCTTCGTTCTGATCTGGAATTTCTTGGCAGGATATGGATATTGGAGTGGGTTAAATGGAAACCCTGTCGAGGCTATGGACGCCTGCTAGCAGCAGTGGCTCTGTCAATAGTATTAGAGATTTTAACCTTAATATCGTGACTCACTTTTGTTTAGATTGTCATCAGTTTTCATCTTTTAAATAACAAGCAATCTGAAACTGGAATTTTTATGATCGATGATGATGTTCAAATAGTTTTCTGGTTGTTTTCGAGTTGGATCTTTTCTCATTATCCTAATCTTGACTTGTTCGTTTCACAGAGATAACTGCTTCTACCAGCGTGTCGCCATTGTTGGCAGCCATATTAATTCCCTTCTTTTTTCTTACAAGCTGCCTACACAAGGGTTTTGAACCTTCGATACTCGTCGCAACTTTTAAAATGACACCATTATCATTCGCTTTTGCATACCTTCTTTTCATTTTCATTTTCACGACTGCAAGCGTGAAAACCCATAGTTGGAATTCATGTTGATTGCATTAAAATGATCTTTTGGATTGTTATGTAACTATTTGTTTATGTGGTCATAATTTTTTGAATTTGAACACACCACTGGTCACATATTTATCAAAAACACCCAATATCTATGCATTTGACTATTGTTAATATGGTGTCAATTTACATAAACTTCGACGCAATGGTTTGATTGAACACATTAATTTTTGGGTCGAATCATGGTTATGTCATAATTCATTTGACGTGTTGTTTAAAATTCCTTTTGATATGTATTATTGTGATTTGAATGTAACATTTTACCAATGCACCATCGATTGTACAACCCGACATAATATTTTTGCATGGTCCCAATTTACTCTACCACCCTCTCACGCATAAGCATTAACGCTCTGTCTTGCATTTCGGGTTGCCTTTGCTTGTTTTGGGGAAGCTGCGGGAAAAATGGTTCTATGTCTACCCTGTCAAACACTATCACCGATTACCCTGTTGATTTTGTGCTATTAGCTATGGCTCTTGTAGTGCGAATCGAGCCCAACGGTGCCCAAACTTTGATGTTGTTTGATAACACCCGAGAAGACCTAGAAAGGAATGGTTGGTTGGTTTTTATTGAGATGTTCGAGGCTTTCAACCTCGCAGTCACTTAGCATTTTTCACTTACATTCGATGGGTGCAGAGCCAAAATTGGGGATATCCAGCTCAAAGTAAACGAGGATTTCCTTAGCTCAACCACTGGTCTGTCGACCGAGGGACAAAGATGGTTTAAAAATTTGAAGGTTGACGAAGTATCATGGCCACTGCTGTTTACCTCAAGGAAAATCAACAGTTGCGATAAAGGTATGCCAGTTACAGCTCTTAAGTCTAGGTGGCATGATTTGTTGGCTATTATCAAGCAGTTCATTACATGTGAGGGTAGATACGGTTTAGTTTTCCTATACCACCTCTAGCTGCTCATGAGTTTCATAGATTTTCCCTTAAATATGCCACATTTCCTCCTTCAGATTTTATGTAAAATGGCTAAACGTTTCAAGAGGGAGAAAGCCTACTCCAGCCTCTTCCACCAGTGTTTAATTAAAATTATTGTGATTCACCAGTTGAAGGTGAATGGTGATTGTTGGGATGCTTTCTTGTTGAGGAATGGTTTTGCCAGTCCTGAAATAGGACAAGTTGACAGAACCGTGGTCACAGAAACCCTTGTCGGGCATGTCATTCCCCCTCCTACACTCTTGTCCTCTGTTGAACCCTCAACCTACCCGAACGATGCTCAACCCGAAACCCTGCCTGACTCATGTCTAAAAGACAGTGGTAAGCTTGTTAAGAGGTCTGCAAGGAAAAAAGGTAAGGTTAACAATGATATCAATTTCAAAGGTAAAAGGGTCACGCGCTGGATATCAAGGTGTGCTTGTAACAAACCAAAAGAAAACACAGACCAACAGCCAATTCTGTTGAGTGAAGATTCTGATTCTGAAATCGAAAGGTTTCTGACCGAGGAGTATCCATACTCACACGGCCTTTGTTCAGTCAAGCCCTATGACTATGTGACGAACTTCCCGCCATGTCTTAAAGACGAACCTAACTACCCTGGGATCAAACTTGACGGAGGAACTGCTAGTCAATTAAGAAGCTCCTCACCTGTAATTACATGGCCTGATCAACCACAGTGCAATGAATGCAAGTTGTGGCTCGACCGATATTATATAGACGTCCCTTTGCTCCAATCTCGAATCAAATCCTTCGAGGACTGAGTAAATGTGTTAACCAAAGAAAATGATAGATTGCAAGCTAATGATAAAAGGCAGAAGACCACAGGCTCTATCATTTTCAAAAATGTGGAGGCGGCCACTGCCATTGTCAATTCAAAAATAGCTTGATCAAATCGAATCCCTGAAACTGAGGTATGGTGTTTCAAAAGTGATTTTAAAATAATTTTGTTTGTGTTGAATTAGCATATAGGATTTGGTGACTCAAATCGCATACATTTTTGTTTTGATTGAATGAATAAACACGATTCTGTTTATAATAATAACTAGCTACATAATCGTGAGATTCTATAGCTAGTTATGAAAATTTAAATTTTTTTGATTTTACAACTAAAATACAATCTGAAAATCATGTATTCTTGTACATTGACAGGTACACACAAATTTTAAAGGAGATTGGATTGACTGTGGCATATTTGAACATGCTTTTTCTTTACATAGTTTTGGATTAGGCTGTTAGTCTTAGATAGAAATGGGAATTTGGGAGATTGTATTCCCATAATTTTTGCAACAGTTTTGATAATTTCCACAAGGAATGTTTTGATCCTATGGCCTTTATATATGTATTATTTTTGTAAAAAAAGACCATCGTTTCTTGGGAGCGGAGACTATGGATTGGTGATTATTCAGACTCGAATGAAAGTGGATGTTTTGTACGGCTTTAGCTTCAATATATCATACTTTTGTTCAAGTTTTTTGTTCATTTCAATTTGTAATCAAATTTTTTACTACTTTAGATATCATAATTTGTTACAGGTTGATGTGATGGGTTTTAAATAGTGTCCATATTTGATGTCTCTCATTTTATATACAACAATAAATCTGTTTACATTTGATGATAAGAAGGTTGACCTTCTTTGTTCAATGAACAGTTATATACAAATTGTCATACTCAGATTTATCTTAATATGATCATTTGTCAAATGATAAATTGTTGTCGCTACATATCTTACTTGTTCTGTCATTAGCACTCAAAGCACGTTGCTTCGTGTTTACGTGAAGTACTGGGAAACCTGGTGCGGGTTGGCCTCATCAAAACAGCGAACGTAGATGCTATGTACAGGATGAATAGGAGATGATATTTCAAGTCAATTTACTAGTTCATTTTAATAGTTTAATCAATATAAGAATTCTCTGTAGTTTAGATTTACAGTACAGATTGTTATTTTTATTGCTTAGCTAGATAGTTGCTATCGCATTTTCTGTTTATAAAAGTTATAAAAAAAATCAAAAAACAAATCAGCTTCACTGTCATAAGTCAATTCATATATGATTTTGCAGATTTCGATTAAAATTTGCATTTTGTGAATACTTTACATATAATAGAGATTTAAATATATTGATACATTGTATATGTAAATAAGTAGGATTACTATTTTATAAATATTAATTAGCGAACTGTGACTATATATGAGACTTGCATATAGATTACAGCAGCTATTTTTCACTTAGTTAGCTTCTTTAGTTTAATTTTTTCATTTTCCTATGACTTAGATCGGCCAACGGAGCCTTTAAACCCGTCGAGGTGAATCAATCCAAACGGCTTGGGTTAAGTAGACAACCCCGGACCGAATTCACTTCTCCAGTTGACGAGCGGTCAATTTCGCCCGTCAACAAAGCCTGATTACTGGACATAAAGAAATATTTCTAGATTTATAATTACTCTAGTAACATGAAAGTAAGAACGGTCATCTATAACTTGAAAGGTAAAGCTAGTATATGGTGGCGGTATTTGAAGTTAGCCAAAGGTCTAAAGAAAAATAAAATGGAATGGACAGACTTTAAGAAATATTTTAAGAAACAATATTTGTCTGAAAGTGATTATGAGAGAAAAACCAAAGATTTCTATGAATTGAAGTTAGGATTGATGTCTATGGAAGATCTAATTACCAAATTTCTGAAACTATGGATGTTTGTGCCTTATATCAAGGATGAAAAGGTGAATTCTCATATGCTTTTAAGGTTCTTACCTTAGTCATATAAAGACATAATAGAGTTTGATCATCCAAAAACCTTGAACGAAGTATTATGAAAGCCAAGAATATTCTATGAACAATACAAGAAACGATATGAAAATCCAAAGGAATGGAGAGAAAAGAAACAAGAGAAACTCAATCAAAGGAAAAATGGTTTCAAGCCATGACCATTTCATAATATGTCCAAAATAAATCAAGAAAACAACTTCTCCATGAACTCATCATAGGCACAAGGAAATAAATCAGTTAATTTGGGATTTAAGAAAACAATTGATAATGCTAGATAACCATTGAAATCTTGGGGATGTGGTGAACCACATTTATTGACGAATTGTCCATACATAAATTCTACAAACAAAACCATTCACACCATATAAGAATCTTCAATAGTTGGAGATATTGACAAAATTTTCCATAGAATCAATGCTACTCTAGATGGTAGACAAGAAGATCACCAATCTACCATTGTGGAAATTGAAAGTAAAGTTCATAATAGAAAAAATTATATTTTAATAGACCCTCGAGCTAGTTTAAGTTATGTTACCCCATATTTGTTAGACTCAATAAAGATGCAAAAGGTAAAACATATTAAATCTTGGTTAGTACAATTAGCAACATGCACAAAGAGAAAAGTAATTGAATTCATTCTTGATTGTAAGTTGGATATAAATGGTCAGGATACAAAGGTATATTTAAATATATTACCTTTAGGATCGTATGACATACTTATAGGTATGGACTTCTTAGAGAAGCATAAATTTGTACTAAATTGTTATGAAAAAACATTTATTTACAAAGATTAAAGTTGAATATCAAGAACAAGGCAAGGAATTAGTAAACTAGTTTCTGTAAGACAAATATCAACAATGCAATTTAAGAAGTTCATTAGTAAAGGATGAAAACTATATGTTATCAAAGTAAAAAATATGCTAGATAAAGAAAGCAAACCGAGGTTAGAATAATTTATTGTCCTTCAAATATTTGAGGATGTATTTGCAGAAGAAATACCCGAATTTCCTCCTATAAGAGAAATAGACTTCTCTATTGATCTACACCATTATCAAAGGAACCTTACAGAATGAGTATCCCTGAGTTGAGAGAATTAAAAATTCAATTATAGGAATTATTAGATAAAGGATGCATCGGACCAAGTATTTCTCCATGGGGATCATCGATGTTGTTTGTAAAATAGAAAGATGGAACTCTCCAATTATGCATTGACTATCATCAGCTGAAGAAAATGACGATTAAAAATAAGTACCCTCTACTTAGGATTAATGATCTATTCGACCAGGTTCGAGGAAAAAGAATATTTTGTAAATTAGATTTAAAATCTAGTTATCACCAAATAAAAATAAAGGAAGAAGATATTAATAAAACAACTTTTAGGACACAACATGGCATTACAAGTTTTTTGTAATCCCATTTGGACTTACTAACGCACTGACAACTTTTATGTGCCTAATGAATAATATATTGAGCCAATACTTGGATAAATTTGTGTTGATATTTATTGATGATATACTAATCTATTTGAAGATAGAAGAAGAGCATGAACAACACTTGAAAATAGTATTACAAACTCTAATGGAGCATAAGTTATATTCTAAGTTCGACAAATGCGACTTTTATCAAAGAAAAACACAATATCTAGGACATGTAATATCAGAAGATGGAATCATAGTAGATCCCAAAAAGATTAAAGCTATTATGGAATGGCATGTACCTAAGAATGTGGAAAACATACGATCATTCAGGGGAATCATAGGTTATTACCGATGATTTATCGAGGTATTTTCCAAAAACATTTATCCCATTACATCACTACAGAAAAAGGGAGAAAAATTTATTTGGTCCCAAAAATGTCAAGATAGTTTCGATAAACTGAAGAGCTTACTAACTACTGCACCAATCCTTAAGGTGGATGATCCTTACAAATATTTTACATTTTGTGTAGATGCAAGTAAAGAAGGATTAGGAGGAGTATTGCTGCAAGATGGACACACAATTTGTTATGAATCTCAAAAATTGAAGGAACAGGAAAGAAATTATGTAACTCATGACCTGCAGTTAGCGATTGTAATCCATGCACGAAAAATGTGGCAACACTACTTAACGTGAAGGAAATTCTAATTATTGACATATAACAACAGTCTGAAACATTTGTTTAGTAAACAAGATCTTAATGCATGACAAGAAAGGTGGTTATCCTTTTTAAGTGAGTTTGATTTTGAAGTTTGACATATCAGAGGAAAGGAGAATAAAGTCATAGATGAACTTAATCGAACAAAAAATGCAATACATGAAATTATTATCAACAAAACAAAAAGTGATCTTGAGGACATAATTAAATCTACAAGCATAAATCATGCAGAATACAACAAAGCAACAGAACAATTGCAGAAAAATGAAGGAAATTTGGATGGGACAGATTACAACATCGACAAAAAGGGAATATTGAGATTCAAAAATAGAATATATGTACCTAATTCTATTGATTTGAAATCAATAATTCTAAATGAATTGCATAAAAATCCCTATTTTGGTCATCCTAGATATCAAAAAATGATAACATCCTAGAGGAAACAATTTTATTGGCTTAATATGAAATATGAAGCAACTGATTATTTATCTAAATTCTTAGATTTTCAATAGGTGAAGGATGAACGTCAACATCCAACAGGTTTATTACAACCTTTACCTATACCAGTATGGAAATGAGAAATTATTTCTATGTATTTCATTACAGGTTTGCATAAAACTCAAACACAACATGATTATATTATGGTTGTGGTGGATAAATTGAGTAAGTCTACTCATTTCATACCTGTGAATCTACATATAAATCTATTAATATCTAAGAAATATTTATGAAAGATATATTTAGATTGCATGGAATTCCTAAAATGGTGATTTCAGATAGAGATGTCAAGTTTACATCAAATTTCTGGAAGACATTATTTGGAGGTCTAGAAACTAAATTGAATTTTAATACAAGTTATCATCCACAAACGGATGGAGAAACAGAATGCACAAATCATATTATTGAACTTATGTTAGGAATGTACGTAAGAATCAAACCAACTAAGTGGGAAGATTACCTTCACTTAGTCAAATTCACATGCAATAGTGGTTATCAAGCATCAACAAAAATGAGTCCTTTTGAAGTTCTATATGGCAGGAAATGTACAACTATGATTAGTTTGGATAATCCAGTTGACTGAGTAATGATTGGACCAGAAATTACCCAAGAAATTTAATTGGTGTTAAGAAAGTGCAACATAGTTTAAAGGTTGCCCAAGATCGACATAAAATATGTGCAGATCGGAAAAGACAACATAAGAAATTTAATGTTGGAGGACATGTATACCTTAAAGTTAAATAAAAAGGAGCTCATTAAAGTTAGGGAGTTGTTCCAATTTGGCACAAAGGTTTTGTGGTCCATTCAAAATTTTAACTTGAATTGGACCAGTGGCGTACCAACTAGCGCTCCCTGTTAATTTGAAAATCCATAAATTTTTCATGTTTCATTATTAAAAAAATACATTCATGATCCTACTCACATAATTGATTGGAACATGTTGTAGGTGGAACAAGAAGGAAAGTTCCAAGTGGAGCCTCTATGCATTATGGACAGGAAATAAACAATACATCAGAACAGAGCCATCACTCGGGTATGGAAGCACTTTAGTCCTAAGGAGGCTACTTGGGAACTGGAAGATGAAATGATGAAATCATATCCAACCTTGTTCCAAGTGAGTACTAGAAGGGAGGACTAACATCGAGGAAAATTGTATTCTTAACGGGGAGAGGATGTAATATCCTCAAGTATTAAATATTTTATTGAATATTTTCTAATTATGGAAATCCATACTTAATTTTATTAAGACATTTAATTGTTATTATTTAAATTATTGTGCAAGAGTTTGGCTTTCCAACTGTCCTCTTTTGATGGACAAATGTAAGAGTTAAATTTTTTTATTAAATAAATGTAGAAAATAGGTGGAACAACCAGGTTAAAAATAACTGACTATGACTCCATGAGTGGGGAACATGTTTGAGTTAAATCAGAGTTGGATTTAACAAGTGTCAGAAGAGGATTTTTGTCACTAGCAACCCCTAAAAATCAGGGATTTATGAAGTTGTGAATTTCCAAGGAGGGAAATGAGTTCCATGAAAACATTCCTAGGCACAAAGAGCATAAATACAACATTAGTGGGAGGTAAGATTGTACTGATTATGCTGAGAAGGTACTAAGTATGTTGAGAAGGAATGGGTAATTTGTTGTGTGAGCACCAATGGTGTTAGGAAAATAATTTTGAATTGTACAGAGGTACATTGGCTAAGGGGTGAAGCCCAGTTCTCCCTTATGGATTCATGGTCAGGCTAGGGGGTGATCAGGACAAGTGACTTGGATGTTCTGCATCTATGGTTGGGTGGAACATGGCTGTTCAATTTTTTTCCCGGCTTGTTTTGGTACATATATGTATATTTTTCCACCAGTTATATCCATGTTTTTGTTCACTGTGATCCTTGTAAAATTACAGAAATAATGGAATTAAGAGTATGTATATTACAAAGAATTAAAAGTAGTTATTTCCTCATTCTGTATCAATTTCAGAGTATAATAATTTTTTTGTTCAATTATTTCCTTATAGGGGATGATGTATAGTATAAGGGTAATATTGTTAGTGATAATCTATAATATTATTAAATATATTATATTGTTGCAATGTAGTGTAGAGATATAAAGCTTTAGATTAAGCTAGAAACAAATAGACACAAAGAAACTAGTATGTACATTCAAAAGATAACATTACTAATACTTGTTTCCATAAAATTGGAAATATTATGAATTTGGAATGATAATTATGAACGAAAATGTTTATTAAGAAAACATTTGTTATATATATATATATATACACATTCCTTTTGTAGTAAATTAGAAATGCTAACAATGACTAGATGACTATATATAATCAAGCATGGGTTCTATTTTATTTCATCAAATTATAACCTAGTTTGCATGGAGCATTAATTAGTTTTGAGAATATAGTTACAAACACAAACAAAAGAGATTTTAATTCTTCCAACAAAGGAACTCAATTACCTCTAGCTTGAATTAAAATTACATATCAAGACGACCTTTTAAACCTACAAGAAGAAAGAAAAATCGTGATTTATTAATTAATTAGTAAACTAAAGATTAACAAAAAGGAAATGTTTTTATAAAAATAAGTAACGAGCTTACCATCCACCACCAATACTTCTCACCTAAGGATCTGCATTTTAGATAGCTTGTGAAAGTTCGATACTAGTTAGGATTTAAATTAAGAGTGCGGAACTTATAAACACCGATGGAAATAATTTTATCATTTTAAACATGAAGCAACTTACCCAATGTTTCCATAGTGTCGAAGCTAGCATTTGACTGAGCTGACAAAGTCCCAACCAGAGAGGATTCCGAGAATTCTGATGGGTTCCCTTGCAATTTTTCAAAAGGGACCCATAATTAAAATATTACCCTTGAATATGGGTATCAATTAGAAGGAAAATGAAACCTCCATAATAGATGTTTAATGCAGAAGGAAAAGTGGAGAAATACAAAGCTCAGTTAGTAGCAGAAGGTTATTCCCAAGTAGAGGGAATTGACTTTGGTGAGATTTGCTCTCTTGTTTCCAAGTTAACTTCTATTAGATTTCTTTTATCTATTGTTGTTGCTTTTGATATTGAAGTGGAACAGATGGATGTGAAGACAACATTCCTACATGGGGATCTGGAAGAAGAAATATACATGAAGTCGCTAGAAGGATTTTTAGTGAGGAGAAAGAAAGAGTTGGTTTGTAATATAAAGAAGTCACTATATGGTCTGAAGAAATCACCTAGGATGTGGTACCAAAAGTTTGACACATACATCATCGGATTGGGATTTGTGAGAAGCAGGGATGATCACTATGTATATTCCAAGAAGATTGGTAATCACTTCATTTATTTAGTGTTGTATGTTGATGACATGTTTCTAGTAGGAAATAACATGGATGTTATTAAGGAGGTGAAATCACAGCTATCCTCCAAATTTGACATGAAGGATATCGGTGTTGCTAACTTCATTCTGGGAATGGAGATTAAAAGAGATTGTGCAAACAGGAAACTATTGTTGAATCAAAGAAAATATGTTGAGACGATATTGTGTAGGTTTAATATGCATGGAAGTAAATCGGTCAAGGTTCGTATTCCTATAGGTGTAAAGTTATCTATAGATCAGTGTCCCAAGACACAGGAATAAGAAGAGGACATGTACAATGTTCTATATGCCAGTGCAGTTGGAAGTTTGATGTATGCAATGGTCTGTACTAGACCAGACATTGCACATGTAGTGGGAGTTTTGAGCAGGTATATGTCAAAACCAGGGAAGGAGCATTGGACAACCGTAAAGAGGGTCTTCAAGTATTTTTGTGGCACTACCAATTATGGATTGTGCTACCAAGGAAGACCAGGATTGGACAGAGTGGTGGACATACATGGGTTTGTTGATGCATACTAGGCTGGAGATCTAGATCGAAGAAGATCCATGTAAGTGAGTATGTGTTTAACCTATTTGGAGGAGCAATCAATTGGATGAGAAAAAGACAGGTTGTAGTGGCACTCTCAACTATAGAAGTTGAATACATTGTAGCTACTCATGCAAGCAAGGAAACATTATGGTTACAGAGATTATGTTCAAGTATTGGGTTGGTGAAAAAAGCAGTGAGATTAGAGTGTGACAGTTAGAGTGCAATCTTCCTGGCAAAGAACCATGCTTATCATTCGAAGACAAAGCATTTTGATGTTTAATATCACTTTGTGAGAGACATGGTTGAATAAAATAATGTGTTGTTAGAAAAGGTTGGCACTTTAAAGAATGTTGCAGATTCATTGACAAAGTCTGTGAGCACATAGAAGTTCTCATGGTGTAGAGTAACAATGGGCATTGTTGCCCTGGATTGTTGACTATGTAATCATGTGAACACTGGTATGCAAAGAAAACAACAAGTGGGATAATGTTGGGTATGTGTTATATTATTTTCATGTGTGTGTGTGGGCGCATCTGATTCGACAATTGTGTTTGACGTTTTTTCTATTTTAGCGGATTTTGCTATTTTTAGCGATTTTCTAAATTAATCTTAGATTAAGGGATTAGGGTTTTGGTAGCTACGGAATACCTAAAATATTGTATGTATTGTATGGTGAATAGTGAAAGTAATACAATGAAGAGTTGAAAAGTGTGGCAGCAAGGAAGGTTGGTTTTCTCCCAGTTAAGGGTTTCCAGCGTAAATCTCTATGTACTATGTGTATGAGCCATTGATTAATTTTTGTTTTTATTAAGAATTTGTATGCATTTATTTACTTCATAGGTTTAAAACTTATACAACATTCTTACCTCTTCTTCGAGAATAGAGGCTACCTTGAGCCCAACACAAGGGTACTACCTTTGCAAACAATGTAACTCTTTGTATCAATGTTCAAATTCCATGTGAAGGGAGGAACGTGTTGGTGTTTAGTTGGTCCAGCTCACGGGGTGTCAATCCGTTTGGACTAAGGAGTAATGGTTCAACTACTATGTTAGTTTGGTGACAGTCCACCTAATTAGACTATATACGTAAATTCTCCTAGAACTTTAGACAAACTTAAATCCCCTTGTTTCCATACGTATTCAGCTTTGTTGATCTCGTAATTATCCTTTGTATATAATACTAACCGAAAGAGAAAACAAAAAAAAAACTATAACTCTTGTTGGCATGAAGAAAATAATTCGAAGGGAATGTATTGATTGAATAGGTCAATTTTGTTACAAGTAATCCATGAGAGATTTCCTTGGAGCTTGAAAGAATATTATAGAAAATGTTGTAATACTAAGAATCCCTTAAATAACAAACTTATGATATGAATAAAAATGATAATGAGCATATATACCAATATATGTCTATCAATCTTGTAGAAAGGTCATCAAACAATTATAAAATCCTTTGGCAGTGATTATCTTAGTCATTAGAAAGATCTCGAATCTGGACTACCATTAATCAATGGTAAGGTAAGTATAAGTTATAAGTTTGGGCCTTACCAGGCTCTTTCATTCAAAAATTTAGTCAACCATCAAATCAATAGAAGTTTCTAAAGAACCAGACTCATATTGTTTAATAAATTGAGCGTTAAGATCTTAGCCATAAAATTTTTTTTGAGTGATTGTGGGGTGCATTACAACAACATTGCATAGGGTTATAAAGAAAGTCTAGAAATTTATGAGTTGGAGCGAGACTTCTCTTGACCGAAAAGTATTCTTGGATACTTATGTGTTGGATAAACCGAGAACTCCAGAGACTGATAAAAGACCAAAGGAAATGTAGTAATGTTTTAGATGTTATTTGTAATATCTTCGAGTATTAAACATTTTATTGAATAATTTCCATTTATGGAAATTCATACTTGATTTTATTAAGACATTTAAGTGTTATTGTTTAAATTATTGTGCAAGATTTTGACTTGCAATTATCCTCTTTTGATGGATATATGTAAGAGACAAAAATTTTAATTTAATAAATGTTGGAAACATATGGAACAACTAGGTTAAAAATAGCTGACTATGACTCCATGATTGGGGAACATGTTGGAGTTAACTCAGATATGGATTTGAGATTGGGGAACATGTTGGAGTTAACTCAGATATAGATTTGACAAGTGTCAGAAGTGTGGAGTTATGTCACTTGAAGCCCCTAAAAATAAAGTATTTCTAAGTTGTGAATTTCCAAGGATGGAAATGAATTCAAGAAAAGACTTAGGAAAAATAAATAGGGATATATACAACATGTGTGGAGGCAGGACAATGCTTAGTATGTTGGGGAAAAGAAGGATTATTTGATGTGTGAGCACAAAGGGTGTTAGGGAAATAATTATGAACTTTATAGAGGTACATTGGCTAAGGAGTTGAGCTCAGTTCGCTCGAGGAAAAAATTTAGGGGTTAAATTTCACCCATGGGATAATTTTCCATGACTTTTCCCAAAAAACGTTTCGTCATTCTAAAAATTATTAGCCCAAATTCTATAGGACAAAATTATTTTACCTCAAAAATCGCCAAAATCTTATAAAAACTATATAAAATCCTTAGAAATTTGAATATTTTAACAAAAATATCTCCAAACATTTATAGTTGACATATAAAGGACCAGTAAGATTCACCATGGTTTCTACATTTCAAAAAAAAATTCAATCCTTAAAATTATCCACGTGGTTGTTCCATTTGTTTCTGATTTGTTTGGTACATATATATATACTCTGACTTATTAGTGGATGTATTCAGTATACTAACTTATTGTTCGATTGCAAGATTATTGATTATGTGAAGTTTTCCTATATAGATTAAAAAAATATTTATGCATTATTTCCTATATAGATTAAAAAAATATTTATGCATAGGTAAAAGTTAGAAAACTCCCCAGTCTTGAATTTCCTTAAGTCATCAAGACAAGAATTATTTGGTTAGTTGAGGTGAAAATTATTTAGTTGTATATAATTTGGTTTGGTTGAATACAAACTTTAGGATAAGTTGATAACTCTAGGTACTTTGTAAAAATAAAGTTAAGAAAAACTAACAAATAATATGTTCATTGTTACAAACAAGACTCTTTTAATTTTTTGTATTCATGTTCGCACAGAATGGAGAAGAAGACAAACCTGAAAGAAATATAAATAAACAACCTCGTAGAAATACAAAACATCTGAGTGAAAGTAGCTCAAAAACATAGGTTTTGGAAACAATGAGAAATATAATAGTACATTTACAAACATTCAAGGCTCATAATGAGAAATTAAAGAAAGAACGGGTAGATCAACAAGAAATAAA
The DNA here is from genome assembly GCA_009831015.1 of Picea engelmannii. Taxonomy (NCBI): domain Eukaryota; kingdom Viridiplantae; phylum Streptophyta; class Pinopsida; order Pinales; family Pinaceae; genus Picea; species Picea engelmannii. The sequence continues at coordinate 362,559 of ML787678.1, read as the reverse complement.
TGACATGTTATGGAATATAACAATGAAAAAGTGCCTAAAGAATGATGATATGGATGAGGAATTCATTAAAAATTCTTGAAAAGATTCAAGATAAGGAACTAAGAAAAAAAACATTTCTTCTAATGACATGCACATGACTGAAAATAGAGTGTCTACAATAAAGAAACGAAAAATAGATGGATCACTTAGATGAAGAGTTTAAGAAAATTAAACCTTTGACTTTTGATGGAGAGTCCAAAACTGGTGAAGAAGTGGAAGTGTAACGTACCCAACCACCCATAGGCTGGGCATGCTAATTCAAGCTAGATTCTAAATTTCAGAATCTAATAAATGTTTAATTAAGTAAGAGGCATGAAATATTCACATGAAAAGTTCAATATTCATGCTACAACATAAAGAAATGAGAGATATGTCATGCACAACAATAACCGACAAACATGCATATTATAGATACCAATTTCATAGATAATAAATACACAGCGGAATAAATACACAGGTAAATAAAACCATGATAGAGAGCACTTATCCTTCATGAAACGAATCATCAACTAACTACAGACCAAGGAAGTTCCACCCAACCATAGACATTGATGTTCCAAACCTCAACAACAATGTCACCCCCAATCTAGGGCTATGAATCCATAAGAACAATTATAGAGTGTCAGTTGGCTTCACAAACCAGTCAGCACTCAATCTCTCACAAGATTTTCAACGCCCACATCAATCCAAAGTACACCAACTCTCTTCTACCCAGTCTTCACAACCCAGGAGAATGGACCCCCTTCTCTACCACACAGTCCCTCAGGATGTTTATTTCCTTCCAGGGCTCCAATGCATCTGGTCAACAATATCCATGGTGGATCTCTCAGGATTCGCAACTGTGAGCAAAATTGAACACAAGCCAAAGAATCTTAGACATGCATGCATTAATTCATGGCTAGAATACACTAGCAGTCTTTACAGCCAACAAAACCATGGCTCCTATCCCAGAATTCATTTTCCTTTCCCAAGAGAAAACACGAATGAGGAAGGATGAGTGGGTGAAAGAATGAGTGGAGAGATAAAAAAATGAAAGGTGTGTACAATGAACAATGAGTGAGTGAGTGAAGAAGAACCAAACCCCACCACAAACCAAATATGGGTTTATGTATTTCTTGGAATTAAGGAACCACATGGCCTCCCCCCCCAAGAAGCTCATGTAACTATTATTCTCCAGTAAAACAAAAATGGGTAATAAAATATAAAATAAATAATTAGTCTCTCAATCCCCCTCTCTTGTGGAATCATAGCCCCCTATAACTCGTGTCCTTGTCCGTCTAGCAACTAGTGATGTATTTATTATTAATAATGATAAACACATTACATTTCCTAGGCACACTGGCTTCTTTTAATTGTTTGGGCACTCTTTCCTCTCATTAAAAAAATACATTATTTAATACGACACTCAAAACCGGGGAAATACATTTCCCTCCCCCTTATTCTGGCACTATCATAAGTGCATATACAAAAAACAAAAACAAAAACAAAAAAAAAATTCAAAAAGTTGTGGGTACTCTGCCCACATGGTATCTTTATGCTCTCAAGTAGCATCCTCAAGACCGTAGCATGCCCACTAGACTTTTACCAGCTCTATGACTCGATTCTGGAGAATTTTGACTTTTCTGTACAATATTCGCATTAGTTGGCCTTGAAAGCCTTCCTCCATCTCTACCTGAATCAGATGCCAATCAATAACATGATTAGGATCATGTACATATTTTTTTAGAAAAGAGACATGAAAAACATTATGCACATTCATGGAAGCAGGCAATACAAGCATGTATGCAATTGGCCCTATTTTATCCAATATCTTAAATGGACCATGGAATATGGATGCTAGCTTTGTACAAATACCCAACTTCAAAGAGCTCTTCTTGGGATTCACTTTTAAAATCACATGCTCCCCCACTTTGAACTCTCTAACTGTCATGTTCTTATCTGCATAATTTTTTTGTCTATCTTGAGCTTCCTTTAAATTTTTCTTAATTCTAACCATTTGGTCTTCCATATTCTTGAGAAATTATGGCCCAAGTACCACTTTGTCTTCTAGGTTGTCCCAAATCACTAGAGTATTGCATTTCCTACCATGCAATGCCTAAAATGGGCTCATTTTCAATGAAGATTGATACCCATTATTAAAGGCAAATGCAACCAAGTGCAAGTAATATTCCCACTTAAATGGCTTATCCATAACATACATTTTCAACATGTCTTCAATTACTTGATTGACTCACTCTGTCTTCCCATCTGATTGTGGATGGTATGATATGCTAATATTCAGATTTGTACCAAATCCTTAAAACAATCCCCTCCAGAAATTTGAAGTAAACTTTTTATCTCTATCTCAGAAAATTACCTTAGGTATCCCATGCAACCTAGAAATCTCCCTCATGTAAATTTCAGCAATATTAGTTGATGTATGAGTCGTTTTTACATGAAAAAAATAAGCAGCCTTTGTCAATTTGTCAACCATGACCATGATTGAATCATGTTGTCTTATTGTCCTGAGAAATTTTGTTATAAAATCAATGGTTACCACTTCTCATTTATTCTATGGAATTGGTAATGGTTGTAGCAAACCCGTTGGGTGCCTATGCTCATCCTTCACTCTCTAACATTCCATATATCTAGAAATGTAATCAACAACATCTCTTTTCATTCTTGGCCAAAGGAATTGGATTCCTACTGTTGCAATTGTTTTCTGGTAACCGATATGTCCGACATATGGAACAATATGCATTTCTTTTAATACCAAATTCCTAAGTTCTCTAAAACTAGGAACATAAATTCTATTTTTATGCATAAGTAATCCATATTCCTTCATCTCATATTCTTTAATTTTTGTTGTACATTTTCCTCTTGTAATCTTTCTTTTACCTACAGGTAATGTTGATCTGTAACAACAACATCTAAAATTATGCTCTTTAAATCTAACTGATGCATACTAACATTTGTAGCATGCATGAGATGTACTCTTCTACTAATTTCATCAACAAAATTATTTTCTTTTCCTTCGATATGCTTGATGTCAAAATCATATTCACTTAAAAATTCAAGCCATCTCGTTTTCTTGGCATTCAAAATTTCTTGTCCAAAAGGATATTTCAGACCACTATGGTCTGTTCTTAATTCAAGTCTCTTCCCCATGAGATAATGCCTCCACATATTCAATGTGTAAACATTGGAAACAAGTTCCAAGTCATGTGTGGAATAGTAAAGTCACAGATGCACTTAGTCGAAGAACTAATGCAATATATGGAATTATCATTAGTAAACTAGAAAGTGATCTTGAGGAGAGAATTAAAACTGCAAGTATAAATGACACAGAATACGTCAAAACAACAGAACGATCGTTGAAAAATGAAGGAAATGTTGATGGGATAGATTTTAGCATTGGAAAAATGGAATATTAAGGTTAAAAAAGAAACATATGGGCATAATTCTATTGATTTAAAGTTAGTAATTCTAAATGAGTTGCATAAAAAGTCTTACTCTGGTCATCCAGGATATCGGAAAATGATAACATCCTTGAGGAAACAATTTTATTGGCCTAATTTGAAAACTGAAACAACTAGTTATTTATCTAAATGTTTAGATTGTCAACAGGTGAAATTTGAACATCCAACAGGTCTATTACAACCTTTAGTTATTCAAGAATGGAAATGGGAATTTATTTCTATGGATTTCATTAAAGGTTTTTGTAAAACTCAAAGACAACATGATTCTATTATGGTAGTAGTGGATAAATTGAGTAAGCTTGCCCATTTCATACTTGTGAAATATTCTTATAAAGATATTAATATTGCTAAACTTTTTATGAAAGAGATATTTAGATTGCATGGAATTCCTAAAATAGTGATTTCAGATCAAGATGTCAAGTTTACGTCAAATTTATAGAAGGAATTGTTTGCAAGTGTGGAAACTAATTTGAATTTCAATACAAGTTCTCATCCACAAACAGATGGACAAACAGAATGTAAAAATCAAATTATTGAATATATGTTATGAATGTACGTAAGAATGAGACCAACTAATTGGGAAGAGTACCTACACTATTCAAGTTCGCATACAATAACTATTATCAAGCATCAACAAAAATGAGT
>ML787678.1:326291-348291 GCA_009831015.1 Picea engelmannii | reverse complement strand
TTATCCTTAAATTTTATCCCCCTTTCCCTATATAGTGGAGTTTAGTCCCCCATACTCTTTTACATGGATGGTCTGCAACAGTGATGTGTTTTCATTAATATTTACATGTGATTACATATTACAATGATGTCTCACTGGCCATTTAAGATCTAGATCTCCAACCTAATAACCACACATGCACTTTGTCCTAAAAATACATATAAACAAAAGCACTCTAGCCCCAAAACCATTCACTTAATCCATTGTACGCAAACTTAGGACGGTGTGCACCCTTCCTTTAGTGCGCAATCCTCACACACTCACATAAGTGTGTGATACATTATAAAATGGTTTCACTTATTTGGTATGAGATTCTCCTGCACTAACTCAATGCACACATAACTGAACCAAATACCTTGTACCATCAGCTCGCCATATTATATGTATAATTACATTTACATTTATATGTACAATTGGGGTTTGGCCTAGGGGTATTACATAGCCTCCAAAACAATGGGACAAGCCATAGTCTAGTTAAAAATTCCATGGATACGCATGGAATTTTGGTCAATGGATGTGATGAAGGATATAGGGGATCGTATATGGAATACTATAGTGTTTGATGACAATTTCCTTTTTGGAGGGATGCACTTCGTAGTGTGCATGTTGGTGGAGGTTGATACATCGAAGGGATTATTTGAATTGATCAAAATAATATTGGGATATCATTATTATGTACAATAATTGGACTATGTGCATGCTCCTTTTCAATGTGCGCATTTCCATATGTGGTGACATAGTGGAATATTTCCCTATAGGGTTTTCAAAGACGATCTAGCATAAAAATATTTGGGAACCCATTTCCTTAAATTCTGAATCTACATATTCGACTTCTCAAGGTGTGAAAACCTTCCAAGTTGAGGAAGAGGCCCCCCATGGCTACAATGGAAAGTGTTTGGTGGGAGACATTTTGATTCCATGGATTGAAGTTAATCAAAATATTTCCTACAACTAGATGGGATCTTAGTCAGACACCTTTTCTCCTTCGGCTAAATGAATTCCAATGTATATGGATAGAGGCCTTGTATGACCTTATTCTTGTGATTACTTACCTATCTCTCCTTTATCTGACATTTTGGGTCACAAGGATGGAAATTAAATTGTCTCACCCCTTACCCCCCCCCCGCCCTTAGAGAATGAAAATCCCCTATAGAGGGGCATAAATTAATCTCCTTTCAACAAATTTCTAAGGGCTAGGGACCAAGCTAAACTAGTGGCCCTAAAATGGTTAATGGAGAAATAAAATATTGATGTGGTATTGTTTTAGGAAACTATAGGTTATGGGGTATCCATTGTCCCTATATTAAATTCATTTTTGAAGGATTGGAATTTCATGGATTTAGATGTTATTAGCTTGTCTTATGGGATGACCTTGGGGTGAAATTCGAGTATGATTCTCAAAAAATATTTCTCAATTTCTTCAGGCCTCTACATAGAACTCACCTTTAGTGGTCTCAACTATAATATAATGGTTTTAAATCTATATGGACCCTACAATGACAAGTATTCTTTATAGGATATAGTTTTTGATGCTCATATTTCTTAGGTGGACAATCTTATCATTGGAAGCAACCTAAAATTCACAATGTTCAAATTTGAAGTTCAGGGGGAGAATTCTCGAGATGATGTTTTGGTGGGATACTCTTGGAATGGGTTGGAATCTAATAAACTGGTGGATATTGAACCTTTAGAATTTTTTTTGACCTGGTTTAACAATAGAGGGGGTGCTCAAGGGATATCCAAACATTTGGACATGTTTTTGGTTAAAAGTGAGATCCTCCTTCGCTCTTCAACATATAGGTTGTGGGTAAATTAGGTGATATTCTTTGATCACTTCCCTATATTTATAGAATTGGACCTGCAGATGACCCAACTAGGTTCCCCCTTTAAATATAATTTGAGTCATGATCATGAACTAGATTTTGTAGACTCGGTAAAAAATTATTGGATTCCTTCTAATCCATAATTGGATAAGTCCCCTTGAGAACATTTTATACACTCATTAAAATTGTTAAAGAAAAAATATATGGAGTGGTTGGTGGACAAGTTGAAATAAAGGGATGGATGGCTGGAGAATTATAGGCATAGTTGGGGGTGTCATCAAAATAGGCAGGTCATGTTCCTAATCAAGGATACATTGAAAAAATTAAACAAATTTACAAGGAGCATTACAAATTACTGCAAGATCAAGAAAGTGATTGCTGAAAAAAAAAGTCGTGTGACATGGATAGCTCTTGGGGATAGTAATACTAAATTATTTCATAGTTTTGTGACTTAGAGGAAGAGGTTAACATGCTATTGAGGAATTTCTCTCTACAAAATGGATCTTGATCCATGATTTCCCAAGCTCGACAACTCTGAAAATGGATTACTTTGGTGGTTTGTCTCATAGTCCTGAGGAATAAAATATCATCGAGACACTCAAGATGGAAATGTCATTTCTAGGTCTTAGGTTTAATGGGGAAGGAAAAGAGTCTCGGTATTGATAGTGTGACGATTGATCTCTTCACATATTTTTTTTTATCTAATTGGTGAAGATTTGCTTCAAGTAGTTGATGATGTGCGGGTTACTAGTACTGTTCCAAGTAACATGAATATAAATTTCATTTTATTTATTCCTAAGGTGGATAATCCTTATTCCTTTATGGACTTATGACCCATTTCTTTGTGCAATTGTGTCTATAAATTTGTAGCTAAAATCTTTTCTTGCTTTCTTAAACCGATACTCTTGGACTATATTTATGAGGAATAGTTCATATTTCTAAAAGGTCGTCAGATCCACAAAGCTATAGGATCTACCTAGGAAATTGTCCATTTGATTAAAAGGAATCATATTATAGAAGTAGTAATGAAGGTTGACCTGTCTGAAGAATTTGACAAGGTGTTGTGGCTCTTCCTCTGCTTTCTTTTGCTACTTCTTGGCTTCACTCTACCCTTAGTCCGATGGATTATGGGGTGTGTGTCTACAGAAAATTTTTCCATCCTAATTAATGGATCAGCCTTGAGATTATTCAAGTCCATGAGAGGACTCTATCAAGGATATCCCATCTCCCCTTATCTATTTTTACTAGTGGATGAAGGGATAAGAAAAGAACTTTTTGATGCTAAAGGAGAAGATAATTTCAAGGCATTAGTTTTGGCAGAGGATTGGTGGTGTCCCATATGTTATTTTTGGATGATATGTTATGATTTTATCATATTGATGGAAAGGATATATATAGTCTCAAGAATATGTTGGAACTTTTTAAGAAATCCACAAGAATGGAAATCAATGTAGAAAAATTGACAATGTATCTATCAAGTGTAAAGGAAAATAGCAAAGTGTAACTCATGAGGGTACTCCCCTTTCAACATTACCTGTTGGATTTGGGATTTATATATCTGGGATACAATATCAAACCAAATGGTTATGTTAAAGAGCACTAGAGGTGGTTTTTGAAAAGGATAGAGTGTCATATTGGTCTTTGGTGTCATAAATGGCTCTCGAAGGGAGGTCAACTTATTTTAATAAAGTCTGTGTTAGAATCCATCCCAGGTTATTGGAAAATCTTGTCTTGGATCCCAAAAGGGATTTTGATGAAGATAAAAAAATGTTGTTGTAATTTTATCTGGAAAGGAGTTTAATATACAAAAGGTTTTCATTGGTGAGATGGGACAAGATCACAAAGCCAAAGGATCAGTGTGAATGGGGGTTTAAGGAGATCCACACCTTTGGTCACTCTTTGGTGGCTAAGTCAATTTGGAAATTGATTTAGTCTGGTAGTCTATGGGCTAAGATATTTCCTCAAAAATATATTTTACCAGGTTCCATGATAGACTATATTTATCACAAACTAAAGCATCATCAAGGTGGATCAAATCATTGGAAAGCACTAGTCTATGCTTTCCTCCTTGTGGGTTGACACCTAGCCTAGAAGGTGGGGAACGATATGGTAATTTGAGCTAGTTAGGATGCCATTATGAGTTGTAACTATAATTTCCTTCTTTCTGAAGGTATGATTGAACATTTTCACAAATGGGGCCTCTTTTCACTAGGACATTTAGAAAATATGGAGACAACCAATATTTGGTCCTAGGGATGATATTGAAAAATGAATTAAACTTTGTTGGGAATTATGCAAAAATCTAGAAGAATTTTTTTGATGAATTGAAAAATAGATCACGTCCGTATAGGGACAAAGGAATATCATCTAGTTTGGATATACAATTATTCTAGTGGGGAATATTAAGAGAAATGAGGATATAAAGAATACATTCTTATAGGGGAAGGTGACAAGAGTTGGTGGTTCAAAAAAATATGGAAGGTGGTATCCCCATTAAAAAATAGAATTCTTATGTGGCCCACCATTTGAGGTAAAGCATTAACAAGGCACCATATTTTTAAAGTAAGAAGGAATGGCCCAAACACTTTCCTCATTTGCAGGAGTAACGAAGAAACAAATGATCATCTCTTTCTCTCTTTCCCATACTCGTTAAGAGTTTGGGTTGATTTAGAATTTTTGGTGGGAAAAATATCTATATGGACAAGTTGCATAGTCAAAGCAATCTTCAAGACTTGGTTGGAGAACAAGGAACTTAAACCTTGGAGGGTCTTACCATTTCTTACGCTCTATGGGATCTGGCTAGCCCAAAATCTTATTACTTTTGAAGAGAATTTAAGACCCAGTTTCCAATCATCAACATAAATTTGGGCCCTCATGTCATATTTCAAGACCCTTATGAAAAATAAATATCCAAGAAATATGACTCCTTTGATTCTAGAAAAACCAAGATGTGGGCTTTGTTCGATGGAGCCTACAGGGCCTAAGACTCAATGATTGGCTTGGGATTTATGTTATTTTTATCAGAAGATCATTTCTTTGGGTTCCAGGAAAAGAGTGGATGGGGACCAAACAATAATGATGAGTTCAACGATTTATTTTACTTATTAAATTTAACTTCTAGGCTATACTCAGTCTCTTTGAAGGTCATCAGGGATATCTCCTAACAATTAATTGGATAAATGATGGTATTCACATCATTAATAATTTCTCTTTCGTATGGATAGAAAACTAAAGGAAATTAAAGAAACGTTTTAGGACATATCTTTTTAGCATATATTTCATGAGCTAAATATGGAAGCACATTGAATTTCCAAGTCTAGCCTAGAACTGGAAGAGTTTTAGTTTATTTTGGAAGAATTCAATAGCACCATCCATAGTAATTGAAGCAATGGTCTTTTACAAAAATTTTAGTTGTTCTCACTTGGACAATTTTAATAACTATTTATGTTAGAACTATTTTGTATCCTTGTTGGAATTATATGGTAGGGAAGTTGGTCCTTATTGGAGAATATTTTTTCTTTGAGGTCCATCCTTTTGATTTTAGGCAATTTCTAGAGCATCTTGTTGGGACAAGGGCCATCATTTTACTTTTCAGTGCATATATGCACGTGTTGAATGTAATTTTCTTCATCTTGAATAAAATTACATTTTTTTCCATGGAAAAAAATAAACAACTTGTGGGATGCCTTATCTACCTTACCGCCACCAGACCAGATATTTCATTTGTTGCTGGGATTCTTTTTAGTTTTATGCAAAAAAACTTGTGAAGTACATTTATTTGTTACAAAAAGAGTTCTAAAATACTTTAAGGGAACTCAAGACTTTTAATTCAAGTATTCTAAGGTGGATGACTTCAACCTAATCAGATATTTTGATACAAACATTGATTTGGATAAAGAAAATGGAGATTCAAACTCATGTAATCTTGTGAGTCTTGGATCAACAACTATATCCTATAGATCACACAAAAATTCCATTCCAACATATTCCACAAAAAAAACAGAATATGTGTCAGCCACAGTAGAAACAAAGGAGATTGTATGGCTAAAGAAAATACTTGAAGATTTGTAGGAAAAATAGGTGAATTATAATCCTCTTCTGGTTGAAAATACTTATACAATAAAGTTGTCCAAGAATCCTATATTCCATGATCCAACCAATCACATCAACACAAGGTACCATATGATTTGATATCATGCAAAGGCCAAGACTATTCACTTGATACATTGTTCCTCGAATGCGAAAATTGTGGACATCCCCACCAAAATGCTTGGAAAAGAAAAAATTGAAAAGTTCATAATTATGCTTGGAATCACAAACACCCTTCAATTAAAAGGGGGTATTTTAGATATTTGATCCTTAGGGATTGAGGTGTTGATGTTTGGAAAACATCGGGAATACATTATTCTATATATGGAAGATATTATTTTATCCTTTCATGGATGGTCACCTTAGTTATCTATATATGGAACACTCATCATTGTAGTAAAATATCGATCATATATCATCTCATATTATCTCATATGAAAAAATTCAACATGGTATCAAAGCAGGATTGGGCTTGAATCCCTCATGGGAGTGCCCAGGAAAATGGTAGATATATTGAGTGGATTGTTGCAGTTTGTTTGCAGTAGTGTGTTGGTTGTCCATTCATTGTTTAAAGTTTTCAAGTTGAGTGGATAATTAATGTATAAACTACCACTACTAAATATATATCTTTCAGACAACTGAATAGAGGCGTGAGGTGATTGGTTGGAATTTAAAAAATTTACGTGGTGCCAAGTTTGTGTTTATGGAATGTCATTCAGATATACAATGTAAGTAAATGGAAAGGAAAAATAAGTAGATGGACACCGCACTTAGAAGATGTGAGTCCTTGAAAGCTGCTATAAAAATATTAAAATCAATTTCAGGGAGAGCCACGTTATAATCAACAAATGAGTACACTTATGTTGTAATACGGTTGGTCCGAATTTCCTTGGAGTGAGTATTGTGCTCCACATTCCTATTTATTAGCATATGTCATCTCTTCTTTCCTAATTCAACCTTCAATTTTAATTTCTGAAGTCCCGAGACAATGATGGGAATGAAGGTTCTTTCGTGGAGATCAATTTGTTCTTCCTCATTTCTGAGTGTTGAACATTAAAGTCATAACTCATTATATTAGACACATAGAATGCTTGAAACAAAATATCTCTTATGTCTAGTGGGTCTCCAGGTTTTGGATCTTTGATATATCGATGAAAATCATCCATGCGTCCTTCGAAAACCCTTGGTATGTGATCCCAATCCACTTCTTCAAGATCACCAATACATGGGTCGGATGTATTTGTAAGAATCTTGTACATGTACCTTCTGCATATAAAAATCCTTGATATGAACAAGGGAAGTTCAAAAATGTGAATGAACCGATAGAGCCCAACCTCTTCGAGAAACTATCAAGGTTTTGATTGAACGCCCATTACAGAACCATCATTCTCTATCTTCTCAACTTTCACCATATTTTTGTGGAGAATTGAGGCCGATCGGATGGCTCTATGAAGGGTGATTGTGTGAGGGTAAGGACTGGAGAAAAGTCCACATTGGAGTGGTGTCTTCATATGGAAATAGGATCCTATTATATATAAATTTGGTTTTTGTTAGCGAGGAATATTTTACATGTCCATCAACAAGTTGAACCATATAGCCAATATTCTTATTGAAATTTGTGGAAACTACTCAAAGTTGCAAGTATAATCTGTGCCATATTGAAGCACGAGAGAGGTGTCTCCATTAGAGGAGGAGTCCTAGATCCATCATGTTTTGTAAAGAGAATGGATTGTGTACCGGTTTGAAGAGTGGTATATTCTCTTTATATGTTTTCTTTTGTGTGTTACATTCATATTATGTGAGACCAACAACTATTTTCCAACAATCTCTCTATCCATGAAAGGATTTGGCTTGAGAATCCTTACAAGCTATAAACATGACAAAGAAAACGTCTAAGAGAACGTAGGGTGGAAATACGAATTGCAGAACTATGGAAGACTTTGTGATATTTAATCCACCCACAGTGAATTTGGTGGTAGAGAGAGAGGGGGGAGGAGATACTCTCAGTACATGCAAATCCACTTCCAGAGGAGCTAGTCCTAGATTGGCTATTTTTGGGATGATCCATTGTTCCTGTCAAGAGATTGATTATTCCCCAAGGGATTGGAAGTATGGAAGAATCCAAATGAGATTTTCCTTTTTCAAGGGAAGTATGTTATCACGATCCTTCAGAGATTTGGGATGATGGATTGCATGTCCATGGCCACTCCCATGGTGACAAACCTGAAGAAGTTGACAGAATCTGATTCTGAACTAGTAGACCCCTCCACGTACCGACAATTGATTGGATCATTGATGTATTTGGTTAATACCAAGTCAGACATATGATTTGTTGTGAACACATTGAGCCAGTTCTAGGTGGAACCAAGACATGAGCATTGGATTGTTGCAAATCACATATTGAGATATTTGTGTGGCATGCTAAACTATGGTTTGAGATATGTCTCAAACAGTGATGTACAATTTCAAGGATATACATATTCTGATTGGGCGGGGTGTGTAGATGAAAGAAAGATTACTTCAGGAGTATGATTTAGTTTGGGATCATCCATGATATATTGGATTAGCAGGAAATAGAAGTTTGTGGCACTCAACACCCATAGGAAAAGTAAATTGCATCATGTGATTCTTGTATGGAAGTAGTATGGCTCTGTAAGTTGATTTCTGGACTATTTGATCAGGTGATGGATTCAACCATGATATTCAGTGACAATCAAAGCTATGTGAAGCTTTCAGAGAACCCAGTGTTCCATGACAGGTCGAAGCACATTGAGATCAAGTATTATTACATATTTGATCGAGTCCAGAAGGGAGAAGTAAAAATCCAGTATATCTCCATTGACGAGTAAATATTGGATAGTCTGACAAATCCCTTGTCCAAAGGGAAGTTTGTATACTTCATGAAAAAGTTGGGACTTATCGATATTTCTCCCTTGGCTGAGAGGGAGTGTTGATCTGTATCATGCTTGTACAACTTAGATACAATTCTTTTGCATCATGCTAGTACAGCTTAGATATGATACAGATGTCTGGAATCACATCATGCTAGTACAACTTAGATATTATGCATTAGCATCTTGTTAGTACAACTTAAAGATGATCCAGTTGCCTGACTCATATCATGCTAGTAAAACTTAAATATGATGCAGTAGCATCGTGCTAGTACAACTTAGAGATGATGTAGAGGAATTGATCTACATCATGCTAGTAAAAATTAGATATGATGCAGAAGCATCATGCTAGTACAACTTAGAGATGATGTAGATGATACTCTACATAATCCCAGTAAAACTTGGATATGATGCATTTGCATCATGATAGGACAGCTTAGAGATGATACAATGCAAGATATGACTTGATGTGCACCATGCCAAATGACTTTTGGCTTAGATATGATGCAGTTGATGATTTTTCATGATATATTTGATGTAACTTTCCATTAGATAAAATTTGTCAACTTGAATACATTTAGATGGTTGTTATGAATACCTCCCTAGTTAAGAGGGAGTGTTGAAATTGTAACTATGGTCAGTCTTCATAATGTATATATTCGAAAAAGAATATTCTAGAAAATAATGTGTGTACTTATAAAAGTCAACCCTACATGTGGCACAGATGGCGACTTGATCAGAAAGAATGGTCCTTGTAGTCATGTGACACTTTGTTGAGTGCGTGAAAATTGTGGGACACATGCGTAGTCATGAGACTATGGAGGAGACTATGTGTCTCTGGACAATAGTTGTATGCTACTATGGTGATTTGGTACTACTAGTGGAGACTGTGTGTCTCTGGATAGTATTTATGTGCTACTATAGTGGTTGTGTACCACTGGCGGAGAATGTGTGTCTTTGGATAGTAGTTGTGTGCTACTACAGAGGTTTTGTACCACTTGTAGTGATTATGTGTCACTGGACAGTAGTTGTGTGCTACTAGAAGTGGTTTTGTACCATTGGAAAATAGTTGTGTACTACTATGGATCAACACAGTCGTGTTCTATTGGATGGAATTGTAGTAGATGTGTGATACTAGCTAATTTTCATGGAGATTACTAGATCACTTGGGTAAGTTGTGTGCTTCTTGACCACAGAGACTGTGATGGATAATTCAAAGTTATTGATGACATGGTAGTAGCTATGTAATACAAGTTGATTGCAGAGTAGTCAATGGACTACTAGATGAAGACATCATGGAAATATACCTTCCTAGTTAAGAGGGAGTGTTGTTGTTTAAGGAAACAAGTGTGAGCGATTCTCCCTAGAGGGTCCTATGTGGACTAGTAGGGGGGAATGTGGACTTTATCCTGATGTACCTCATATGGTCAAATAAAGGAACCAAGACACTAGTTTCATGAGGAAACCTCGATATTTATTGGGGGACATTGGTTCCATGAGGGAACCTCAATGTGTCCTAGAGAATACATTGGTTCCATGAGGGAACCTTGATATGTCTTAGACACATGTTCCATGAGGGAACCACAATATTTCTAGTATGGACATAGTTCATGAGTGAGCTGAGACATTGGTTTCATGAGGGAACCTCAATATGTCAAGTATGGTTCAAATATTACTTACATTAATAATCCCCAAGGGACTAGCCACCCCTTGTAGAATGAGATAGCTCAATTCTTGTGGATACCAACTACGTGACATGTATAAACATGGGTGAATGGCCCTAGAAAGCATTGGGAATACCTTCTCTCGTATTGGGTTGCAGACCAATGGAGATAGGATACATTTATCATAAGGGCATACTTGTGATAAATGGGCCCAAGCGTAGTCCTTCCTTTATCATGACAAGGAATAATATGGAATCAAGGTACTTGAGCTTATTTCCATGTGTCAATTAGCATCAAGATGGCATTCACTCACATGGTTGTACTTGTGGTGAATGATCGTAGTGTGGTCTTTTCCCTGGTCATGATTATTTGAAAAAATAATGATAAATACTCAAGATGCTAGATGTTATCACATGGAGACCCAGAGTGAGTCTGATCTCAAAGGAAGAGCCACGGAAGGAGTTTTACCCTCAGTTCATGTGGGAGAGAGACATATACCAAAGACTGACAGACAAGTGTCATGAGTCTAGGGTGAAGTTTGTATACTTTAGAGACAATAGTTGGAATGATGAATAATGTCTCCCTCATTCAGAGGGAGTGTTGATGTTTGGACAACATCGAGAAGAAATTCTTCCATATATATATAATACAAGGTAGAAATATATATAATAAATAAATAGTTATTTATTATCCAAGTGTTGCAACCTTTCATGGATGGTCACCTTAGTTATATATATATGGAACACTCATCATTGTAATAAAATATCGATCATATATCATCTCATATTATCTTATATAGAAAATTTAACATGAGGTACATGATAAATATCTTTGTAAATATTAAGCTAGGAGAAATATGAAGAGTCATAGGAAGGTCAAGAGTCATTGGAGATATTGGAAAATGAAACGAAGAGTCATCTCTTCAATGTATTTATGTATGGATCATATTAATGAAATACATAAGTCCATGGAGTTATTCCCTATGCCCAACATTCCTAAAGTACCTAATGTTCCATCAAGGGAAAATTCGCTCAACTATCATGTGTAAGCATCGCATAACTATTGCATAGTAGATTACTTAACTTAGTCTCCTGTAGCGATGTCATCCTTCAAATTTATCTGAAACTTTCCTTCAAAAGGGAAGGATTTACTATTGACTTTGGGTTTTGTTTATCCTTCATATGATAGTTTTATCATATTTGACATTGAGAAAGATGATACCTTTTGATTTCCACCTTCAATGGCCTTTCAAATTCCAGTGTCCATAAATAATGTTTTTATTCATCGATGCATCATTAATGAAGGTGTGTCCACATGCATCATGTTATTCCAAGTCTAGAAGAAGTTAGGTTCACTTGATATTGTTCCATATGTCATTTGCATTTGTGCTTATTATGGTATGCCTTCTCAACTAAAAGGATTATACTAGAACTATCTAATCGAGTTGGTAGGGAAGAAATTGTTAATTGATGTTGAGGCTATAAATGGCCCTTTGGACTCTAAAATCCTCTTAGGTTGTACTTTTATGTATGATATGAAGGTGGTTTCCTCTTTGGTTTTCCATGTGATGAGTTTCCCCATTAATGGAAAGAGTATCACCATTGATTAGTTTCCTTACCATGATCCTAAGACTCAATTATATCCTAACAAAGTTGTCTCTTCCTTGGATGGGAGCCAAATAGTGCCCTCTCTTTCCAACATCAACCTTGGAATCTATAATGCACCTGCATTCCTTAGTTTATATTACATTCGTCCACCTAGTTTTACCCAACAAAGTTCATCCAATGTCTGTATGGTGTCACCATATCATGATCTTGCGGGTCCAACTTCACAACCATTTGTTAGGCCCTCAGCTCTTGGATCTTGAATGGAACCACCAACAAGGAATCCTCGTTGGTATTACACCTTTGGCCATGTACCTTTATTTTTTCCACCACCAGGAATATTAAGCACCTTTGTTATGGCCACATTGAATTTTCCCAACCTCACCTTGGGGATCCTGGTATTATACCTAGATCATGTTACTTATCCTCCACCTTCATATTTGATTCCTTATCTGGCCTTGAAACATATTAAATCAATATCTACTATTCCTATAGATCCTGAGGCATCTATACAAGACCACCCCAACCCTCCATAAATAGGGAAAGTAATTAACAAAGGGGACAAATATAAAAATAAATGAGGCATGAATAATCATGGACAAACCATGTCCACTTAGAACTCAACACATACAGCCAAACCTCCATGTACTTTATGTGATATCCATAGCTATGCTACCAATAAATATCCTTGTCTCCTCGAACTCAAAGGGATTCTTAATGTGGATGATTTGGAACCTACGCTTTCCACGTGGGTTATGCAATTTACACTTCTAAAATCATCCTCTAAATGTACCAAGTCCTTCCTCACTAATCACCCATGTGCTTTGTGCATTATGTATTTCCATTATTCTAATAATTGTCCTAAACTAACCCAATTCCATGATTCCCTTGACATCATTTTTCAATTATATTCCTCTTCATAGAAACACCAAACCGCAGTAGTAGAGGACCTATCCCTCAGGCAAGAAATATTTGTATAGGATAACATTAAATCCATCATTGAAATTGACCGTCTCGAAGTGAAAAATGATGAGAATTCCATGCAAATTATCTACCTTTCAACTTCCATGGGATCAAAATTATCAGAAAATGCAACATTTTCTAGCAATTTACATAAATGCATCCCTGATATGCCCCATGTTGATTCGGTCTCAACTTTGATGGTGCCTTCATCCACTAGTATTCAACCTACCTTAGTATATGATTCACATGTGAACCATAATTCTCATTCCCATGACGTTGATAGTGGTTTAACTACCCCATCTTCAACCACCTAATCTAGTAGTGTAGGTTCTTGCATCCCAATTTTTCATTCTAGAGAAGACATGATGGAGTACCTTACTGTGTTAGATTATCCTTGGGATGATATAAATCATTGTTACTACTTCTTATCACATCAACCTCATCCATTTAACCAATATGTTATTGAATAAAAATATGTCATCCCCCATGGTCAAATTGATTCATTCAAAAACCCTATCCCCGACCCTGATGCATTTAAGGAAGATAATATGGCCAACATATTACCTACCATTAAGGTGAACATATCTGATACACCCAATCTCAATAAAAATATTGTTCTTGGGGAAACTTTTTCTCCTGAAGAGGTTGTCGCATACAATTTCCTTTTCCAAGAGTTTTGCAATGTTTTCACATGGTCCTATTCAAAGATACTTGGACTTGATAATTCCATTGTTGGACACCATATTGATACATGGTCAAATTCCATTCCTATCTGTCAAAATCAAAGGTCTATTCACCCCAGCCAATCCCCTACCATTAAGGATGCAATTGATAAATTGAAAAAGGTGGTATTTATCTTCCCTATTGCATATATTATATGGGTATCTAATCCAATCCTTGTTATGAACAAGTAGGGAAGCATCCATGTTTATATCAATTTCCATTATATGAATAAGGCATATCCTAAGGAAAATCATCAAACACCATTCCTCACCAAGATTATCAATGAGTGCACATGCCACAAGGTATTATCATTCATGGATGGATTCTCGATTGTAAGACCTCAAGGGCGAGCCCCAAATGAATTGTAAACATGTTTTATAGGCTGGTGAGCCAAGTGATTATAATCTAGGAGGCTTATGTGATAATTAGGCTAGAAACCCTAGATGCTAAAGACCAGTGAGCTTATTTTTGTATATGTAAACACTCATATCATTAATATAAATACATCGCTACATGTATACCGACCATGATAAAAGAGTGTGGGGGACTAATCTCCACTAGGAAGGGAAAGGGAGGACTAAGAGACTAGGAAAAGGGGCTAAGATAGAGGGACTATCTCCAAGGGAATATTATAATATTATCATTCCTTAAGACTATGGTGAGGATAATTATTTTTCCCTAAGTTCTTATGGGAGGGTGAATGAATCAAAATTGTAGAGAAACGATCTCTAGGAGAACCATGTGTCAATCATGGTGCATGCAATTATATGTGGGGAAAATTAGTCTGTATTGGGAATCTTTCCCCATTCACCAATGCATTCATGCAATGAGAATTCACGCATCCATCCATTCTCTCCATGAGTTGACCTCTTCATCATGCATGCAACTTTGGAACATGCACGCACCCTGAAGCTACCGATACTTTATTGTTATCAGTGGTAAATTGTATCCCTCTTGAAGACACATCACACATGTACTGACCTGAGTTAGTCTTGTACCTTTCTGTTGTGAGAAGCACCTGTTCCATACCTTTTTTGTTATTTCCTTCACCTGGGCCTATATCTAGTTGACTTAATCTTTTTACTGAGAAAAGAGGTTGTTAGGCCCATGGATTTGAAGAGGAGGGTTTTCGGGCCCGTGGATAGAAGAAGAAGGATTTCAGGCATGTGAGCATCTCTCTCTAGGTGAGAGAGTTTGTTGGGAAAGTGATTTCCTGAGGGAGCCAAAATGCAGCTATAGTGCTCTAAGAATTCATGTTTGGCCTATTGTTGAAGCCCGGGAAGGGAAGTGGGGAAGAAGAAGGAATGTTGAGCAGAGAAGGGCCGCACTTCCTGGGGTGGGATAGGCATGTGGGGAATGAGAGGTTGTAGGTTGTTCATATGAGTTGGCTTCTGGGATGAAATCCTTCCTTTTGACTATGCAACTTTATGTTTTATGATTTTTCTCAGCCTAGCCTAGGAGTCCCTTTACCCAGGTGGAGTTTAGTCCCAGCTCGAGGGTGACCCACTGTTGAGAGTAATGAGCAGTGTGTTCTAAGGATGGGAGGATCGTGGAAGGTCTAAAGATAAGTATCAATTATGTGTTCAATTGCATACTGTGTATTTGTACATGTCTTTATATTATGAATATTTCTTGTGTATGTTTTTTTAATAGGATTACAATTATTTTCGCATGAATCTATGTATTATCAAAATGTAATTGTCTATTTTAAGTTTATATATATATATGTGAATTTTCACAAGAGTTTCTGTGTAGCATATCCCCACAAGTCTATGGCTAGGTATGTTACATTTTGGGTTATCAGAAACAAGAGAAGTAGTAATGTGGCAGTCCCCAACTTGTGAGTGTTACAATTTGGTATTAGAGCATGAAAAATTTTAAGTGGAATGACCCAGCCTGGGTGGCTAGGTATGTTACAAATTGGTATCAGAGCTCTGTTTTTCAGCACTGAGCCTGGATGGGCCGTGTAAGTGGAAATTGAAGAAAAAGTTTTAGAGTGAATTGTTGTCAAAATGGTCAAAATTCGATTTTCAGAACATCCATGAGTGCCAAGAGGGAACTGAGAGAACACCTTAGCTATGTTTGAAAGCTCATGGGGTTTAGAAGTTCGAGAAATCCATTAGAGGAAAGATACCACAAAAAACTTGGTTTTAGGCCACAAAGTTTATATTTGGATCGTTGGATCTATTCGGGAGAAGGCAGATACCTCATAGTCATCGGATCTGGGGAAGTAGCATGATAGTTAACCCCTTAAGTCTTTCAGACTTTGTTTCTTCGGAAATTTTCAAGTATTTGACGAAAAGGAGGAAAAATCCCCGAAGCTCCAAAGTCTTGGAGTGAATCTAAACCGTAGATCGTTTAAAAGAATAAGGATCGTTGGATCCCCCAAGTGGTTTTGTATTTCGATGTTTGGGGAAATCCGGATGTGGTGATGCGGAGTGGATTTTTCCCCAAAGTCCCGAAGTTTGGAACCAATCCAGACCATCCATTATCAGAGAGACATTTCCACATATTAGAAAGTTTTTGAAATTTTGGTGTTCGACAGTTTAGGGGTTGTATGGTGATCAACACCAAAAACTTCTAAAGCCTAAAGCCCCGAAGTGTCGGAGTCTCGAAACTCTAGAGAAGCACAGTTCAGATAGTTAGCCACTTCGATGTTCGGAAGAAATGTGGATTTGTTTTGAGGAAATATCCAAAGTTCCAGAGCATCAGAGTGATGAAGCATGATGAAGTTACCTAGAGTGACATGGACATGATCGAGATTTTGGAAGCTTGGTGATCGAGAGTTTTTAAGTGTGCATATGAGAAGTTTTTTTAAGTCCCAAAGCTTCGAGGAACAACTGTTCGGAAGTTTGGCATTCGGGAGTGATCAAGTATGTGGGTGTGAACTCTTTCGAAGCCCAAAGTGTCGAAGTCTTGGAATGTCGGAGTGGCGTGGCATGATGACATCACCTAGAGTGACGTGGACCTATTTGAAAGTTTGATGTTCAGGAGTTTTGAAGGGTGTTGTAGAGGAAACCTCTAAAGCTTGAAGTTTCGAAGTCAAGAAGCACCGGAGTGACGTGACCTTATGACATCACCTAGGGTGACGTGGACCCATTTTATTCTTTCCACATGTCATCTTATTTTGTGATTTGAAAAGACCTTTTGTGACAGTTGGATATTGACACATGTCACTCGTAAGATTGGGACGCATGTCAACTCCTTATTTACTGTTGCGTAACACCCCCTAGTGTGTGGTTGTTGATGAGACTCTAGTAGTTCGCTAATTTGGCGTTTGGGGAAATGTGAGTGTATTGATGAAAGAACCTCTGAAGCATGAACCCCTGAAGATATTCTCTGGGTGTTCGCCAGTTCGACATTCGGAAGAAACGTGGTATGATGAAGGTAAAACCTCTGAAGCCCAAAGAAGCGGAGTGCCAAAGTAATGAAACGTTGAAGCACCAGCCCAGAAAGTTAAAAATTTGGAGTTTGGGGAAAATAAGGTATAAAGGTATAATAACTTTTGAATCCTGAAGTTTCGAAGTTTCGAATCTCTGAAGCAGTGCAACCCCGAATCTTTGAAGGTGTACTGTGCAAGACTTCACTAGTTTGGCATTTGATAGAAATAAGGCATGAGGTAGTAAGATCCTCTAAATCCAAAATTTCTGAAGCCCCAAAGTCTCAAAGCTCCAACTAAGCGCATATCAACTAAGCACTTGGAAATATCCCTTGTTCATATGAGACTTCGGTCAAAATAAAAGAGGGCTAGTGTTGAATTGTTGTTTTCAAAGATAATTTTTTTAGATATCCATAAATTTTAACTCAAGACTCAGAATGGAGAAAGGGAGCAGTCATTGGAAAGATCTTGGATAGTGGAACATAACGGTTCACCCAAAAAATTGAGCTGAACAATCAATTCTTAGAAAAATCAGAAGAAAGAAGTATGATATATTATTGAACCAGAATTGTTCATATTTTCACGAAATTGTTGAGTTAGTTAGCCTGACAAAGTTCTGTTGGATGCACATTTTGCAGAGCTAACAGTTGTAAGATCAAATCAGGATCAAAACAGAGTGTAGAAGAATGGAATATGCACAGGGGGGTTACATACAGGAAGATGATATTAGAGGGATGGATGTCCATTTGGGTATTGAAGGAACAAACTCCAATGGACATGGAGAAGGAAAGAATGAAAACATGAATATGGAAGAGACCATTAAGAATTTACAGAAAGATGTCAAAATTCATAAGGATGATAATGAAAGTCTTATGAAATCCAAGGAGCAGTAGCAGAACTTCAACTTTAAGTTAATGAAGATCTTGGACAAAATTGAAAATAAATTGGATAAGGAGAATGGCTCAAGCAAATCAGGAAGTCATAGGTCTCTTGATGAGAAATGAATATCAAGGAGTACTAGAAGACATCACCATCACTCCCCAAGGCATTCCAATAGGAGAGAACATAGTAACTCAATTCCATCCCTTTTCAGGAAGCATCAGAAGAGGTCTAGGGTGGATGAAATATGAGGATAAATGAACAAAATCAAAACTCCTACATTTGATGGTGAGCACAAGAAGGATGAAGATGTCGATACATGGCTTCTAGGCATGAGAAAGTACTTCCAATTGCATAATTATTCTTCACATGAAGAAGGATGAATTGATATCTATCATCTCAAGGGAAAGGCATCCATGTGGTGGGATCATCTTGTGCAGGTACAACACATTAAAGAGAAAAATGTTACTTGGAAGGAATTCAAGAAGTATTTTGAAAAGAAATACTTGACTAAGAGATATTATGACAAGAAAATGGAGTTTTTTTAACTCAATCTTGGAAGTATGTCCATTGATGAATATGAAAGAATATTTTTAGAACTGTTAAAGTATGTCTCCTTCATTAAGGATGATATAGTTAAGATTCATAGGTATTTGAGCAGGATGCCATCTTTCATCAGTGATAATATTCAATATGATGACCCCAAAACATTGGAAGAGACCATAAGGTGAGCTAAATGCCTATATTATCAACATAAAGGAAAGCCAACTTTCCAAAAAGCTTGGGAATACAAGAAGAAGTTCAATATGGAACAAAGGAAGAAGGGGAATAAGCCACCATTCTTCAGAAATAGTCCTCATGGAAAGCCAACCTCTAGAGAGCCTGGAACGATTGAGACAGGTGTGAAAAGGCCAAGGTAGTCACCAATTCAATGTTGGGTTTGTCAGGGAAATCATATGTGTAAAGATTCTCCTCACATAAGTGAAAAAGTGAGAGCTATTCACAATGTACAACAAGTTGAAACAATGGAGGAAATGGGCAGAAATGTACCAAGGATCTATGAAGCCCTGGACAACAAGCAAGCAGAGTTTCAATCACACGTGATTGAAGTGGAAGGTATGATCCACCACCAAACCATTGCAATTTTAATTGATTTAGGATCTAGTCATAGTTATATAGATCATAAGATGGCGGAAAGATTTCATTTTCCAAGAAGCAAGCATGGAAAATATTGGTTGGTGCAGTTGGCTACCGGAGCCAAGAGAAAAGTTAATGAGTTGGTTAAGTCATGTCCAGTGGGTATGAATGGGCTGAGCACCAAGGAAGATTTGAACATATTTCCTTTAGGTTCCTATGACTATCTAATTGGGATGGATTGGTTGGACCAACACCATGTTGTCTTAGACTGTCATAACAAGGCATTTACTTTCCTAGATGAGGAAGGGAACCTAAGGACAATGTAGGGAATTCCCAGGGCAGTAACTGTCAGAGAAATATCAACAATGTAGCTGAAGAAGTGTTATAGAAAGGGTTTTCAATTATTTTCATCTCATATGGAAGAAACACCTAAGGATAAGGTTTCAAATATTGAATATTATCTAGTCCTAAAGGAATTTGAGTATGTATTTAAAGAAATAATAGGACTACCCCCTAATAAAGATATTGATTTCTCTATAAATCAGATGGGACATTGAGACTTTGTATTGACTTCAAGCAGTTGAAAAAAGTAACGGTAAATAATAAGTATCATTTGCCAGGGATTGGTGGCCTCTTTGATCAATTGAAGAATGAAAACATATTCTCAAAGATTGATTTTAGATCGAGTTATCATCAAGTAAGAATTAAATATGAAGACATCAACACGACTTCTTTCAGAACCAGGTATGGTCATTATGAGTTCACAATGGTGCCATTTGGGTTATCAAAAGCACCATATATCTTCATGTGTTTAATGAATGGTATTTTTAGAGAATACTTAGATAAGTTTGTCATTGTATTTTTAGATGACATTCTTATATATTCCAAGTCGGGAGAAGAGCATGAGAAACACTTGAAGATGGTATTATAAGTGTTAAGAGAGCATCAGATGTATGCCAAATTGAGAAAGTGATCATTTTACCAAAACCAAATTCATTATTTGGGGCATATCATATCTGAAGAAGGGATAGCAGTGGACCCTGAAAATATTGAGGCCATTAGAGGGTGGTCAACATCAAAGAACATGACAGAAGTCAGATCATTCATGGGCCTTCCAGGCTACTAAAGAAGATTTATTGCAAGATTTTCAAAGATTGCACATCCAATTACTTCCTTGCAAAAGAAGGGAGTGAAGTTTCAGTGGTCATTGGAGTGTGAAAAGATCTTCCAACACTTGAAGCAATTATTAACCAGTGCTCCAATTCTAAGGATTTATAATCCAAATGAATATTTCATGGTATGCATAGATGCATGCAAAGAAGGACTTGGTGTAGTCCTTAGTCGGAATGGGTATGTTTTATGCTATGAATCAAGGAAGTTGAAGGAGCATGAAAGGAATTATGCCACTCATGATTTTTAGTTGGAAGATATAGTGCATGCCTTGAAGAAGTGAAGGCATTACCTCATGCGAAAAAGGTTTGAGTTGAGGACAAATCATCATGTTCTAAAATATTTATTTGATCAACCAACTTTAAATTCCAGGCAGAGCAGGTGATTGGAATTTCTCAGTGAATATGACTTTGATATAAAGAATATCAAAGGGAAAGAGAACAAGGTGGTTGATGCCTTCATCAGAAAAGTGCATGAGTTGCATGCTACAACCATTAGCATGTACCAATTAGATATGAAAGAAAAAATCTTAGAGGCTACAAAATCAGATCTGCATTACATGGAATTAGTGGGAAAATTACAGTAGGGTAATGTGCAGTAAAAAATTGAGGATTACAAGCTGGGAATTGGTGAAATTCATATGTAGAGAAGAAGAATCTATGTACCAAAGTACAAAGAATTAAAAACTATGATATTGGGGGAAATGCATAACGTACATTATGCTGGACACCCAGGATATCAAAAAACAATTGCATTTATCAAGAGCCAATATTATTGGCCAAGAATGAAGAAGGAAATTGTTGAGTACATTTCCAAATGTTTGGAGTGTAAAAAGGTCAAGGTTGAGCATAGACACCCAGCTGGGTTGCTGCAACCATTACCTATTCCTGAGTGGAAATGGGAAGTGGTAACAATGGACTTCATCACCAAATTTCCCAGAACAAGCAAGCGGCATGATTCTATCATGGTAGTGGCGGACTAGCTTACCAAAGTTGCCCATTTCATTCTAGTGAAGCTCACTCACAAAGAAACTAACGTTATTGATATTTATATGAGGGAAATTTCTAAATTGTATGGTATACCCAAGACAATTGTGTCTGACAGAGACCCAAATTTTACCTTAAAATTTTGGAAAGGATTTGGAACAAATTTAAATTTTAGCACAACTTATCATCCAGAATCTGATGGGAAAATAGAAAGGGTGAATCAAGTGATTGAGGATATGTTGAGGATATTTTTGATGGATAAACCATCAAAATGGGAAGACTATCTACACTTAGTAGAGTTTGCTTACAAAAATGGGTACCAATCATCTCTGAAGATGAGCCCATTTGAGGCACTTTATGGCAGAAAGTGCAACACACCTGTAAGATGGGACAACCCAGCAGATAGAGCAGTGGTTGGGCTAGATTTTCTCAAGGAAATGGAAGAGAAGATGTCAAAAATAAAGAAGAATTTAAAGGTTGATCAAGACAGGAAGAAAATATATGCTGATAAGAGCAGAAACTATAGAGAATTTAAAGTGGGTGATCGTGTATTCCTGAAAGTGAAGGCCAACAGAAGTTCCATGAAGTTGGGAAATTGTTCCAAGTTGGAAACTTGTTATTGTGGGACATTTGAAATCCTAGAGAGGATTGGG
>ML787678.1:271696-326191 GCA_009831015.1 Picea engelmannii | reverse complement strand
TTCAGAGGGAGTGTTGATGTTTGGACAACATCGAGAAGAAATTCTTCCATATATATATAATACAAGGTAGAAATATATATAATAAATAAATAGTTATTTATTATCCAAGTGTTGCAACCTTTCATGGATGGTCACCTTAGTTATATATATATGGAACACTCATCATTGTAATAAAATATCGATCATATATCATCTCATATTATCTTATATAGAAAATTTAACATGAGGTACATGATAAATATCTTTGTAAATATTAAGCTAGGAGAAATATGAAGAGTCATAGGAAGGTCAAGAGTCATTGGAGATATTGGAAAATGAAACGAAGAGTCATCTCTTCAATGTATTTATGTATGGATCATATTAATGAAATACATAAGTCCATGGAGTTATTCCCTATGCCCAACATTCCTAAAGTACCTAATGTTCCATCAAGGGAAAATTCGCTCAACTATCATGTGTAAGCATCGCATAACTATTGCATAGTAGATTACTTAACTTAGTCTCCTGTAGCGATGTCATCCTTCAAATTTATCTGAAACTTTCCTTCAAAAGGGAAGGATTTACTATTGACTTTGGGTTTTGTTTATCCTTCATATGATAGTTTTATCATATTTGACATTGAGAAAGATGATACCTTTTGATTTCCACCTTCAATGGCCTTTCAAATTCCAGTGTCCATAAATAATGTTTTTATTCATCGATGCATCATTAATGAAGGTGTGTCCACATGCATCATGTTATTCCAAGTCTAGAAGAAGTTAGGTTCACTTGATATTGTTCCATATGTCATTTGCATTTGTGCTTATTATGGTATGCCTTCTCAACTAAAAGGATTATACTAGAACTATCTAATCGAGTTGGTAGGGAAGAAATTGTTAATTGATGTTGAGGCTATAAATGGCCCTTTGGACTCTAAAATCCTCTTAGGTTGTACTTTTATGTATGATATGAAGGTGGTTTCCTCTTTGGTTTTCCATGTGATGAGTTTCCCCATTAATGGAAAGAGTATCACCATTGATTAGTTTCCTTACCATGATCCTAAGACTCAATTATATCCTAACAAAGTTGTCTCTTCCTTGGATGGGAGCCAAATAGTGCCCTCTCTTTCCAACATCAACCTTGGAATCTATAATGCACCTGCATTCCTTAGTTTATATTACATTCGTCCACCTAGTTTTACCCAACAAAGTTCATCCAATGTCTGTATGGTGTCACCATATCATGATCTTGCGGGTCCAACTTCACAACCATTTGTTAGGCCCTCAGCTCTTGGATCTTGAATGGAACCACCAACAAGGAATCCTCGTTGGTATTACACCTTTGGCCATGTACCTTTATTTTTTCCACCACCAGGAATATTAAGCACCTTTGTTATGGCCACATTGAATTTTCCCAACCTCACCTTGGGGATCCTGGTATTATACCTAGATCATGTTACTTATCCTCCACCTTCATATTTGATTCCTTATCTGGCCTTGAAACATATTAAATCAATATCTACTATTCCTATAGATCCTGAGGCATCTATACAAGACCACCCCAACCCTCCATAAATAGGGAAAGTAATTAACAAAGGGGACAAATATAAAAATAAATGAGGCATGAATAATCATGGACAAACCATGTCCACTTAGAACTCAACACATACAGCCAAACCTCCATGTACTTTATGTGATATCCATAGCTATGCTACCAATAAATATCCTTGTCTCCTCGAACTCAAAGGGATTCTTAATGTGGATGATTTGGAACCTACGCTTTCCACGTGGGTTATGCAATTTACACTTCTAAAATCATCCTCTAAATGTACCAAGTCCTTCCTCACTAATCACCCATGTGCTTTGTGCATTATGTATTTCCATTATTCTAATAATTGTCCTAAACTAACCCAATTCCATGATTCCCTTGACATCATTTTTCAATTATATTCCTCTTCATAGAAACACCAAACCGCAGTAGTAGAGGACCTATCCCTCAGGCAAGAAATATTTGTATAGGATAACATTAAATCCATCATTGAAATTGACCGTCTCGAAGTGAAAAATGATGAGAATTCCATGCAAATTATCTACCTTTCAACTTCCATGGGATCAAAATTATCAGAAAATGCAACATTTTCTAGCAATTTACATAAATGCATCCCTGATATGCCCCATGTTGATTCGGTCTCAACTTTGATGGTGCCTTCATCCACTAGTATTCAACCTACCTTAGTATATGATTCACATGTGAACCATAATTCTCATTCCCATGACGTTGATAGTGGTTTAACTACCCCATCTTCAACCACCTAATCTAGTAGTGTAGGTTCTTGCATCCCAATTTTTCATTCTAGAGAAGACATGATGGAGTACCTTACTGTGTTAGATTATCCTTGGGATGATATAAATCATTGTTACTACTTCTTATCACATCAACCTCATCCATTTAACCAATATGTTATTGAATAAAAATATGTCATCCCCCATGGTCAAATTGATTCATTCAAAAACCCTATCCCCGACCCTGATGCATTTAAGGAAGATAATATGGCCAACATATTACCTACCATTAAGGTGAACATATCTGATACACCCAATCTCAATAAAAATATTGTTCTTGGGGAAACTTTTTCTCCTGAAGAGGTTGTCGCATACAATTTCCTTTTCCAAGAGTTTTGCAATGTTTTCACATGGTCCTATTCAAAGATACTTGGACTTGATAATTCCATTGTTGGACACCATATTGATACATGGTCAAATTCCATTCCTATCTGTCAAAATCAAAGGTCTATTCACCCCAGCCAATCCCCTACCATTAAGGATGCAATTGATAAATTGAAAAAGGTGGTATTTATCTTCCCTATTGCATATATTATATGGGTATCTAATCCAATCCTTGTTATGAACAAGTAGGGAAGCATCCATGTTTATATCAATTTCCATTATATGAATAAGGCATATCCTAAGGAAAATCATCAAACACCATTCCTCACCAAGATTATCAATGAGTGCACATGCCACAAGGTATTATCATTCATGGATGGATTCTCGATTGTAAGACCTCAAGGGCGAGCCCCAAATGAATTGTAAACATGTTTTATAGGCTGGTGAGCCAAGTGATTATAATCTAGGAGGCTTATGTGATAATTAGGCTAGAAACCCTAGATGCTAAAGACCAGTGAGCTTATTTTTGTATATGTAAACACTCATATCATTAATATAAATACATCGCTACATGTATACCGACCATGATAAAAGAGTGTGGGGGACTAATCTCCACTAGGAAGGGAAAGGGAGGACTAAGAGACTAGGAAAAGGGGCTAAGATAGAGGGACTATCTCCAAGGGAATATTATAATATTATCATTCCTTAAGACTATGGTGAGGATAATTATTTTTCCCTAAGTTCTTATGGGAGGGTGAATGAATCAAAATTGTAGAGAAACGATCTCTAGGAGAACCATGTGTCAATCATGGTGCATGCAATTATATGTGGGGAAAATTAGTCTGTATTGGGAATCTTTCCCCATTCACCAATGCATTCATGCAATGAGAATTCACGCATCCATCCATTCTCTCCATGAGTTGACCTCTTCATCATGCATGCAACTTTGGAACATGCACGCACCCTGAAGCTACCGATACTTTATTGTTATCAGTGGTAAATTGTATCCCTCTTGAAGACACATCACACATGTACTGACCTGAGTTAGTCTTGTACCTTTCTGTTGTGAGAAGCACCTGTTCCATACCTTTTTTGTTATTTCCTTCACCTGGGCCTATATCTAGTTGACTTAATCTTTTTACTGAGAAAAGAGGTTGTTAGGCCCATGGATTTGAAGAGGAGGGTTTTCGGGCCCGTGGATAGAAGAAGAAGGATTTCAGGCATGTGAGCATCTCTCTCTAGGTGAGAGAGTTTGTTGGGAAAGTGATTTCCTGAGGGAGCCAAAATGCAGCTATAGTGCTCTAAGAATTCATGTTTGGCCTATTGTTGAAGCCCGGGAAGGGAAGTGGGGAAGAAGAAGGAATGTTGAGCAGAGAAGGGCCGCACTTCCTGGGGTGGGATAGGCATGTGGGGAATGAGAGGTTGTAGGTTGTTCATATGAGTTGGCTTCTGGGATGAAATCCTTCCTTTTGACTATGCAACTTTATGTTTTATGATTTTTCTCAGCCTAGCCTAGGAGTCCCTTTACCCAGGTGGAGTTTAGTCCCAGCTCGAGGGTGACCCACTGTTGAGAGTAATGAGCAGTGTGTTCTAAGGATGGGAGGATCGTGGAAGGTCTAAAGATAAGTATCAATTATGTGTTCAATTGCATACTGTGTATTTGTACATGTCTTTATATTATGAATATTTCTTGTGTATGTTTTTTTAATAGGATTACAATTATTTTCGCATGAATCTATGTATTATCAAAATGTAATTGTCTATTTTAAGTTTATATATATATATGTGAATTTTCACAAGAGTTTCTGTGTAGCATATCCCCACAAGTCTATGGCTAGGTATGTTACATTTTGGGTTATCAGAAACAAGAGAAGTAGTAATGTGGCAGTCCCCAACTTGTGAGTGTTACAATTTGGTATTAGAGCATGAAAAATTTTAAGTGGAATGACCCAGCCTGGGTGGCTAGGTATGTTACAAATTGGTATCAGAGCTCTGTTTTTCAGCACTGAGCCTGGATGGGCCGTGTAAGTGGAAATTGAAGAAAAAGTTTTAGAGTGAATTGTTGTCAAAATGGTCAAAATTCGATTTTCAGAACATCCATGAGTGCCAAGAGGGAACTGAGAGAACACCTTAGCTATGTTTGAAAGCTCATGGGGTTTAGAAGTTCGAGAAATCCATTAGAGGAAAGATACCACAAAAAACTTGGTTTTAGGCCACAAAGTTTATATTTGGATCGTTGGATCTATTCGGGAGAAGGCAGATACCTCATAGTCATCGGATCTGGGGAAGTAGCATGATAGTTAACCCCTTAAGTCTTTCAGACTTTGTTTCTTCGGAAATTTTCAAGTATTTGACGAAAAGGAGGAAAAATCCCCGAAGCTCCAAAGTCTTGGAGTGAATCTAAACCGTAGATCGTTTAAAAGAATAAGGATCGTTGGATCCCCCAAGTGGTTTTGTATTTCGATGTTTGGGGAAATCCGGATGTGGTGATGCGGAGTGGATTTTTCCCCAAAGTCCCGAAGTTTGGAACCAATCCAGACCATCCATTATCAGAGAGACATTTCCACATATTAGAAAGTTTTTGAAATTTTGGTGTTCGACAGTTTAGGGGTTGTATGGTGATCAACACCAAAAACTTCTAAAGCCTAAAGCCCCGAAGTGTCGGAGTCTCGAAACTCTAGAGAAGCACAGTTCAGATAGTTAGCCACTTCGATGTTCGGAAGAAATGTGGATTTGTTTTGAGGAAATATCCAAAGTTCCAGAGCATCAGAGTGATGAAGCATGATGAAGTTACCTAGAGTGACATGGACATGATCGAGATTTTGGAAGCTTGGTGATCGAGAGTTTTTAAGTGTGCATATGAGAAGTTTTTTTAAGTCCCAAAGCTTCGAGGAACAACTGTTCGGAAGTTTGGCATTCGGGAGTGATCAAGTATGTGGGTGTGAACTCTTTCGAAGCCCAAAGTGTCGAAGTCTTGGAATGTCGGAGTGGCGTGGCATGATGACATCACCTAGAGTGACGTGGACCTATTTGAAAGTTTGATGTTCAGGAGTTTTGAAGGGTGTTGTAGAGGAAACCTCTAAAGCTTGAAGTTTCGAAGTCAAGAAGCACCGGAGTGACGTGACCTTATGACATCACCTAGGGTGACGTGGACCCATTTTATTCTTTCCACATGTCATCTTATTTTGTGATTTGAAAAGACCTTTTGTGACAGTTGGATATTGACACATGTCACTCGTAAGATTGGGACGCATGTCAACTCCTTATTTACTGTTGCGTAACACCCCCTAGTGTGTGGTTGTTGATGAGACTCTAGTAGTTCGCTAATTTGGCGTTTGGGGAAATGTGAGTGTATTGATGAAAGAACCTCTGAAGCATGAACCCCTGAAGATATTCTCTGGGTGTTCGCCAGTTCGACATTCGGAAGAAACGTGGTATGATGAAGGTAAAACCTCTGAAGCCCAAAGAAGCGGAGTGCCAAAGTAATGAAACGTTGAAGCACCAGCCCAGAAAGTTAAAAATTTGGAGTTTGGGGAAAATAAGGTATAAAGGTATAATAACTTTTGAATCCTGAAGTTTCGAAGTTTCGAATCTCTGAAGCAGTGCAACCCCGAATCTTTGAAGGTGTACTGTGCAAGACTTCACTAGTTTGGCATTTGATAGAAATAAGGCATGAGGTAGTAAGATCCTCTAAATCCAAAATTTCTGAAGCCCCAAAGTCTCAAAGCTCCAACTAAGCGCATATCAACTAAGCACTTGGAAATATCCCTTGTTCATATGAGACTTCGGTCAAAATAAAAGAGGGCTAGTGTTGAATTGTTGTTTTCAAAGATAATTTTTTTAGATATCCATAAATTTTAACTCAAGACTCAGAATGGAGAAAGGGAGCAGTCATTGGAAAGATCTTGGATAGTGGAACATAACGGTTCACCCAAAAAATTGAGCTGAACAATCAATTCTTAGAAAAATCAGAAGAAAGAAGTATGATATATTATTGAACCAGAATTGTTCATATTTTCACGAAATTGTTGAGTTAGTTAGCCTGACAAAGTTCTGTTGGATGCACATTTTGCAGAGCTAACAGTTGTAAGATCAAATCAGGATCAAAACAGAGTGTAGAAGAATGGAATATGCACAGGGGGGTTACATACAGGAAGATGATATTAGAGGGATGGATGTCCATTTGGGTATTGAAGGAACAAACTCCAATGGACATGGAGAAGGAAAGAATGAAAACATGAATATGGAAGAGACCATTAAGAATTTACAGAAAGATGTCAAAATTCATAAGGATGATAATGAAAGTCTTATGAAATCCAAGGAGCAGTAGCAGAACTTCAACTTTAAGTTAATGAAGATCTTGGACAAAATTGAAAATAAATTGGATAAGGAGAATGGCTCAAGCAAATCAGGAAGTCATAGGTCTCTTGATGAGAAATGAATATCAAGGAGTACTAGAAGACATCACCATCACTCCCCAAGGCATTCCAATAGGAGAGAACATAGTAACTCAATTCCATCCCTTTTCAGGAAGCATCAGAAGAGGTCTAGGGTGGATGAAATATGAGGATAAATGAACAAAATCAAAACTCCTACATTTGATGGTGAGCACAAGAAGGATGAAGATGTCGATACATGGCTTCTAGGCATGAGAAAGTACTTCCAATTGCATAATTATTCTTCACATGAAGAAGGATGAATTGATATCTATCATCTCAAGGGAAAGGCATCCATGTGGTGGGATCATCTTGTGCAGGTACAACACATTAAAGAGAAAAATGTTACTTGGAAGGAATTCAAGAAGTATTTTGAAAAGAAATACTTGACTAAGAGATATTATGACAAGAAAATGGAGTTTTTTTAACTCAATCTTGGAAGTATGTCCATTGATGAATATGAAAGAATATTTTTAGAACTGTTAAAGTATGTCTCCTTCATTAAGGATGATATAGTTAAGATTCATAGGTATTTGAGCAGGATGCCATCTTTCATCAGTGATAATATTCAATATGATGACCCCAAAACATTGGAAGAGACCATAAGGTGAGCTAAATGCCTATATTATCAACATAAAGGAAAGCCAACTTTCCAAAAAGCTTGGGAATACAAGAAGAAGTTCAATATGGAACAAAGGAAGAAGGGGAATAAGCCACCATTCTTCAGAAATAGTCCTCATGGAAAGCCAACCTCTAGAGAGCCTGGAACGATTGAGACAGGTGTGAAAAGGCCAAGGTAGTCACCAATTCAATGTTGGGTTTGTCAGGGAAATCATATGTGTAAAGATTCTCCTCACATAAGTGAAAAAGTGAGAGCTATTCACAATGTACAACAAGTTGAAACAATGGAGGAAATGGGCAGAAATGTACCAAGGATCTATGAAGCCCTGGACAACAAGCAAGCAGAGTTTCAATCACACGTGATTGAAGTGGAAGGTATGATCCACCACCAAACCATTGCAATTTTAATTGATTTAGGATCTAGTCATAGTTATATAGATCATAAGATGGCGGAAAGATTTCATTTTCCAAGAAGCAAGCATGGAAAATATTGGTTGGTGCAGTTGGCTACCGGAGCCAAGAGAAAAGTTAATGAGTTGGTTAAGTCATGTCCAGTGGGTATGAATGGGCTGAGCACCAAGGAAGATTTGAACATATTTCCTTTAGGTTCCTATGACTATCTAATTGGGATGGATTGGTTGGACCAACACCATGTTGTCTTAGACTGTCATAACAAGGCATTTACTTTCCTAGATGAGGAAGGGAACCTAAGGACAATGTAGGGAATTCCCAGGGCAGTAACTGTCAGAGAAATATCAACAATGTAGCTGAAGAAGTGTTATAGAAAGGGTTTTCAATTATTTTCATCTCATATGGAAGAAACACCTAAGGATAAGGTTTCAAATATTGAATATTATCTAGTCCTAAAGGAATTTGAGTATGTATTTAAAGAAATAATAGGACTACCCCCTAATAAAGATATTGATTTCTCTATAAATCAGATGGGACATTGAGACTTTGTATTGACTTCAAGCAGTTGAAAAAAGTAACGGTAAATAATAAGTATCATTTGCCAGGGATTGGTGGCCTCTTTGATCAATTGAAGAATGAAAACATATTCTCAAAGATTGATTTTAGATCGAGTTATCATCAAGTAAGAATTAAATATGAAGACATCAACACGACTTCTTTCAGAACCAGGTATGGTCATTATGAGTTCACAATGGTGCCATTTGGGTTATCAAAAGCACCATATATCTTCATGTGTTTAATGAATGGTATTTTTAGAGAATACTTAGATAAGTTTGTCATTGTATTTTTAGATGACATTCTTATATATTCCAAGTCGGGAGAAGAGCATGAGAAACACTTGAAGATGGTATTATAAGTGTTAAGAGAGCATCAGATGTATGCCAAATTGAGAAAGTGATCATTTTACCAAAACCAAATTCATTATTTGGGGCATATCATATCTGAAGAAGGGATAGCAGTGGACCCTGAAAATATTGAGGCCATTAGAGGGTGGTCAACATCAAAGAACATGACAGAAGTCAGATCATTCATGGGCCTTCCAGGCTACTAAAGAAGATTTATTGCAAGATTTTCAAAGATTGCACATCCAATTACTTCCTTGCAAAAGAAGGGAGTGAA
Organism: Picea engelmannii; assembly: GCA_009831015.1. NCBI lineage: Eukaryota > Viridiplantae > Streptophyta > Pinopsida > Pinales > Pinaceae > Picea > Picea engelmannii. The sequence continues at coordinate 316,899 of ML787678.1, read as the reverse complement.
GTTTCAGTGGTCATTGGAGTGTGAAAAGATCTTCCAACACTTGAAGCAATTATTAACCAGTGCTCCAATTCTAAGGATTTATAATCCAAATGAATATTTCATGGTATGCATAGATGCATGCAAAGAAGGACTTGGTGTAGTCCTTAGTCGGAATGGGTATGTTTTATGCTATGAATCAAGGAAGTTGAAGGAGCATGAAAGGAATTATGCCACTCATGATTTTTAGTTGGAAGATATAGTGCATGCCTTGAAGAAGTGAAGGCATTACCTCATGCGAAAAAGGTTTGAGTTGAGGACAAATCATCATGTTCTAAAATATTTATTTGATCAACCAACTTTAAATTCCAGGCAGAGCAGGTGATTGGAATTTCTCAGTGAATATGACTTTGATATAAAGAATATCAAAGGGAAAGAGAACAAGGTGGTTGATGCCTTCATCAGAAAAGTGCATGAGTTGCATGCTACAACCATTAGCATGTACCAATTAGATATGAAAGAAAAAATCTTAGAGGCTACAAAATCAGATCTGCATTACATGGAATTAGTGGGAAAATTACAGTAGGGTAATGTGCAGTAAAAAATTGAGGATTACAAGCTGGGAATTGGTGAAATTCATATGTAGAGAAGAAGAATCTATGTACCAAAGTACAAAGAATTAAAAACTATGATATTGGGGGAAATGCATAACGTACATTATGCTGGACACCCAGGATATCAAAAAACAATTGCATTTATCAAGAGCCAATATTATTGGCCAAGAATGAAGAAGGAAATTGTTGAGTACATTTCCAAATGTTTGGAGTGTAAAAAGGTCAAGGTTGAGCATAGACACCCAGCTGGGTTGCTGCAACCATTACCTATTCCTGAGTGGAAATGGGAAGTGGTAACAATGGACTTCATCACCAAATTTCCCAGAACAAGCAAGCGGCATGATTCTATCATGGTAGTGGCGGACTAGCTTACCAAAGTTGCCCATTTCATTCTAGTGAAGCTCACTCACAAAGAAACTAACGTTATTGATATTTATATGAGGGAAATTTCTAAATTGTATGGTATACCCAAGACAATTGTGTCTGACAGAGACCCAAATTTTACCTTAAAATTTTGGAAAGGATTTGGAACAAATTTAAATTTTAGCACAACTTATCATCCAGAATCTGATGGGAAAATAGAAAGGGTGAATCAAGTGATTGAGGATATGTTGAGGATATTTTTGATGGATAAACCATCAAAATGGGAAGACTATCTACACTTAGTAGAGTTTGCTTACAAAAATGGGTACCAATCATCTCTGAAGATGAGCCCATTTGAGGCACTTTATGGCAGAAAGTGCAACACACCTGTAAGATGGGACAACCCAGCAGATAGAGCAGTGGTTGGGCTAGATTTTCTCAAGGAAATGGAAGAGAAGATGTCAAAAATAAAGAAGAATTTAAAGGTTGATCAAGACAGGAAGAAAATATATGCTGATAAGAGCAGAAACTATAGAGAATTTAAAGTGGGTGATCGTGTATTCCTGAAAGTGAAGGCCAACAGAAGTTCCATGAAGTTGGGAAATTGTTCCAAGTTGGAAACTTGTTATTGTGGGACATTTGAAATCCTAGAGAGGATTGGGCTTGTAGATTATATTCTTACATTACCTGCATCAATGTTTATTCATAATGTATTCCATGTATCATTACTCAGGAAGTATATGCATGATGCTAATCATGTTATTGATTGGAATGTGATTCGGGTGGAGAAAGAAGGTGCTTTTCAAGTGCATCTAGTGTGCATACAAGACCAGAAGATCAAGAAGCTTCAGAATTGAGACATGTATCTAGTAAAGGTCCAATGGAACTGGTACACTCCTAAGGATGCAACTTGGGAGCACGAAGATGCTATGCGGGCAGAATACCTACATCATTTTGAAGATTATTGAAAATATTGATGGTAATATGCAAATAAGATGCATTGGGGATAGTGCATAAATAAGGGGAGGGGAATGTACTACCCCAATGCCAATCTCCAGTTGAATTGTAAACATGTTTTATAGGCTGGTGAGACAAGTGATTATAAGCTAGGAGGCTTATGTGATGATTAGGTCAAAGTGCCTAGATGCTAAAGGTCATTGAGTCTATTTTGTATATGTAAACACTCATATCATTTATATAAACACATCATTGTGTGTAGACCAACCACGATAAAAGAGTATGGTGGACTAAGCTCCACTAGGAAGGGAAAGGGAGGGATAAGAGACTAGGAAAAGGGGCTAGACTAGAGGGCTTATCTCCAAGGGAATATTATAATATTATTATTCCTTACGACTATGGTGAGAATAATTATTTTACCCTAAGTTATTATGGGAGGGTGAATGAATCACAAGTGTAGAGAAACAAGCTCCAAGAGATCCATGTGTCAATCATGGAGCATGAAATTATATGTGGGAAAATTCGTCTGTTTTGGGAATCTTTCCCCATTCACCAACACATTCACGCATTGAGCATTCACGCAGCCAACCATTCTCTCCATGATTTCACCTATGCATCATGCACGCACCTATGGAACCTGCACACACCCTAAAGCTACTAGTACTTTCATGTTATCAATGGTAACTCATATCCCTACTGAAGACACATCGCACCTGTACTAGCTTGAGTTGGTGGTGTACCTTTACATTGTGAACATCACCTATTCCATACCTATTTTCTATTGCTTCCTTTACTTGAGCCTGTATCTAGTTGACTTAAGCTCTGGACTAAAGAAATGGGTTTTCATGCCCATGCGTTTGAAGAGGTGGGTTGTCAGGCCTGTGGATAGAAGAAGCAGGTTGTCAGGAGTGTGAGCAACTCTCTCTAGGTGAGAGAGTTTATTGGGAAAGTGATTTCCTGAGGGAGCCCAACTACAACTATAGTTCTTTGATAATTCATGTCTGACCTGTTGTTAAATCCCCGAAAGGGAAGTAGGGTAGTCGGAGGACTATTGAAAAGAGAAGGGGCACACTTCCTGGGGTGGGACAGGTGTGTGGGGAATGAGAGGTTGTAGGTTTTTAGTGTGAGTTGGCTCCTGGGATGAAATCCTTTTTGTTGACTGTGCAACTTCTTATTGTCTGATTTGTCTCATCCTAGCCTAGGAATCCCTTTACCCAGGTGGAGTTTATTCCCAACTAGGGGGTGAACCACTGCTGAGAGTGATGAGTAGAGTGGTCTAAGGTCGGGAGGATCATGGAAGGCTTGCAATCAGTTGGTTTTTGTATATAAAATATAAGTATCAATTATGTTTTCAATTGCATACTGTGTATTTGTACATGTCTTTATATTATGAGTATTGCCTACGTATGTTGTATGTATAGGCTTACTGTTTTTGTTTTGTAAGTGAGTGTGAATTCTGGTTTTACTGAAAGAAGTTATGATACAAAAAATAAAAGGGGAGTACCTTGATCTACCAAAAAGGAAACCAGATCAGGGGTCCTAGAGTTGCGCTATCTAGGATAGCAGGGAGAGGTTGGGCCGCCACTATGGGAAATTGACCCAGTCCTCCAAAACCGGATTGAAAAACTAAACCGAAACATAGACATAAAATTCATGATCATAAAAAAAGGGGTAGCACCTACACTGAACACAAATTGACCAGGGGCTTAACCTACGCTAGTACAGGATTATGGGATCTCTTTCATCTCCATCCTTTCTTGCCTCCTTCTCCTTCCTTTGGGCCACCGTGTGTGTCTTTCTGATACAAGCTGGTGTTCCACTCCAGTCTATTGGCGTGATTTCCATTTGGTGGACATAGCGTAGGTAAAGGTGGAATTGGCCTACCATTTTTTCCTTCTGACTCCTCTAGTCCTCAGCTAGTCTTTTTGCACTGGCCTCCAGGTTGCTAAGGCGACTCAGGATTTCTGTGAGCACCTTCATGTTGTCCCTGATAGCCTCCCTACTGGTCAATTTCTGGTCAACGTTCATCATGCCCATCAACATATTTGTTCGCCAAGCCTCCTCCATTATTTTGTTGTAGAGGGTTGTTCTGGGTTGTGTGGCCCCTAGGTTCCTTATCTCGTTCGCTTCCCAAATTAGTTCATTCCAGGCTTTGCCCCTGCATGTGGTGTTTATTTATCTCTCCCACCTATTGATGATCGCTTTTCCCTTTGGATCGACCTTCATGAGAAAGGTACCCTTGGATTCTCTGGACGCTTTCTCCATCCTTGTAATCCTCTGGGTGCTTGTCGAAGGTTCTTTCCCCTGGGGGCCTCTCTTACTATGGGTTTTCTTCATTCATACCATCTCAGCTTGTTTGTGGTGGTTTTTTCCTTGGGTTCTTCTCCTTTTCCTATTCACCCCTTCCTTGTATGTAAGGTAGCCTCTGTAATTGCTTCTCTCCGGTCTGTGGCTATTCCTGGTGTTTTTTCTCTTATGGGATTTCCTCGCTACGGGCTCATCCTAGAAATCATTGGTCGCTCATAAAGGTGTACCTTTTGGTCCTTTTTCCCTGTTTTGGTATGTGTGCTCTTGGGAGCCCTGTTGTAATCCATGTGCCAATCCTTTGCTCTAGACGCTATACAAAAATCATTACCACTCCCCACATATGTACTTGGGTGAGGTGTGCCCATACTTGACCATGGAAAACCCTTTTGTCCTTCATCCTTTGTTGCCTTCTGATTATATTTTCTGCTTTCCCACAGACAACCCCTGTACTTATTCCTATTGACAGGACCGTGGTGTTGTACCTCCTCTCATTGTGTGACCTGGATCTACATTATAACTCATGTTTGAGTGGTGGGCTATCGGATTCTTCCTGGATCCTGCATGCCCTTTAGTTATTCCTATGCCTCCATCCTCGATGTGGTCATTCGTACATCGGCTATCGCAATGGTCTTTTGCTGCTAGTTAGATGCAGTCTTTTTGGAAATGACCATTCGGGATGTTACTCTAGATAGTGTCCAGTTCTGGTCCTTCCTTGTCAACCCCCTTGTTATCTATTCTATCCACCAGTCCATTTTCTGACCTACGTACCCAGTGCAACTCCACTCTGAACCTTGTCTGCAAGTGCTCCTGAATTTTTTGCAGGGAATGTGCCAAGCGCCAGTGCCTCTAAATTTTTCCCACTCTAGTACCATTTTGGATTCTCCTTACAGTGTTGATAACTAGCTTGGAATCTCCTTCCACTATGGATTTTGTCATCCTTTCCCGACTTAGAATATCGAGGCCAGTCTCCAAGGCTCTGAATTTCATGGCATTGTTGGTTGAGTTTCCTAGACTCCCAGCATACAACCCGATTATATTTCCTTCACTGTCCCTAATTACTCCTCCCATTCTTGTCCGTCCTGGGTTACCTTTTGATGCCCCTTCAAAATTTAGCTTGAGGGAGCCTATTGGTGGTGGTTTTTAGTTGCGCTCACCTACTTGGATTTGTGGTGGTCGTCTTACCTAATTGGGGTTGTGTATGTCTTTCAGATGGAAGGCTTCTAGGATTCAGGAGTCCTGGTCTCTGAGTTTCGCTCTTCCTGTCTAGCAATTGTGCCTCTGCACCATTTCTCTTGTCATGGAGATTATTGTTTCCTTGATCTTACCTTCTAGCCATCTTTCATTCCTTAAGATGTGTCGGTACCTTTCCTTCCATATTGCCCATATGATCATTCCCAGGATGAGGGTCCAACAGAGATTCGCCTCTTTGTTTTCACTGTAGTTCTCTTTCCATACATTGATAGTTGTGGATATGTTACCTCGGATCCTATTGGACTGTCGGAAGATGTTTGTTGCCCAGTTCCAGATTTTTGTTGTGTAGGTGCATTCGTCGAGGAGATGGTTCATTATTTCTTCCTTGGCTTGACAAATATCTGGATGGACCTACGAATCCCATTTTCCTTAGGTTTTCCCAAGTTAGAATTTGGTTGTGGAGTATTAACCATTGGAAAATTTTGATTTTTGGCCGATGGGAGATATTCCAAAGCTTATCCCATTGTTGTGTTGGGGCTTCTTGGTCCTGGTCTGCGATATAGTGTCAGATTTCTTTTAGGTTGAATTCCCCGCCATCTTTTTGTCCCCATCTCAACTCATCATTTCCTTCCATGACCACAATTTTTCGTTTCCCCAATTCCTCCTCCACCTCCTTTACTGTTGTTGCAGTTTGGTCTATATTCTGTGGAGTGAGAGTGTCCCAAATTCTCCATTTGTTGTGATTTGTTTCTTGTTTCCAGTAATGGTAGACTCTGGTTTTACCTTGCACAATCATCTCTTGTTGGAGTTCCTCCCTATCCGGTTTCTCCATTCTAGGTTCCTATTGCCAGGCATCCTCCCAGAATCTGACTATTCTTCCATTCCTTACTTCCCAAAAGTTGTGTGTCTAAATCCAGGATTTGTTGCGCCAGGCTAGGTTCCATATGGTTGAACCTTCCCTGGTGCCTCTAAAGCGGATTATGTCATGGTCTTGTATGTTCATGGCATACTTTTCCTTCCACAAGTTTACCCAAGGTGTAGTGTATTCTTTGACCCAGTGCCACCAGAGTTTCGCCATGTAGGTGTCATTGGTCACTTGCGGGTCTTGTAGCCCTAGGCCTCCTTTTCTTTTTGGTTTACAGACCTTCTCCCAAGCCACCAGGGCCCATTTTTTCTTTGTTTTCTCTCCTCGCCATAGGAAGTCCCTTGGGATGGTTCTTATTTTTTGTAGTATCCCCTTGGGGGCTGGGAAAATGGACAGCATAAAGGTTGGAATTGCTTGCAAAACAGACTTGGTCAGAATAAGTCTTACGGCTAGGTTGAGGGATCTATACTTCCAATTTTTCACCCGCTCTTGTAACTTGTTGATTATTCCTTCCCAAGTTGAAATTTTGTAAGATTTTTCTATCAAGGGAATTCCCAAGTACTTAGTTGGGAGTGCTTTGTGTTCAAAGCCCAAAATGTTGGCCAAATTTCTTTGGATTGCAAGGTTGGTATTGAAGAAGAAGATCATAGATTTGGAATGGTTGATCTCTTCATTTGAGGCTTCCCCAAACTCTTCTAGGATTTGTTTGTAGGATTTTGATTCCTTGACCGTGGGTAAGACATGAATTAAAGTGTTATCCACAAACTATTGGTGTGTGGAAGTAGGGAAATTTTTTAAATGTTTGATACCTGTTATTTCACCTGTTGTAGTTGCGATTTTTATGCTTTGACTGAGACCTTCCATCATCAGAATGAATAGGAAGGGGGACAACGAGTCTCCTTGTCCGGTGCCTCTCATAGGCTAGAAAGGTTTGGCAGGGGCTCCATTTATTAAAAGCAAGTATCTTGTTCTGGATACTAGGCTGACTATCCAGCTGATCCAGTGTTGGGTGAAACCAAAGGCTTTCAAAGTCTTGACCATATAGTGCCAAATAATTTTGTCATAAGATTTTGCTAGGTCCAATTGTATTATCATTCCCCCTCTCTTCTGAATCTTTAGGGTGTGGATAAGCTCGTGGGCATGGATGATATTTTCCATTATTTGTCTTCCTTCCACGAAGCCTGCCTGTTCTTGTGAGACCAGTGTGAGTAGGAGGGGTTTCAATCCATTTGCTATGAATTTGGAGATTATCTTATGTACCACATTGCATAGCGCTATATGTCTGTAGTGATCAGTGGTTTTGGCTTCATTTTCTTTGGGGATTAATGTAATCATTGTAGCATTTAGTGCTTTTAGAATGGAGGCTGACCTTCTAGAGTCTTCCACTACCCTATAAACGTATTATTTTACAATTTCCCAGCAGGCTTTGAAGAACTCCACTATTAAGCCATCTGGACCTGGGTCTTTCCCATTGGACATTTCTTGGAGTACTTGGTCAATTTCCTCCTCAACAATGGGTGTGTTTAGGTTGTTATTTTGTTCCTCGGTGACCAGGCGGGGGATATCTTGGGTTATCCTTTGTATGGCCTCCATTTTTTCTTGGTTTTGTTCCTAGGCTATCCTGTGGAAGTGGTTTACCATAGTACTTTCGATATCCTTATGTGACTCTCATTCTATTCCATCTTGGTCCTTAATCTTCGGGATTTTTTTATGGGCTCTTCTGGCCATGGTTTTTCTATGAAAAAACTTGGTGTTCTGCTCTCCTTCCCTTAGCCATCTGATATGGGACTTTTTTCACCAAAGTGTTTCTTCATGCTGGCATCGAGCTTCCCATTCCTATGTCATCTGTATATCTTCCTTTTTCCAATCCTCCATATAGCCCTTTGATATGCAGGTTTCCTGGAGTTTTTTCATTTTGTCTTCTATGTTGTTTTTTTCTTGGTTTATATTCCCAAAAGTGTCTGTGTTCCACTCCTTGAGCTTACATTTGATGTACTTTAGTTTCTTATAGAGTTTGAACATCTTTGTCCCTTTCTCTAGTTTCTCCTCTCGCCACCACTATTTGATTCTTTCCTTGAAAGTCGGGTGTTCGATCCAGAATTTCTTAAATCTGAAGGGTCTATTCTTTGGTGTGGTTTGGAAGCCTACTTCCATTTGCACTCGCCAGTGATCAGATCCCCCCAGGGAAGGATGTTGCAATCTAAGGTTCACCCCTGCATAATGATTGACTCTGATACTAGGAATATGTCGAATCTTTTTGCTACCTAATATTGGTTCATCCGTTTATTTTTCTAGGTGAATTGGCCATTATTAGTTTTGAGTTCTACCACCTCCGTTGTGTCTATGAACTTTGAGAATTCTTCTGCATCCCTATCCAATCTTCTTGTACCTCCTTTTTTCTCCGCAAGTGACGTGATGATGTTGAAGTCCCCTACTAGGATCCATTGGAGGTTGTTGGATCGGGTTTTAAGGTCTTCTATGTCTTGTATCATTCATCTCTTTTCCTCTGACACCTGGGGCCCATACACATTAGTGCATAAAATCACCTTTGTGTTTCCAATTATTTGCATGCGAACTGTAAGGGTGTGTCTGGTCGCTTCGGCTTCTATTAGGCTCAGTACTTGTGGGTTCCACAAGGTGAGAATACCTCCTACCATTTGGTGGCCTCCGATATCCACCATCGTGTACTTGCACCATTGTTGTTTATTGATTGCCTCCATTATGTCTATAGTGAATTTTGTCTCTTGAATGAAACAGAGATCTGGTTGTTCCTGCATTAGTCTATTTCTAAGGATTCTATGCTCTCTCGGGTTGTTTAGGCCTCTTATATTCCAAGTTATAACCTTCATTTAAACATGTGGGGTGGAGTTGGGGAAGAGTTTCTTGATCTTACCCGAGTTTATTAGTAACACTCCAAGCTCTTGTAGGGCTACGTTGTTTGATTTCCTACCTTTTTCCCTCCTTGTCTACTTGGGTGAGAGATGTGGTTGTCCCTCGCTGGATTTGACTCCTAGGTGTCCAATTTCACCGTGTGTGTTCTTTAGTCCTCTGGCTTTGGCTTCCTCCCTTAGGAGAAACCGGTACTGAATGTGGTCAAGTTGCTATGTTGGTATGTTGTCTACTCCCTATCTTTTCCATTGCTCTAGTATGTTCGAGAAATATATCCCTTCCCTTTCCACAAGGTCTTTGAGATCAGGGTCTTTTGTGCCTACTTCTCTTGGGGTCATTTCCACATCTCCCTCTGCTTCTTGCATGGGGGTGTTGTCATGTATGGTTTCTCCATCCATCGGGGTTGTGCTACTCCCATGTTCTTTCTTGTTACTTGGCCGCTCGGTGGGCTCTTCTATTGCTTGTTCTCTTACCTCTTGAGCTTTTGTCGAATCCTTTTCATATTCTGCCCCTTTATTGGTTTTGTCCCATCCTTTCGTTTTATTCCAGGTCTCCGAGTTATTTCCTGTTGGGGTTTTATTCTTCTTTTTGTTTTCTCTTCCTCTGGGGTTCAGTTTTATAAACCCATCCTCATTCTGCTATGGTTTAGGGTTTTTCACTTCGTATTTTTTATTAAGAGGGCATTCTCTGATTAGGTGTCCATGTGCATGGAATCTTCTACATCTGAAGGGGATCTGTTCGTAATCTATGTTTTGGATCCATTCCTCATCCCTGAATTCTAGACTTATGTCCTCTGGGAGTTCCCCTGACACATCCATCTCTATGCAGAATCTTGCGTAAGATGTATATCTCCCTTTTAGGGTGGCTTCTGAGGTCTTCACATATTTCCCAATTTGTTTCCTATTACTTAGAAAGTATAGGGAAACCAATAGTCTAATGGTAAGGAATAAAATCTCAACCAAACCGGCACCTTTTCGAAAGTCTCTTTTTCTGGGGAGAAATTTCCCTTCCATGGCCACATGTACATTCCTACTGAGGTGTGGAAGTATGGCCCTCCCTCAAAGACTCTATCCCTATCCTCTAGGTTCATGAATACTGTTTTGAAGAAGAGTTTCGAACCTAGTTGGATCTCCACTTTTCCAATTGGCTTCCAATGATATTTAATCCAGTTGCGTAGCATTCTTTCTGTGGGCCACAAACCCATGAACTTACAGAATAGCGCATGCGTCTTCATCTGGTCCCTGTAGAGTTGTGTTTGCGGGTCCTCCAGTATCACCTTGGGTATCATTTTTGTTTTGGGTTTGTACAGGTTGTGCCCTTGTTACACATGATTTTGGTCACTCTGGTGATGTCTCTACAAATGATGTATTCAGGCTCCCACAAGGACTTTTTGCCTAAGAAAAGTGACTATTGTCTTCTTCCAAAAAACACATTTTTAAGATGATTTCACAGGTTGCCTATATTACAAGGTGAGAAAATCATTCATTCTAGTAGGCAACCCAAACTTAGGGTGCGAACTATTCGCAGTATGCTCTATAGGTAGGTTGCGAACCTGTTTCAAAACTTGGAAAAGAGAAGATGTCACGAAGGTTCTAGAAGGGAATCTTCTAGAAAATGAGTTGGCATTCGCATGGTTGACATCCTACTGACTTCTCAGATTTATTGGGATCATCCTCATCCATTTAACCATCTCTCCTTCTCCTATATATTGAAAGGTTTCTCATGGAAAAGGTTAAGCAAGATTCAATGAAGAATTGGTGAAGGAATTGTGTGAAGAACTCTTCTTGTATAGAAGCTTGAAGACTCTATTTGGTCTATCAAGTTGTATTGGATCTTCTTCATGCAAATGTAGAGAAAGTGTGTGTGTTGGAACCAAGGGTCACTGAAAGGAAGCTTGCGACATCAAGGTGATCTGGTTGTATCTTCTACTTTCATTTAATATAATACAACGACATGTCCCTTTCCCATAAAATCACTCTTATTTTATTGCATAAATCCTTGATCATATGCATAGGTTGACATTGAATATACTTAGCTATCTTCACTTTGGTTGGTTTGTGTTTTCTTGGACCTGATTTCACAAGAGCATCAAAGCGAAGCCAGAACAAAAAATACCTAAGGAAGCGATAAAAAGGAACGTCACTCATTCCTTCTTAGTAGTAGATTCAATGATTGAAACTTAGGGAAAGAGTCGTGTCATGTCCTGTTTTGTTCTAGATTCAGGTGGATCTAGGGAGATCTATTAGTGTCTACACCTACCGATTTATCCGATAACAAAATTGGTGACTCCATTGGGAATACAACCCATTTTTGGTGGTTTTTTCTTGTCCATTTTCTCTTGACCTACCCTTTTTCATTCCCAATCAACCTTTGAGTCTTTAGGAGACCCTCATAGACTCCCTAGATCCAGAAGTTCCCTCAAAAGCCCTGTCATTTTTCCAAAATTTTCTTGATTACAAGCCTTCTCGCACTGCACCTTTCTGTAGTCTGCAAGAATAACTGAGGTTTGCACCCTAGTGTTCAATTTAGTGCAAACTTCTCGCAATCTGCCTATGTCTAGCCTACGAGAATCCTTAATTCTCACACTGTACCCCACTGTCGGACTGCGAACTCACTTGTAAAAATTTTGGATTAAGTATTTTGTGTCTTCAGATGCCCAGATTGGTTGGTGTGTCTAGAAAGGACTTCTCTGGCTAGTGATTGAATGTTTCTTGACTTCAAATCTCGCGAATGATTAGTTTTCAGAAATCGAAAGCTCTTCTTGATCATTTTTTCTCAATTTTTACCTCTTGACCTTTTCTTAACAAGGATATAATCTTCAATTCTGAAATCTGAGTGCTTGTTTGGTCGAGGGCCTTTGATTGGATTAAAAGTTGAGATTAATTGTCCTTTTCAATTGCTTATTACTTGGAAAATTGTTACCCATGTTCATTTGAAGATACTGGTCTTGTCAGTTTGTTATTTTTGTCTTCATTGAAAGATCGATTTGGGTGTTTGTTGTGTATTTATTTTTTGTTGGTTGCTTACTTTTTCTTAGTTCCATCCCTGTTGCTTGGTTTCAAATAAAAATTAAAGACACCTTCTTTTTTTTCAACAACTTTTTATTCGAAAATATGGGCATTCAAGTATTGAAAGAGAACGAATAGGGAATTTGCATTGTTCATGATTGTTTGATATTACATTCCAGAGAAGATCATACATCATAGTTCACATTGTTCCAGAAAAATCCTCTTTCCCTCCTGTAAATAGGATTCATCAAACAAAATTTGTATCATTCATCCCTATTTATGCATTGTTGGGTCAGAGTCTCACACAACATCGATTTCATTTCTGTCTCCTTTTTGCATAACAACAATCTTTAATAATATAGTGCAACTTTAAAATTCAACTAGTAACTTTTTCTAGGGCTCTTTTACACCAACATTAGCTAGGCTAGAGCTTTGGAATAGGCAGTGAGACACACTCTCCAAAGCACAAAACACACAATAGTATCTTGTGATAAGGAGTGTCAAATTCCATTTGCAACATTTTGTCCTGGGAAGCCCTTCTCACACAAGGATCAAACATGAGGTCGCATTGAGATTGACAGAGTTACTCACCCTACTTTGTTGATATCAGTGTAGAGATTGCACATATTACGGGGGTCACTTGAAGGTGTACCCACAATGATGAGTGGAAGCCTCTCAAGCTGATTTCGGGCTAGATACCTTGCCCTTGCGTGTGGATCAGACTGTCAATTGTTCCCCCAGGCATCATTGTTGTTTGTGGTAACCTTAGTAGCCTATCTTTGTAGGATCTTAAACAAGGTGACTGTGAAGGGGTAAGTCTTCACGGTACCTGGAATCGACGTTGGCCAGACTCACTTGGGCTCCTTGGAGGGTATACCCATGATTGTGTGTGGGAGCTTGCATTGGGGTGTAAGTCCGTTAAGAAGGTCGTCAACGTAAATTTTCCACCCTGGCCCAGCCCCTTCTTGTCTCGTCATTGAGATGTTGGATTTCATCACCAACTAGTGACTTTGGAATTAGAAATTCTTGTTTGCTTGGTTTTGCTTCCTAGATTTTATTAGTGCATGTTGTTTGTTTACCCAAGTTGGCCATAGAATTTCTTTCGTAAAATTCTAACTCGATCACAATTGACCCTCCACACCATTCACGTAGAATACAAGGCCTACCCCCAGAAGATCTGGAAGGTTCTCAATCCTTGCCTACCAACTCATTGGAGGGATCGCCTCAACAAAGTGAAGTCCAAGATGTTGCCACTCCACCAGTGGAATGAACTAACTATTTAGAACGGTTCTGAATTACCAATTCTCGAGAGGACTTTCAACTTCCTCTCGACTCCTGAAGATGTATTGTGCGAGTAAATTCTTCTAGAGATATAGTTGTTCAGTCTTCTAGATCATCAACTAGACCTTTCATAGGACCTAAGGGTCAAGATCCTTTTTGGACTACTGGAATTTTTGGAAAGGATCTCTTTGGCTCAGGAGCAGTCATCGATATCACTGTCGCACCTAAGCTACCCGAAACATCTGATCTAGACGCAATACCCTTTTCTATTGCCTATTATTTTCCTAGTACAGACGCTCCACCAGCTAACCACATCTTGACTATCCCTCTACAAATGGTCCATTACACAATGGTCCCAAATACTATGAATCCTCACACCAGGATTACAGTGGCTAGCCAAGCCCCCATTGGCACACCACTTTCACCCAGATTCACCCCAACACTTTCGCCCGGATATCATGCGTTGAATGCTTCTATTCCCTCTCCTACACAAATCTCATCTAGCACTACTGGCGTTTCCACTCCTTCTGGGCACCATCTCGTTCTTGGTTTCATTCCAACACTTCCTCGACCCCCTTTCAGAGGACCTCTTCCATCCTCTATTGGAGACACCAACCCTAGTGTCACCATCCCGTCTTTCAAACCTAATTACCAGATTCCTGTTGGTGGACAATTTCACCAAGGAGGCCAAACCCAATCCCCTTTCGCAAGACAAATCCCAATTGGGACGCAACCACCGATTTGAGAGAAACCCCCACTGACCCCACCTTATGGACAAAACATACCTCCATCCTTGACCCAGTATTGGAATTATCTTATTCAACATAATCCTCCCTCGACTAGGGGGAAACAGCCTCAAGCTAGCTCCTTCATACCCCCTAGTATAGGCCAACCATATCCAGGAACGTCTAATCCTATTTGGGGCTCGAATGCTCAAACCCACGCTCATGTTCAAGGGTACAACCCTATGAATTACTTGCCTCCACACCAACAACCGAATCTACCAGGATCTTTGCATTATATGCAAACTGCTTATGGTCCCACTGGTCTACCGATAGGACTCCCTCCCCAAAGTCAACAATACACACATGTGAATAGACAGTTACCCGTCTTAGCCACCTTGGACCTCCCTGATCTATCGAGAATCCTAAATGATCTGATTCGTCACTCTCTTCAATGGCCCTCCATACCGACCAAACTACCATCCAACATCCCTAAATTCGATGGTAAACCAGGAGAGGACTAGAACAATCATGTAATGACTTTTCACCTTTGGTGCTCATCCAACTCCTTGATGGATGACTCTATTCATTTACGCCTTTTTCAGTGAACCCTCACAGGTTCCTCCACGAAGTGGTATATAGAATTACCATGAGGCTTCTTCACCGACTTCAACACCCTTTCTATGGCTTTCCTCACCCACTACCACTTACTGATCCGTTACGAAACGGGAATCGAAATTTTGAGTTATTTCAAACAAACCAAAACCACTCATATCTCTGATCACATTCATGAGTGGCGACGGAGACAACGTCTCATCAAACTCGAACTTCTTGATCAGTTGTTGGCAGAGTGGTTCACAAAATAATTTTTGAACGACATCGCTCGTGACATCTCCATGGGTGGAGTTATCATAGAAGAACAGGAAATCAGTCGTGCTCAATACCTCGACCTCATTTACTCAAAAACGGGTACTCTTTATGACTTACTCCCTGATGCACCTCGTCCTTCTACTTCGGCTACTTCAACTACTCCTGATGCTTCTCATGCAGCTGACAGTGTGATTGGCACTTTCCATGCCCAACCTCATTCCGTCCAAACCTCTAGCAACAACCCCAAATCCATTTCTTCTAATTTTCAAAATGCTCCATCTCCTACCCCTCCCACCGGCAAGACTTCTGAGGTGAACTTTGTTCAATCCACCCCTGCCAGCAAAAATAAATCCAAAAAAGGAAAGGGTAAGAATAAGGAGGATAAAAATAATCCGCAATATGAGAAAACAAAAACACCACCTGTTAATGATAGGGATAAGCGCAAACCCCGATACCCTTGTCTTATCTATGGTGATGATCACTACACTAAGGATTGTCCACGACGAGTCGAGGTTACTAAGTTCCTTCAAGGGACCACTAAACCCCCCACTCTAGCCATATTGTCACAACCCTTCTCATCTCAACAACATGCCCAATTGATCATTCATGACCAACCTTCCCCCTCTAATACATCCTACGTCTTAATGTGTAAAGGTGATTCAAAGAAGAATGAAATCACACTTACCACTCGAGCCAAAGATTATTCTTCCTCCAAAGAGAAGGTTGATGCAATACCTCCTTTGTTGGTCCAACCATCTCCCACGACTCCACCTACCAACGGTCCTCTTCATCTCAAACGATCGAGCCTAGATATAGTCCTTTGCCCTCCCCCAAAGGGTGTTGTTCTAAAATCGGCTTTCAATCCCCATGCACGTGTTGCCTAGAACTACAGTATGGTCGAAGATCTGGCCCAAGCACCATCCGTGATGTCATCCCTCGAAGTCCTTTAGAGTTTTCCTATACAATGGAAGGCACTGTTGAAATCTATTGGTGGAATCAACCCTACGAATACAAATTTAATAATTTTTGACTTGGAAGATCGCATTTCAAGGTTACCCCCTCAACTTGCATTCCAAATACAAGTTATTGTCTCCGACAAAAACATTTGTAGAATAGTTATAGATGAGGGTGCCTCGACGTGTGTCATGTCTATTACCTGCTAGAAAGCCATCGACTCTCCTCCTTTGACTGAATCCCACAACACGGTCAAAGCCTTCAATGGCTCTAGTTTTAAGCCTTACGTTGTCCTCCCTTCATTGCCTATTACGTTAGAAGGAAAAATGGTCAACATTGAAGTGGAGGTCTTTGACGCTCCTCTCAATTGACGCTCCTCTCAATTACAACCTTCTACTTGGTCATAGCTGGATCGATTCCATGAGTGCAGTTGTGTCCACTCTTTTCCATGTCGTGTGTTTCCCACATCAAGGAAAAGTAGTTACTGTCGACCAATTGGCCTTCTTTCACTCTGATGCATGTACCGGCAATGTACCTTTCATTGCAAAAACCCCCCTGGATATGAGAACGTCATTGTCGGTCTTCTTAAAGATTCCTCTTTGATGAGTACTTTCCCCATTCCACCACCCGATGTTCCACATCCATTTGTCACCTTGATCAACATGATCTCCACCTTTGTCCATGGAACCCCTGCGTCTTATGACCTGTGGATGGTACCCAACCCCGGCGATCATCTTTGTTATGGAAACAAAATGCCTTTGAGTCCAGTCAAATCTGCTTATTAATCCATTCAATCAGAAACCCCTTCTACCCCTCTCTTGGTGCTTTATCTTCATATCCATTCCACATTATTTTTCCTATAGACGAGATGATTATGCCTATTATTTCCATGGAAGATACCCCTTGGGACGATGGACATCATCGTTCCATTCTCTTCCTGGAACAACACACCATCAAGGGTTACCAACGACTCTCGACCCCGTCAACCGTTGTCATCATTTCTATTGTTCCCGAGTCTACACACGATGTGTTCTATGAAGGGAACTTAAGTAATATCTCACCCACCATCCCCTCGACATATCCATAAAACCTATAGTTGTCGAAAATGTGCATATCGGAGCTTCATGTTCCCATGACAAAGTTGTCACCTACAAGTCTCTTTTCCAATAATTTTGTGACGTCTTCGCATGGAGCTATGAAGAAATGTCAGGGATTCACCCTGACATTGTGGTACATGAGATTAAGACATACCCAGGCACTAAACCCATCCAGCAATGACTTCGTCCGGTCCACCCACGTAAAGCAGCCACTATCAAGCTTGAAGTTGAGAAACTTCTCAAAGCTGGATTTATTTATACTATGGCTCTAACTGACTGGGTTTCCAATCTTGTTCTGATTGACAAGAAACAAGGCACAATCTACGTGTGCGTTGATTACAGGGACATTAACAAATCTTGTCCTAAAGACAACTTTCCTACCCCCTTCATTGACCAGTTCATCGACGATTGTGCCGGAAGTGAAATATTCTCTCTGATGGATGGTTTCTCTGGATATAATCACATCAATATCGTACCCACGGACCAACACAAGACCGATTTTATTTGTCCTTAGGGCACTTTCGACTACCGAAAACTTCCATTTGGTTTAAATAATGTCGGCACAACTTTTCAACGTGCTATGTCTTACACCTTTCATGATATAAAGCACATCATCCTACCATATCTTGATGACTTACTCACTCATTCCATGCATTGTGTAGATCATCCAATACACCTCCGTGTCATTTTCCTTCGATGTTGGTTTTACCATATATGCTTGAATCCCCACAAATGTATTTTTTACGTAGAATCCAGTCGACTTCTGGGCTTTATTGTTTCACGTCAAGGGATCTGGGTGGATCCTTTGAAGGTCCAGATGATTCTCAATCTTCCTCCTCCTTCCTCACTTCGCCAGTTACAAATTTTACAAGGGAAGGAAAACTTTCTCCATCGTTTCATACCGAACTATGCTGAGCTAACTCTTGGATTTACGCAACTGCTCAAGAAAGGTTCTAAGTTCGTATGGGATACCACTTCCAACAAATCTTTCAAATCTTTGAAATTGTCTTTGACACGTACCCCACTACTCTTCCCACCTTATTACAATCGAGATTATTTCCTTTACCTCACAGCCTCGGACTATACCATCGCTATGGTTATCATCCAGGAGAATGATTCTCATGACGAACATGTCATCTATTACTTGAGTCGGAGTCTCATGAGTACCGAAACCAAGTATTTACATGTTGAAAAATTGGCCTTGGCAGCCGTCCAAGCTGTTCAACATTTCCAACACTATATCCTTTCTCGCAAGACTATGGTAATTTCTAACCGCAACCCTATGCAACACATTCTTACACACCAATTGCTAGGGAACAAATACTCCAAATGGATCGTAATACTCCAGGAGTTTGACTTAGAATTCGAACACACTAAGTCCAAGAAATCCTTGCTACCTTCCCTGCTCTGAGACGGAAAATGTAGCAGCGGATTCATTAACCAATGAATCCCTTTTCCTGATTAGTTCTGATGACCTTTGGTATGGAGAGATCATCATATATCTTCAGACCTAGAATTTTTGGCCCAATTTGTCTAGCACTGACCACCATCGAATACGCTACCAAGCTCGTCAATATAATATCCTCAGTGATACTCTTTATCGTCGTGGGATTGACTCTGTTTTTTGACGCTACCTCACGTTTGATGAAGCCGAGAAATCCCTAAATGACTGCCATTCTGGAGAATGTGGTGGTCACATGTTTGGGTAAGCTAATTCCCAGAATATCTTACGAGCGGGGTATTTTTGGCCTTCTTTATTCAATGATTGTATAATTTTTGTCCAAAAATTCCACGCTTGTCAAACCTACAATAATAAAATACAATCACACGCTACTCCTCTACACCATGTGGTCTCCATTAGTCCTTTTTTGAAATGGGGTATCGATTTCATGACATGTTACCCTCACTCAACTTGGGGGCATGGATACATTATTGTAGCGATAGATTATTTTATGAAATGGGCTGAGGCGATGCCAACATTCGACAATACCGGAAGGACTGAAGCATTATTTATATTCAATCACATCATTGCTCAGTTTGGTGTTCCTCAAGCTATTGTTACTGACCACGGTAGCCACTTTAGAAACTTCATGATGTCTGAACTCACTGAAAAGTTGGGTCTTCGCCATGACAACTCAACACCCTATTACCCACAAGCCAATGACCAAGTTGAAGCAATAAACAAAATCCTCATTACCATGCTTTGATGAATGATAGGGATTCACAAAACAAGTTGGCATACAATGTTGTTTTCAGCATTGTGGGCTTACTGGACATATGTTAAGTCTACTACTGGGTTTACACCATTCCAGTTAGTCTATGGTCTAGAAGCCATCTTGTCGATTGAATGTGAGATACCCTCCCTAAAACTAGTCATCAAACTTCTCCCAAACACTTCTACCGAAGAACAACATCTGTTGTATCTCATGCAATTAGACGAAACCCATCACGATGTCACCCTAGTTATAGAAGCCCAAAAGAAACGCGTCAAATACCAATATGAAAATCATGTCAAGCCACGCATTTTCTCCGAAGGTGATCTGGTTCTCCTTTACAAACAAGATCGGGATATGCTAGGAGCCGGAAAATTTGAAGCTATGTGGCGAGGTCCTTATATCGTCAGACGTGTTTTGGAGAAAAGAGATTACAAGTTAGTGGACTATGATGGTATCCCTTTGAGTGAACCCAGAAATGGGTTGTACTTAAAGAAGTACTATGCTTAAGATCACCTGTGCATGAGTTCTTGTTTTTTATTGTATCATACTTTTGTTACTTTAGTATGCTTTTCCGTTATTTGGTCTCTACCCTCGACCGCTTATCTTGCATTGTGCTTGGTTTCCAGATGTCGAAGTCTTCACCACCCCACATTGGCTTCGTCGATGGTGCTAGACGTAGTACTCAGAACCTTGCTTCTATTGCATGGGCAATTTATGCCCCTACAAATGAACTTATCATTCTACGAGGTGTGTGCCTCGATCGTGCAACCAATAATATTGCAGAATATAGCATTGTCATTGAATTGTTGATTGATGCTATTTCACTTGATATCTGCCACCTAGTTATATGACTCAATTCGCAGCTAGTAGTACTATAGTTAAGTAATGTCTATGCTATCTGAATTCCTACTTTATTACGGGTATATTTACGAATTCGCCTCTTGGAACATTACTTTGATTATATCAAATATCAGCACATTCCTAGATGTCTAAATACATTGACTGATGCATTAGCTAACTATGTGTTAGGCAGACATTTGGGACATTTATAAACCAATCACACATTACATGTATAACACAACACAAAATAAACCGGTAGAAGCCGTATATATGTATATAACGATCAAAATTTTTTACAAAAAGTTTATGTCCAAGGATCAAAATCTCAAAATATGAAGTCGATAGCCTCTACAAAATAGCATCACGGATGACACTCACGATAACACACAATTTCTTGGGCTACCCTACAGAGAAGTCGACTAAGATACTCGGACACGCCCACAGTATGGCGTTGGTAACGTCTCGAGATCTCCCCAATAGCGATATCCGGGACATCCGCGGTCAACCCCTCCAAGTTTTGTTCCACTGCCTCGTAGTCTTCGGCATCCCATCTCGCCACTGGAGCCGCTTCTCCTCACCATTGAATGGGAGACTTTCCTGGAGGTCGATACAGCCCCACATATGTGTCATCAAAAATAATTTTTTGGATTAGTTCTTGGATAAACATAAAAACATTTCATATGATAAAATTTGCAAAAACATTTAAAAAGAAAAAAATGTGTACTTCTTACCTAAGTCACCCCACTGAGCATCCTCAGGTAGGGACAAATCCGGATACCCTCAGAAATCCAAACCAGCATATGCGTAGTCGTTGATCATCAGCATCTGGGGCCTCAACCAGTCAAAATATGAATCATTATACTTGATTATAGGCCCTTCTACGTGTCGATCCATGAGGTTGCACCACCTCATCATCCTCGGATACTGTGGGGCCGGTAAACCCCAATCAACCTGTAGTCGCAGCAGTGGGACACTCTCGAGGAAGAATGACACCAAAAGTGATCCGTACCCAAAATGCTTCAAGTCACCATTTCTGCACTTCGTCAATTGTCTCTTCATACTGCGGAGAACTGTATCCGACCAGTTGAAGACCCAAGGCTCTATGCACTCTATGGCGTATTGGAAATAGCTCTGGAGAGCCATGTGCGGAGCCACACTACCAGCCATGCATGCAATAGTAAACAATATGGTCCATAGGGTCAAATCTTGGACCCCCCAAATGGAAACCTTACCCTTTCTCCTCTCTGCCTCGAGAACACAATACTGGCAACAATACTCCCTCATAGGGAGTCCATCGCCTCAACCTCCTGTCAAAGTAGCATGGTATCCACACCATGACAACCCCATCAGAAAATAGATATCCTCGATATCTAGTGTCAGCGTATGGACTCCCACGTGAAATAACTATTGATCCACGTCCCACATTTGGACTAGGTATTCCAACAATCTAAGTTGGGCTCTCATGCCTGGAATCCTGAAAATTTTCAAGAGCCCACAATCCTGGAGGGTAGTGACTGTACCCAGGTCATTCCCGGCAATGGAATCAACCTCCTCATGTTCTCTTTCTCTCCATTCCAACATTTTGATGGTCAAACACCTGCAAAAGAGCCATGAAAAGGAAGTCAGCAACTTGTTTTAAACTCTTGCATAATTTTTATTGAGCAAAACCTTACTTTAAAATCCATTTTTCAGCCCCCGCAGGTGAGCCTTTTGCACAGTGTGAGATTCTCGCAGGTCTTGCATGGCCCACTTGCGAGAATTCTTGGGCGCATGTTCCGACCCTAAAATGGACTCAAAACCCTAAAAATTGCCAATAAAAAACAAAAATAAACCATGGAAAAGTTAGAGAATCAAGAGATTACCTCGTTGGTTGAAACCATTCGCCAAATGATCGCTTGTGCCTCCCACAATCGAGAAAAGGAATTTGGGGGAAAAGGAGGTATGTTGGACAAGTTTTTGGCAAAATCACAATGAAATGGTAAAAATCCTTTTTTACCCATATTTATTCACTTTTTACTATTTTTTATTGATTTTTTATATATTATTTTTATTACTTTGTATATAAAACGTAATACCCTAATAGCCTTGTGAGTGTGGTTTTTCACAGATATCATAACTTTGAAGTCTGAACGAGGGCGTACAGGTTTTTTTTCTTTTATCACATGTACGACTATTCTTTTAGGGTTTTTTAGAAAAAAACCTCGAGCTCAGTCTTCGTTCGTTCTCGCACCGAAAATATATGAGAACGTAACCGAGTATACTTTTTCTTGTATTTTCGTACTCATCATGGTAACACGAAAATGACGAACATAAAGGAGTATCCTTTAAGCTCTTTTCACACTCCATAAAAACAAAAAGATTTCCGAGCGATATTGTTCTTTTCACGCTCGTTAAATTATTTGAAGAAAACGTTCGATGGGCGATAGTTTATCACTTTTTCGGTCTCGTCGAACTCTTATACGAAAAAAGATATGGGAGAGTTATCTTTAAGTGTTTTTCAGACTCTCAAAACATGAAAAACCCTTGAGTTTTCTATCCTTATACTCGTTAAACAAACATCGAAAGACCCACAATGGGACCGAACCACTCCTTCCTAGGGTTCGTTAAATATACTACGAGGGACTCATCCAAAGGATGAGCTTACATCAACAAGCATATGTTATCCTCCTCAAGCTTCTGTAAAAATAAAGAGGTACTCGTCAAAAATGGTGGGGAAAATTTTGGGAAAGGGATGCATTTTCGTATTCATATTAATGGTAGTAAGCGTCTCTCTTGAACATGACACCCCCTATTCGTCATTTGAATCTGGGTTGGGAAATCCATTTGTCTCTCATTCGACTTGTTACAAGGTCATATCTTGGGTCATCTTTGAGTCAGTGCTGCCAAGTCCTTGGTCGTGTCGTTCATATGTTCAAGAGAAGTTCACATGAGCCCTCTATTGCGTCGACCATCTGTAGTTGTCCATTCTTACTATGTCGGCCTTCCCTGTGTCTGTTTCAACCCGTATTCATACTTTGTTTCACCCTCAAAATCTGTTACTTATTTCGTGTCATTGATGGGGGATACATCAAGGCCCTCATGTGAGGAGTCTTGTTTCATCGACTCCAACTCATTATCCGGAAATGAGACTTAGAAATCATTTAGTACCTTGGAACCTGCATGCCTTAATGGCAGGTCTCTTCGGTTTCGACAGGGGTTTCGCATCATTGATCCCTGATCGAGAGATTCCTCCGAGTTCTCAACTTCAGCTCATTCATTCGCATTCATTTGGGTTGTACTTCAGTACCTTGGGAGTCATTGACATCAATGGTGATTTCCCTCGCACTTGTTAAAGGTTTTCATCAATGACCGATGATCAAGTGGTTTCTACCATGTTTGAATTCAACACATGTAATCGCATGGCTAGATTCATACTTTCAGGTGACAGGATTGAAGACCCTGGGTCTCATCTTTTTGATCCAAGCTGCGATGGAGTATGTATGATTTGTATCGGCACATAGATCCACATTGTATGTTGTGTGGCTATGTCTTAATTCAAGTCTTCTCACACAGATCCAAAGTGTATTCATGGTGGCTATGTAGCATTTTGACGACATGGATCCATGGTGTATGATTAGTGGCCATGACCTACGTTTATGATTCCATTCATTTTTTATCTAAGCATGGGAATGCCTACCTCAGAACTGGTATTATATTCTGTAAATGAATGGTTGTTTACAGGTTTCCAATTAGGTGTGCTCCTTGTTTCTAACACACATGTGCATTTTACAAAGCATTTCGGCTGTCACAAGTTCCAGCCTCATACTTTGGGGGGAATTCTGTTACACATGATTTTGGTCACTCTGGTGATGTCTCTACAAGTGATGTATTCAGGCTCCCACAAGGAATCTTTTCCTGAGAAAAGTGACTGTTGTCTTCTTCCAAAAAACACATTTTTAAGATGAGTTCCCAGGCTACCTATATTACAGGGTGCGGAAATCCTTCATTCTTGCAGGCAACCCAAAATTAGGGTGTGAAATGTTCGTAGTCTGCTCTATAGGTAGGGTACGAACCTGTTTCAAAGCTTGGAAAAGAGAAGAGGTCATGAAGGTTCTAGAAGGGAATCTTCTAGAAAATGAGTTGGCATTTGCATGGTTGGCATCCTACTGAATTCTCAGATTTAGCGGGATGATCCTCATCCATTTAACCATCTCTCCTTCTTCTATATATTGAAAGGTTTCTCATGGAAAAGGTTAAGCAAGATTCAATGAAGAATTGGTGAAGGAATTGTGTGAAGAACTTTGTTTGGACAGAAGCTTGAAGACTCTATTTGGTCTATCAAGTAGTATTGGATCTTCTTCATGCAAATGTAGAGAAAGTGTGTGTGTTGGAACCAAGGGTCATTGAAAGGAAGCTTGCGACATCAAGGCGATCTGGTTGTATCTTATACTTTCATTTAATATAATACAGCGGCATGTCCCTTTCCCATAAAATAACTCTTATTTTATTTCATAACTCCTTGATCATATGCATAGGTTGACATTGAATATACTTAGCTATCTTCACTTTGGTTGGTTTGTGTTGTCTTGGACCTGATTTCACAAGAGCACTAGAGTGAAGCGGGAACAACAGAGACCTAAGGAAGCGATATAAAGGTATTTCACCCGTTCCTTCTTAGTAGTAGATTCAATGATTGCAACTTAGGGAAAGAGTCGTGTCCTGTCCTGTTTTGTTCTAGATCCAGGTGGATCTAGGGAGATCTATTAGCATCCTCACCTACCGATTTATCCGATAACAGCCCTTCTGTCCCGTTGGGTTTTGTTGTGTCTTGTACCTCACCCTGTACTCTGGCTTATTCTCCCATGCACTCACTTTTTCCCTGGTTCCTTTCCTGACCTTTTTCTGGGTCTGATCCCGAGGTGCATGTCATTGGTGCCTTGAAAACTATGCCTCTTGGCCCTCTCCCCTTGTCCACCACTACCTGTTTTTATGAGGGGGTTCCCTTACCCCCCCCCCCACCTTTGGTGCTCATGATGTCCTCTGTTATGGTCATGACTACCAAACCCTAGCTCGCAGTTTCTCCAAACCCTAGCAGTCAATATTTCGCAATCCAAAATTATGTATAGGCTTACTGTTATTTCTACATGAATCTATGTATTAGCATAATGTAATTGTCTATTTTAAGTTTATATATATATATGAATTTCTACAAGATTTTCTGTGTGGCATAGCCCATCAATTCTATGGCTGGGTATGTTACATTTTGGGTTATCAGAAACAAGAGAAGTAGTAATGTGGCAGTCCCCGGCCTGGGAGTCTCGGGGAGTGTTACAATTTGGTATCAGAGCATGAAATTTTTTAAGTGGAATGACCTAGCCTGGACAGATGGGTATGTTACATTGATCTATAATCAAATTTGTATTCAACCACAAGACCTGCAAAAGACATCCTTCACCACTCCATGAGGTAATTTTGCATACAAAGTTATGCCATTCATGTTGAAAAATGTTGGAGCCACTTTCCAACATGTTGTGTCCTATTGTTTCCATGATCCAGGACATCTTATATTGGCCTATCTTGATGTGCTCACCACTCATTTTAAGAATCTTTTGTATCATGTGGAAGACTTGAAAACTATATTCCTTAAATGTTTTAAGTATAACATATGTGTGAACCCCCTCATGTCTATCTTTAAGATTCTTATCGGTCTTAGTTTTGGATTAATGTTTTCCAAATATGGAATCACTATTGACCCCCTAGAGGTTCAAGCCATTTCTAAGATACCTCCCCATTTCAATCTATGTCATTTGTAGAGCCTATTAGGGAAATCCAATTTTTTGTGTAGGTTTGTTCCTCACTATGCCACCACTACTCATGGGTTTTTACATTTATGTTGATCTGACATACTATTTTTTTGGGATCGTTAGACTCAAAAATAATTCAATGCAATCAAATGATATCTTTCCTTAGAACCTTTGATTATTCCCACCAACTTTGAGAAGGATTTCATCCTTCACATTTCTTCTTCACCCTTTGTTTTTGACAATGTATTAGTTTAGGATGAAATCAATGGACGTGAACATGTTATTTATTATGTGAGAAAGAACCTATCTGAAATCCCTTTGTACTATTCTCATGAGTAGAAGTTGGCCTTGGATATTGTTGTGTTGGTTTTGTCACTTGGGTGATAAAAACAACAACACTTTCATGTCTAGATGAGCCTGCTAGACAAGACAGGAGTTTGTGAGTGGGTTAGATAAGACAAACACATATAAAAACAAAGAAATAAACTAAAACAACTAAGAAATAAATGTTAGAAAGTATGAGAAACTTAGAACCATGAAAATCAAACAATGACCAACATAATGATACCAATGGATCAATAGATTAGTAGGAAAAACACCGTAGAGAAATTCAGGGACTTATGAGTCCCCTCTTCCTCCTTGGGAAGGCTCTTGAGTTCCCTAATTGAGATCTCTTCACTCCTTACAATGGAAGAAATGACAAATGAAGAAAAACAATGCCTATTCCCTCAAGAGGTGAGTAGAATGGCCTATTGCAATGGTGCTTGAAGGCTTCAAAGAGAAAAGAGGATTCTCAAGGAAGAATTATTGCAGCATAACAATACCTTGAAGATATTGGTTTCTTAGCACACCCATGGCTCTTATTTATAGCATTCATACGTGGAAAAATGTAATTGGTTCATAGTGTGAACAAGCGAACTTTTAGGGCACCCTCTAGCCCTTGACCAACTCCCAAGCTAGATTTTGCTCAGATATGAGTGTCAAATCATGTTGGGGGTCAGACCAGAAGTGGTTGAGGGACCGACAAGATCCATAATTGCATCATTAATATAAGTGTGCAACTTTTCTCATACACAGTCGCGCATTTTGCGCATAGTGCACAATGAGGCCTGTGTTGTCCTACACGCGCTCTCTTTGGTGATTCTGTGCACTCGGATTTTTTACCCCAATTACATAGTTTTTTTCCTGCTGGATGAATTTTAGTGGTGTAGGTGGACTAACTGTTGTTGGAATTGATGTTTTCTTTAACCATTTGCGTGCGATGTTGCGGACGATTTTTCAGCGATAACAGATGCCCCCTGATGTGTGAGATTAGGAGCATACGTATAGCTGAAATACATCAATGTTTCTTTTGTCGAGAGTACCATTGTAAGGAAGAATGAAGATATGAACTTCATGAGCGATCCGCTGGAGGGAGAGGTAAAACTCTGGTACCCAAACCTTTCTCTAGGGAGAAAAAAAAAATATGTGTACAAACGCTGCAGACATGCCCCACGCTCGTGTCTTGGAACCAAAATGTGAGATGGTAACGGAAGATGGATGTTGATGTAGATAATTGCAGTGCCCTTGGGAGTGGTTGATAACGGTAGATGATAGTTTTGAATGGTGAACAGACTCTGAAGTGAGGCAAGGACGATTGTAAGAATTGTCGATGAATCATAGGAATTGATGGCCTAACAAATTCATAGGTCTTCAGCTAGTATGAAACAACTGCATTAGTCGCATAGTAAGACCCACTGTAACATGATATTTTTTTGAAGTTGAATGTTATAGGGGTTAACGGAATCGAAGATCAGTGATGATTCTCTCTATTTCATCCAAGAATCCTCATTGTAAATGTAATGAGAGTCAAGATACTATCACCCTTCTGGAAACTTTGTTGACAGTGATAGGAAGGGAGACGTGACTCCAAGAAGAAAAGGGCTTCATGAAATCTACTGAGATGATACAAGAAACTAACGAGTAACATGAACAAAGTCAAGATTATGGGAGACTCAAGACTACCCTTGGTTGGGGAATTTTGAAGGATGATTGGAAGCAACCGTAAAACTATATCTAGTGTCACGGAGACGACTAGATATGGGGTTAAACTTTGCTAGAGGCTAAAAAAGTGGAAAAACTCATATATCATGGGTATATGGACTTGGGATACTCATGGTTCGTGAACGATGTCAATATGGAAAGAGAGTGGATACCCCAACCAAGGGTGACATGGATTTCTTTTCCAGGAAAAAAGAAGGCCATCAAGGGTGACGACGAAAAATATAAGTATATGATGGAAACAAAGACCATTTACAATTAACAAAGAAACAAAGAATAATTTGGGTTGAGTATACAGATATAGAAATGGGTACCCCAGTGAAAGATGGCTTGTCCTGTTAAGGAACAAGTTTGTGAAAGAAAATTGGTGGAGGGTGGGGGCCCCATGGGTTTCTATATTAGGTAAATGGATGGAGGACAATCTGCAGATGGGAAAACTAATGGTGGATCAGTTGGAAGGATAATGAAACTATGGAGGTGAAGTCAACAGAACCGAGATGATATGACCTGGGAGTCCATTGGGAAAGTTAGCAATATGATGAGAATAAGTATCGGGTTCATTCTCAGAAGTGCATGAGACTATAGGGACTCCCATGCCTAGGGGGTGGAATAAGCATGAGTGTCAATTTTCCAAGGGGAACTATGAATGGGACAACTCATGTGGGGGAGAGTGCTACCGAGTGACAGTACCCAAATGAAGTAGAGGTAAAGGTACTGCAGAGCCAGATGTAAGGACCCTAAAGGTAAATTTCAGAGGGTATGACTCGAAGATGCAATTGATTTACAAAGGGAATAATTACATGCCAGTGTCGAACATATAACTGAAGGGTATGTAAGCTTGCAGAACAAGTACATGCACACATGAAAACCAAATACCCAATGTGAACAATATATGATGATAAAGAAAATATAACAGTTATTTGATAAAATTGAACATGAGCATGCATACCTGAACGTGATGTGAGAAAAATGCCTCTCCAGGGCCAAGTGACGATGATGACCCAGGGAATGTGAATGTGAAGATGGAAAGACAAGGATCTCGTGGCTGAGAATGGATCAGAAAATAGAGGCTCTGGGCTCCTATAACAAAGTGTAGAAGTTTTGGAAAAAGGAGCTATATATGGTTGGTGGGCCCACAATGCCACCTCATTTGTACCTATCATTGTTGTTGAACTATCGAGATAGCTGTGAGGATATTTGGAGATTGCGGGAGCATGAGGCTACCGATCTGGGAGTGGTGAGAGACAGGTTAGTGGTCCCATCATCTTGTACCTTGTGAAATTCCTATTTTCTAGATAAGGGTTGTATAGAGGGCCATATAGGGGATTTTTAGGGTGGAGGACCACTAGTGCATGGAAAAAGGAGGAATACCCGCGCACATGTGCGCGGGTATAATCCATTTTCCAACGCATAATGTGTAGTTGTGATTGACACAGCCGCGCATGTGAGCGCGGGGGATGGGAAGATAAGCGCGCATGAGATGCATGCATGTCTGATAGACAATTGCGCACTCATGTGTGTTTTTTACTCAGATAGTTGCACAGCTATGCAAAGAACAGGCGTGCACATGTGCACACTTGTCTGGGTGACAGCCACGCACTATGGAAAAATATAAGGGGTTGTAATTTTTTATATTTTGAGGATGATCAAGTGTTTCTATTTGGATGTAGGTGATCAGCACATTCTAATAGCACGATGTCAGTGCACTGGAGAGAGCATGACTGGGATCATTTATGGGAGGTGGTGAGAGTGCAATCGGGTGTTCGGAGATACTTGGAAGCCTGTGGGTTTCTCAATTTCTTTGACTTCCCTCTAATATGGTCGCATGAGTTCCTTCTTTAGTATCTGATTGGGATGTGGAGCATTGATCTGTAGTGCTTCATTGTTAGAGGTGAGCAGCTAACAGTCTCGGTCATCGAGGATGTGTATTTCCTGACGGGGCTCCCATTCTGTGGGATGGCCCTTCCTATTGACCCCTAGCTATCGGGGGAGGATCGAGTGGGTGACTTGGTGGCTCTCCACTACACTTGGCCAAACCCTATGTCGAGTTTGGTCATCCGTATTGAGGTGATTTATGACCTCTTGATGGATTTCATCGCTTCCATGGTGGTGAGGATCTATAGATCCTTAGGGACTCATCGGATCACTTGTGGTCATCTAAGGATAGTGGAGCAGGTCCCAGATGGGGACCTATTTGCATGGGGTGTGCTTTTTCACACCAAGATGATGGGATAGGTGAACTGATTTCTTGAGAGGGTGCCTTTGTTGCACCCGAGGATCCTTCTTGATCCCACAAGGCGACAAGAAATGCGACTGATACGATGGGCCCATGTGTTGGACCAACATGGAGGCAGGGAGGGTGGCCACTATTTTATGGCCATGGTGGTGCGAGTGTGGCGACAGATGCCATAGGTGACTCTAAGGTATCCATATGCAGGTATGGACTACCACCACGACCCAGACATGATGCTGCCTCCTAGGAAGGATTGGGATCAGCGAGGTATGTTTTTGTGTTATGTTTTATGTTTTGTGATTGTGATATATAACATTGTTTATATATGTATATGGATGTTGATTCTATCTCTAGTGTTGTTTTGCAGATTTGGGACCCCGAGGGTGAGAGGAGGAGGTGGTCAGGGAGTCGGCTCAGCAGGGGCCAGCTCAACCGGCACTTACAGAGCTGACAGTAGGACAGAGGCGGGGACGAGATGACGTTGGTGATGGACCATCACATGAGCAACAGGGAGATATCGAGGTGTTGCAGGAGGATCTAGGTCGATGCTTCGAGCGGGTTCTACAGTGTGTACCAGAGGGGATGTCGGCCCATATCCAAGATGAGGAGGTCCTGGAGCAATGCATGGGAGTATCAACAAAGTGGTAGACCCTAATCCATTGAGCAGCAGTAGCAGGGGAAGAGATGACTGGTCAGCTGCCCCCTAGACCTGGAGGGCCCCCAGCTGGTGGGGCACCTTCAACTGAGAGAGGACCTAGGGGGGGGAATCTGGGGGCACCTTGAGTGCCGAGTTTTGTATGTACGGGCTTGGGAGCCCATTTTTGTATAGGGTAGTTGATACCCATTTTTGTACTCATAGGGTTGGGGGGGATTCCTACGGTCAATTTGTACATGTATTTTTTGTAAACACTGAGGACCTTTTGATGATATATATATGGATATATTTTGGATCATTCATGTCTCTATGTGTTATGTTTTTTATGTATGATGTATTTTTGAGGTGTTGTGACAAATGTATGATGATATGTATAAAATGATGCTTAATGTGATAAATGCCAATCTAATACTAGGTTATCCATGTGATCTACTATTTGATTAAGTTGTATTGGAATATGTGTAAATGTGATGGAATCAAAGTTGCGAGATAATATTCTAACTTGCAGGTATTTGTGAAAGAGGCAAGGATCATGAACATGATATACATTATTGAGCTACAGGACGACAAGATGGGAATCTAAAAGAACGTTAAGGTAACGAATGTGGAGGTGACTGGCCTCAGAGAGGAGACCAATGGCGGCATCGTATTGAGCTTGGTTGTTGGTGGCCAAGCCCAAACATATGCCACTGGAGTGGAGCAGGATATGTGAGGCAGTATAGAGGGCCCAAGCGGATGAAGCGAGATTCTGGGTCCAACAGTTGGCACCGTCAGCATAACCGATGTGGTAGGCTGGTAGATCATGCATATGTCAATTAAACAGATGATATATTAGACATGAGGAGTGGTGGAGAAAAATAAGACTAAAAACTCTACAAATGTGTACAAATAAAAACCTAAGGTATGGGGGATACGCTTAGGTGTAAAAATTCATTAAGTACAACCAATTGACGGGTTCTTTGAGAGGATAACCCTCTGGAGAGGCCACGATGTAGGTTCCTTTAGTGAGGTAGTGTTGGACGATGTAGGGTCCATGCCATAATGACTCAAATTTCCCATGGTCGAGAGTATCGTGGGTGATATCGTAGGCTAACATGATACCACCTTCATGCAATGAGTGAAGGTTGACATGGTAGTCAAAGGTGGATTTGGACCATTTTTTAGCTGCCTCATTGTGTTGTAATGAAGATCGATGATCTTCATCAAGTGACTCTAAGGTTAGGAGGCACTTCTCCATTGGAGCAGTGTCAGGTAATAGCTCAATGGTAGTGTGTAATGTGGGGATTTCACACTCAATGGGGAGGGTGGCTTTGATCCCATGGACAAGGTGGAATGGTGTAAATTCAGTGGCAGTTTTGATTGTCGTGCAATAAGCCCATAACACAGAAAACAACATATGATGCCAGTTGGTCTTATGTTTGTTGACGGTACATTGTATCTTAGTTTTGAGGACTTTGTTGACAACCTCGACCTATCTGTTGGACTGAGGGTAGTATGGGGAGGTGAACTCATGGGATAAGTCTAATTTTGAGGAGAGTTTTGAAAAGATCTCATTCTCAAAATGTTTACAATGATCGGACACTAACTATAGTGAGACTCTAAATCGGGTAATGACTTGGTTGAACAAAAAGCGTGTTGATGTGTCCATAGTGTTGTTAAATGTGGTCATTTCTTCGACCCATTTGGTAATGTAATCGACTGCCATGATAATGTACTTGTTTCCATTACTAGATGGAGGATGGAAAGTCATGAAGTCAATGCCCCATTTATAGAAGGGGCCTGCTGTGATGAATGGATGTAGAAGAGTTGGTGGAGCTCGTGATTTGTTTGCATAAAGCTGGCATTTGTCACATCACTTGACAGCATGGATGCAGTCATGAAACAAAATGGGCCAGAAGTACCTTGATCGAATGAGCTTTTGGGTGGTGTACATAGCTAAGAGGTGACCACCGTAAGCGTCGTTGTGGAAATCGTTCAAGACTCTATCATCTTCGTCGATGGTAAGACATCGACGAAGAATGGTGTCGACCCCATGTCGATAGAGAACATCCCTAATGACGAGGCATTGAGGGGCCTGATGGTGAATGCATTGATGATCATCTCAAGAGAGATGAGACCCAAAATTCTATGTATTAAGGTATACAAGGGGGTCGCCATACCAATGGTCATCGGAGGGGATGAAGAAGAGGTGTTCGTCAGGGAAATCCTCATTGATGGGGGAAGCTTTGGCATCTGAGGGAAAATTTGTAATGAGTTCATCTAAGACGAGATATTTCTTGCTTTTGGGAGAAGTGAACTCTAGATCATATTCCGGGAGGATGACAATCCATCGAGAAAATTTTCCATTAATTTGTCCTCGACTAAGCAAGTACTGCATGGGGTTGGAATCTGCTAAGATCTTGGTGGTTCGAAGCATGATAAAATGTCGCAGTTTTGGGACTGTGAGGACAACTGCTAACGTCAGTTTATCATCATGATTATACTTCAAGGGTGGCCATGAAAGTTATTTACTGATGTATTAAATGACATGTTCATGTCTTTCATCCCCTAATTGGATGAGGACTCCTGCTACTAAGACAATTGAGGCTAATAATAGAGGATGTAATCACAATCATAGTCTGGGGGTATAATTAAAGGGGAATTGGATAAGGAAACCTTCAAATCATCAAAATTTGTTTGTGCATGTTCGTCCCATCAAAATGGGATATCATGTCACAAGAGGTGGAGGAGACCATGCGTGCAAGTGGTGTAGTCTAGGACAAAGCAACGTAAAAAGTTGGATTTGCCTTGTAGGCTTTGCAGTTGGTGTAAATTCCTAGGTGGTGGAGTTTTTGTGATAGCTTGGACCTTGAGGGGGTCCACCATGATGTCGTGTTGGGAAACAATGAACCCAAGGAGGCATCTATTCATGATGCAAAAGATGCACTTGAGGGGGTTCAAGTGGATATTGTACTGGTGACATCATTGGAAAATGATATGTAAGTCGTCTAAATGTTGAGTTCGCTTTTTGGATCAAGCAGTGAGGTCATCCAAATAAGAAAGGATGATCTGAGAAAGATCATGAAAAACATATTTCATGGCCCATTGAAACATAGCACATGCATTCTTGAGTCCAAACGACATGACATGATAAGCAAAGATACCCCAAGGGGTAGTAAAAGTGGTTTTGTATTGATCTACTAGATGGATTTGGATTTGATTGTATCCAGAGAATCCATCCATAAAGGACAGTGCCTCGTGGGTCGACACAATCATCGATAGCTTGGTCAATGAAAGGGGTTGGGAAGTTGTCTTTGGGACAAGCGTGGTTGAGATCGTGAAAGTATGTGAATACGTGAATAGTGCCTTGCTTTTTGTTAACGGGGACAGGGTTAGAGACCCACGAAGTATACGCAATGGGGTAAATGAACCCGGCAGCACGTAACTTTTCAATTTCAGCTTTGATAACCACAACTTTTGATGGGTTAAGGAGGAGTTTCTTTTGACGAATTAGGGAAACATATGGGCAAGTGTCGATTAGATGTTTGACTATAGATGGATCGAGGCCAGGCATATTTGTATATGACCATGAAAAAATATCCCGATATTCCTGAAAGAGAGATTTGTAAGACATGATTTCTTTAGAGGAGCATGCGGCGCCAATGGTAAATTCTTCTATGATTCCCGGTTTAATGGAAATGTCAATTTTGAAGTTGGGGAATATGTTGACCATGTTTCCTTCTTCGAAAGCATCTCGGGCAGGGATAGGGTTGTTGAAATAGTCTATATGTCCTAAAGGAATAAAATCCTTGGTTTTGATTGCACACATGGAGGCTTGGACAGGGGGGTGAAAGGCCTCCTGTGAAAGGAAAAGTTCTCGATAATGGAGTGCATTCCATGGGAAATAATGGGAAGTGAGTTCCTCCAGGATATCTTCATCATAGTGAAACAAGGAGTTCCCTAATGTGAGCCTCAGTAGGGAGTGGTTGAGAGGGCTCTGGACGAGATTTTTGGCATACTGTAGCTAACATTTGGAGAAATTGAGATAGAGTTGGGCAATGACGAGTGTAGTGGCCATATTCCGAACAGATGGCACAAGAAAATTTGGTTTGCAACCCTTTATTGTGTGTGGTTTAGGAATTTGTAGTAGTAGTGGATGTACTTGGTGGAGTGGCGAGTAATGTGGTTTCTCTAGGGATCTTTATCAGATTGTGTAACTAGGGAAAGGTAGGACATATGTTAGTGAGGTGTCCTTCTCTTTCACATAGTGTGCAAAAAGGTTGAGCTCGGGGAGGAAGTGGAGTTGTGGGTTCATTCTTGTTTCATCTACCCCCAGTGGTGGTGGTGTTGTTGCTTTTTGGGGGAAGGGGTGGTGTGGAAAGAGCCTATACTAGGATCTACATTGGTAATCCCTCTGTCTGAGGAGGGAGAGATGGAAGAGGGACCATCGTGGGTGGAGGGAGATACCATACATGGATGGAAAGAACCATGTTTGGAAGGCTGAGAGTAGAAACTACCTGGAATTCTTTGACTCCAGGTGGGGGGTAGAAAAAGGGAATTTGGGTAACTTCTTGGGGGACTGTCTCCCAAACCATGATTTTCACCTGGAGGGGGGTGGAGGGGAATCTGGGATAATTGGTACAGTGGGGTTCTCAGGGAAATCCTGAGGTAATAGTTCTCCAACTGGTGGAACTTCGATGTGGGGTGGGGCCTTGGTGGGAGGAGTATTGTCTTTGATATATGTTCTATTAGAAGATACTTCACACACTTGTGTCGAAGGGTGTAGGAGAGGTGGTGTTCCGTGATATGCCCCCTACAAGGATGGGTCCTTGAAAATTCTAGGACCCATGTCGAAGACCAAAAAATCATCTGAGCTAGTGAAGAAAAGGGGGAGGGTGTTATCAATGTTGGTGGAATGATTAGGCTCGTAATGTGTAAGTTGGTTGATGGTGACGATTTTCTCGTTGTGGGGGAACATCATCGATCGAAACACAGAAGAGGATATCGCCTTCATAGCATACATGTATCTACAATTGAACAAGATATTGTAATCAAGTGAGGCATCAATAAATTCAATGTCAATCAAGATGGTTTTTCCCCCAAGTTTGATGGGGACATTTTGGAAGAGCCCTTCAGAGGATGATGGTCAACTATCATAATCTCTCAGGGTGATGGCAGATGGTACTAGCTCAGGTGAGCCAAGTTTTTTCAATAACACTTTGGGCATGATGCATGTGGATGCACCTTCATCGATGATACACCAATGAACTGTGATGTTTCGGATCTTAACTGTTATATGAAAATCTACCAGGGTGGGGAGGCATTGTTCTCCACTATCTAGATCAAAGGTGATAAGTCTAGTATCAGCTGGGTCGACTGCCCCCAAGGTGGAAAGCAAGGATTTCTGTTGATTTGGACATGTTTGGAGGACCTCCAATACAGACATGGTTGCAGGGGACTATTCTAAGTCGTCGACCAAACTGTAGTTATGGGCTTCCCTAGCATGAGGGTTATGTATGTTCCGTCGTAACAACATATGGGGTATATGAGGGTTTGGTTCAGTGTAAGGGCGTGGAATCATCAATGGTTGTTTGGATGTGGCTGGAGCTGCTTCTGAGGTGGTTGGGGTATATTTAGAGGGAACACCATACTGGTGACTACGTTTTTGAAAAATAATCTCTTCTTCATTGGTAAGGAGGATGTTGCGATCGACCAAGTTTCTAGGTTGATTGGGACCGGGGTTTTGATATTGCCCCATTTTGGGTGGAGCAAGGTGTACCTCCTATTGGGTATTCATCGCACCTTGATGTGGGATGGGGTTTTGCAAAAATTTTGGAGGTGGTTGTTGCAAATATTGTTGTGGGGCCTACTAAGGGGCAGGAGACGTTGGGGAACATTGCACGTTCATGGATTCTTTCATCCGTTTGAAATCAGAAATTTGGGGAAAATGGTGAGTATAATATCCATACTCACCACAGAGAGTGAAAGGGAAGTTAGTTTTGAGTTTATTCTTCTTCCCTTGTCATGGTTTATTGCTATTGTTTCCCCCTTGGGGGTTTTGGTTTCCCTAATTCTGGTTGCCCCCAGCGAGATGGCTTTGTTGGGGGTTGTTTCCACCTAGTTTCAAGTTGTTTTTGTTTCAATTTTTCCCTTTATTCTTGGAATTATTCGACAGATGGGTTGGATTTTCCGTATTCAAGTGTTCAAAATTTTGAAGTTGTTGAATGGGAGAGGGTTGAACAAAGTTAACACCAGCCTGTCATTGTCCTGGTGGAGGAGAAACTGGTTGTGAAGGAATAGGAAATGGAAAATATGGATTTTTTTTGGAGACGATCCATATGGTGTGTAAGAAGTTGAATCACTTCCACTACTGCTAATCTTGTATGTGGAGATAGAAGGTGAACTCATACTTGGTTGAGAGGTCAAACGCATCATGGGTACCGGTGAGGGTCTACCCATTGGTGGAAAGGG
The DNA here is from genome assembly GCA_009831015.1 of Picea engelmannii. Taxonomy (NCBI): domain Eukaryota; kingdom Viridiplantae; phylum Streptophyta; class Pinopsida; order Pinales; family Pinaceae; genus Picea; species Picea engelmannii. Next base: position 279,588 of record ML787678.1, on the reverse strand, counting down.
AGAAACAGGATATGACTATTAGTGAGAGGGAGGAGGGTAATAAGACGTCCCTCCATATAGTTGTGGATATTGAGGTGCACCATAAGTGGGTGATGGGTGACCATAAGGATTGAGATGGTTCATAGAAGCAATCAACCCATCTGCAACGTGGGACATCCCAGGTTTGTCCTGGCCGAATGGTATGGGTCTGGGTGCGTCAGGAAATAATGTGTATAAGTAACCTAACTAATCATAGATGAGGTCAAACTATTGGGCCTTGTTGATGGCCTCCTCTTCCGACTAAGGAAAATTAGATGCTACATCATTGGCAATAACAGATACAAGTGATTTGAGAAACCAATCAAGACGTTGTTCTTTGGTGGTTTCCGCTTTACACAAACTACGTCACTGACACCATTCATGGATGTGATCAGCTATATGGATAGTAGTGGTTTATTTGAACTCAGAGAGGATTTCTAAGCCGATATCATGATGCATTGGTAGTTGGAAAAAGGACAAAAAGGCCTTGGCCAGTGATTCAAAGGTCACATGGGACCCTGATTTTTCGTCCACATAACACTTGGTTGATGGGCCCGTGAGAGTTATTTGAAATAACCTCAAGCGGGTGGGCATCATCCATGATGTTGTTTGAATAGAACCATAAGTGGAAGGTCGTAACATGGTTGGCAGGATCTTCCCCTGGTTTTCCTTCAAACTTCGAAATATTTTAATGTTGTTTGGTAGGCATATTGGGCCAGGTGGGGTCATGTAAAATGGGATCATTCGTGATTTTGGTCAAATTAGGAATGTGGAGGGATGCCAAGTATGGTATAGGTATATTTGGTGGAGGATTAGTTCCAGTCATTGTGTGAGCAGGTAGTGGACCTATCCCTTGAGAGAGATTTGGTGGGGTGGTACTTCTCCCTTGAGAAGAATTTTGACCCCCGCCTCCTTATGAAGGAGAACTAATGGATGCATGGCTTTGGGAATTGGACCCACGCAAAGTGGAACCAAGTAAATCCGATCCCAAAATAGTAGCACTCACAGGGGTGTGAGATGGTTGAGTCGGTGAATTGGAAAGACTAGGGACTCCTCCTAAAATAGGAGGGAGATTCTGCAAGTGTCTGGAATGACGGGGATTCTGTGGGTCCCCTATGGTTTTCATGTAGCAAAGTGAATGTGTGAAAATGGTCACAAGAGAGAAATAAATGAACAAGATATTTGTATATCTTTTACCTTCACAAGATAATATAACTCACAATTGTATGTAATCAAATGAACATCATACATAAATCAATTGTAAATAAGAAATCATGTGGATAGGTGGATTTTGTCCATCTAGGGGAAAAAATAAAAACAAATGCTCGTGTCCTAAAAGACGTATCGTCCTTCCTCTCAATCAACAATGGGCCTTCCAATAGCACTCAATAGTGGGTTCTGAATCCACCAGTAGAGGAACTAGTGAAGGTTGAAGTAATTAGTTATAATGAGGGGTAGAGGGTGCATACCCCGAAAGAGCTGACGATATTTCCCAATAGCCACACAAAATATGATCAAGATGTGATTGCAACCCACAATCACCACATGGGTAGATGTCCTAATTTTTGGCAAGTAGGTACCTCGGTCAAAAGGCGGAATTTATATTTTCAGCCTCAGAAATGGGTCACAAGATGGATGCCCTCACAAGAGTTGGGTGACTCAAGGATGGATGCCCAGGACAACCAGACCTTGGCCTTCGACCCTTCATGGGTATCTTCCTGCCTTATGGTGTAGGAACACTTCACTTGGAGGATTTGAAAGTTCTCTATTTCTCAACTTATATTGTTTGAAAATGTGAGAACCTGATAACGGGGGGCTATTTGGATGCCTACCCGCGAGATCCTACCTAGACTAAAAATTTCTTTTGGCACCCCCTGTGGAGGAAAATTTAGTGCCTTGGTTAGAAAATTTTAGATGTGGTGGGATGAGATATTAGGGGTGTGGACCAATATCGTTTGAATTAATTGGGTGTGGATAATTTCCAAAGAAGTAGTCATATCTTTCAGAATTCCTTTGGAGAAAACCTACTTCAACCTCCACTATTCAAAATATAAATTATGTGTGTGAGGAGTGGCTTTGTGTGCAAGAAAGTCACAATTGTGAAAATATTTTAATAAGTTAAATGTGAGATTGCAACATGTGGACTTCCTGTAGTCCTTATAAATCTTATTTACCTAGCTCACTATGCGTCTTTTGTATGACCTTGTGAAATACTTAAAGCCCTAAAGAACTAACAATGTGGACATATGGGTCCTTACAAATCCTTTAAACTCCCTAAATGTTGTTTATACTAAGAAAGCTTTGAAACTATCCTATATTGTAGACATGTGGGCATGTATGGGACCATTAATTTTATCTTTAAACTTACCTAAATTGTGATCTAAACTAAGAAAGAATTTAGAAACTATCATAAGTTTGCAACATGTGGGCATGTATGGGCCCTTACAAAACTATAAGATGATTTCAAAAAACTATGAAGAACCCTAGGGGAGCTTTGTCCTCTCCTAAAGATTTTTTAAGGGAGATGAAATGTCCCTTTAACCACCTTTCTAATTCCCGAGATCACACTACGGTGCAGGGGAAGAGCATACTTGAGGGTCAAAGTTAACTTCTAGTCCCAATTTAAGTGATTGATGTATGAAAGCAATAACTTCAAATTAAAATTTTACAAGCCAAATAAACCATCCAAGTGGCAGCAAAGAAAAAGAGGAGAATATTGGCTCTTTTTACCCCCTAAGTGCCTATGTCAGCTAACCTTTCATATGGGAAAGGGCTCTAAGTGGAGTGTAGTTTCCTTACAAAGTGTAGAAAAATAAAAAATTGAAGGCTAGGGGCCCTCAAACCATGCATAAAAACCCTTGCAATTTTGAAAAATTGGACTTATGCGAAGATTACAGTTCTTACAGGTGCGCAAAGTGCACACAATGCGTAGAGTAATGAGGCTTTTTTTTCACACAGTGTGAAGAGTGTGCGTCTGTGGGAAGGATAATCTGTGCACTTCCTGTCACGCACTGGGGGAGAAATTTCCAAGTGAAATACTCCTTCCTCAACTCTAAATTTTGACTTTGTCAGGTTGAACTAGGTTGGTTTTGATACCTGCAAGACAAACCAATCAAAATTAAGTGCTCTCAAGGCTCAAATATGGAGGAATTTGATATTGATCCCCAGTATGGTCATTAATCTGTTGTGTTGGTTTCATCACTTGGGAGAGAAAAACAACAACACTTGCATGCCTAGATGAGCTTGCTAGACAATACAGGACTTTCTGAGTGGGTTAGATAAGACAAACAAATATAAAAACAAATAAGTAAACTAAAAAAACTAAGAAATAAATGTTAGAAAGCATGAGAAAGTTAGAACCATGAAAATCAGACAATGAACAACAATGCTACCAATGGATCAATAGATTAGTAGGCAAAACAATGAAGAGAAATTTAGGGACTTATGAGTCCCCTCTTCCTCCTTGGAAGGGCTCTTGATTTCTCTAATTGAGATCTCTTCACTTCTTACAATGGAAGAAATGACAAATGAAGAAAAATAATGTCTATTCCCTCAAGAAGTGAGTGGAATGGCCTATTACAATGGTGCTTGAAGGATTCAAAGAGAAAAGAGGATTCTCAAGGAAGAATTATTGTAGCATAACAATATCTTGAAGATATTGGTTTCTTAGTACACCCATGGCTCTTATTTATAGGATTCATACATGGAAAAATGTAATTGGTTCACAGTGCGAACAAGGGGCCTTTTAGGGCACCCTCTACCCCTTGACCAACCCCCAAGCTAGATTTCGCTCAGATATGACTGTCAAATCGTGTTGGAGGTCAGACCATAAGTGGTTGAGGGGGCGACAAGATCCATAAATGTGTCGTTCATAGAAGTGTGTGGATTTTCTCATGCATAGTCGCGCATTTTGTGCATAGTGCGCATTGAGGCCTGTGTTGGCCTGCACACTGTGTGCGTGCTCCCTTTGGTGATTATGCGCACTTTGATTTTTGACCCCAATTACATAGTTTTTTTCCTTTTGGATGAATTTTAGTGTTGTAGGTGGACTAATTGTTGTTGGCATTTGATGCAGGAGCATCCCTCACGTCAAGCGAGCCAGCACGGAAGACAAAAGACAGTTGGAAGGCGTCCAGCACAAAGTTTTGAAATTTCCCTTGAATTTGATGCACCAAATATAAATGAGATCATTTAATGAAGGCGCCTTGGTATAATGTAATCAGACCTTGAGCACCCTGCTCTCGTCTGAAGTAGATAGAGGCATTTATAGTAGTTAATGCAGGTAGATAGGATTTTTAATTCTAGATTAGACAGCTTTAGAAGAAAGAGGGAAACGGGATATAGACACCCTCATTGTGCATTGTAACATAGTTAGAAGAATTCTGAGCATTCAGAAGAGAAGCAGAGAGCTGTGTAGAAACACCCATGTATATTTATTTGGATTAATAGAAGAAATTGATTCAAGTTCATGGCGTTGTGTTTGTTCTCTTTGTATGTGTGTTAATTGATATGCTCATGAGTATTTACTTCTTGTTATGTGTTTGTTGTTATGTTGTGTATATGATTTCATGTGTTGAGATTGAAGTCTGAAAGGAAGTAGAAGAAATGAGTTTCAATTGTTTCTCTATCTGAGCAAGGATTCCTGCAAGGAGTGCAGTTGAATTTGTCCGCAAGGAGTGCGTTGATAGAATGCTCAGATAGTTTAACTCTTGTTCTCATTCACCCAGAAGTGAAATTGGGTTATACGAGCCGTGCAAGGAGTGAACAGGCTAAGGAGAGTCTCATTTGTGAATCTGAGCGAAGTATTGAAGGACTGTTGTTGCAGGTGTGCGCAGAGCCGAAAGAAATCAACACTTGGAGGTGTTTGAGAACTGTTGCAAGGAGTGCGTGCAAGGACCCTCTTTGAGGTTGAAAGTGTGAGAAAGCTTAGGAGGGATAAGGCTTTCAAGCTCGTCGAAGGGAATCACAGGGAGTCTGTTCCATAGAGTGTTTGAACAGGTGCTACAAAGTTACACGCAGGAGGACCAGTTTTCATAGAGGAATACTAGGTTCACCCGTAGAAGACATCTAAGAGGAAGATAGACAGTTAGGATCTTGTGGAGAAGATTGGAAAAACCTCATCAGCCGTTGGATCTGCCAAATAAGTGAGGAGGTTACGGCCGTGATCGGAGTTCAAGCTCTAGGGGGGTCATGAGCCGTTGGATCGTTGATCAGTTACCCGTCAACCGTCTGATCTGACAGGAGTTGCACAGGTTTTAAACCCTCGTGAGCAGAGTAAGAACTCCAAAATGCGTCAGGATATTGAGGCATCGAGAGTCGGGAAATTGGAGTTCCTGAGGTCGTGAGAGTCGGAACATCAGAAGTCTCGAAACCCTGACGAGTTCATAGTCGTCCATCTATTGGGACAGGTGGTAGGGATCGAGAGTCCATCGGCATTCTGGAGGTTCAGAAGACAAGAATCCGTGAATAGGTGAACCCCAAAACGGCGGAAGGATCATAGTAAGAGGATCTCAGGGAGGACACATGTCATGTGGTCGTCTAGATAAGGGATGTGGTCATCGAGGTTCAGGTAAGTGAGTGTTCTTAGTCTTGTAAAGCCTCGAAACAGCGAGGACAAATATGAACCATCCATTCATTTGGGACGCATGTCAGAGATCTGAAGGGAGTTGGAGTTCGGCATTTCGCGAGTCCTAGGAACGAGGCGTCCAGAACATCAGAAATCGTGAAACCCTGAGAGTTAACCAGGACCGTCCATCAGGGGAGGATGCGTGGAAGTAATCGGAGCCATCGAGAAAAGTCACGACAAGGAAGTCATTTATCGATGGTTGAGTCATCGGGATATCGGGGATCCTGGTGACAAGGTGTTTGCGCATTTTGGAATCACGAAGCCTGAAACCCCAACAGGGAGGAAGGGGGCCACCATGAGGCCAGCTGTTAGCAAACTGGAGAGACGGGATTCAAGGAATCAGGAATCCCGTGGTTAAGTGTTTTTCATCATTTGAAACCCCGTAGCCCCGACGAGAGATAAGACTGCAGTCATGGGGGCAACGATCATATGGGCCAGGAGCCTAGCCATGAGAGCTAACACGTAAAGAGCGTGTCGGGATTCGGGGGATCACGAGTCCTAAGGATGATTGCATTTTGGCATTAGAAATCCCGAAACCCCGATGAGGAATATGACTGCGGTCATATAAGGAGAGGTCACGTGGACCAAGAGTTTAGCCTGGAGGGCTAACGGGAATTTGAGCGCATCGCGATTTTGAAGTCAAAAACCCCAACGAGAAGGAATATAAGGCTGCGGTCTTATAGAAAGTAGTCGCGCAGACTAAAGGCTTAGCCAGCTGGGGCTAAGGCAACAAAGGAGCGTATCGGGGATCGGGGGTCGGTAAAACAAGTTGTTTGGACATCACAAGTGCCAAAATTCTGTTAGGAGGAACCCCGATAACAAAAGGCCAGCATTGATTCCCGATAGAAGAAGGGGAGATCTCGTGAGAGAGTGTTGTGGGTGAAAATTTCCCGATAGGGAAACAGAAGAACCTTTAAGTTCTTCGAGCCGAGGAAGGAAGAAAGATCCTATGAGTGGACGTGCCTAGTGATCGCGCCTACGTCAAGTGGTATCAGAGCTTAGAAAAGTGTAGCGACCTCCTCGTTACGACAACAACTCTGAAAACAGGTGCAAAATATTTTTTTTGTTTAAGGTGTGTGTGCGCGTGTAGAAGTAACAAACACACTTGACTCTACGTCGCCACTCGACAACCAACAAGACGCAACCACGATGTTCAGCACAAGAAGACTAAAGGCACACAACGAGTAACTGCAGCAATATGCGACCATAGGCATAAGGCACACCACACAAACATTAAGACATACTGGGGGTGCACAGTAAGAACACAGAGGGAAGATTCCATGGTGTTAGGGTTACTATTTCTGCACAGGAAAGTAGGGCGTTTAGTCTTATGTCTTCTCGAAAGAAGATTAGACAGGCTCCTGGACGACTGCTCAGGCAGAAACTAGTAACCTGGCCTAGAACAAGACGCAAGCAAGACGAACACAACAAGACGATCCCGACATATCACAGTGACAACAAGCAATAAACGCCCCTAGACATAAGGCGTACAACTAGCAGCTGTAAGCAGAAAACGACACCAGGTGTTAAGTACTGTACAGTCATGGATGGAAGAATCCAACAGTAGAGTTTACTATTTCTGCACAGAAAAGCAGGGATTTTAGTCTTATGTCTTCTCGAAAGAAGACTAGACAGGCTCTTGGCCGACTGCTCAGGAACAAACTAGTAACCCGACCTAGAAAAAGACGCAAGCAAGACGACCAAGCACTACAAAATCAAGGACAACCACGACTTCTACGGGAGACGCAAGTCAGAAGGATTTCGACATCGACCAACCACTATTGAGACTCAAGACCTTAATCATAGACCAATTATTCCATTTGAACTCCATTAGTAGACGAGATACCCGACCAACCGTAAAAGAATGTAAATTTAAGTAAGTGCAGATTCCCCAATTATAATCTTAGTAGTTCAAGGTACTTGGTTCAAGGACCTTATATCTAAAATCATTACTAACCAAAGATTTAATCGTATTAAGATAAGTCCACAATGCCATTATTTTTCATAAAATACCTAACACTAAAATTGCACCTTAATTTATAACGACATATATTACCCTTACATAATTCAATGTTATAATACAAGACATTACTCCTTACACATCACCATGTCAATAAAATACATTAAGGCGCCCAGGGCCATGACACAATGTTACCATAACCTTGCAAAGTAGGAAGCCATCAACATTATATGTTATCTAATCCTAACAGTACTTTATTTGTTACTAGATCCTTGCCCTTACATAAAT